>BSBN01001164.1:6000000-6520360 GCA_027924645.1 Cunninghamia lanceolata | reverse complement strand
TCTCCTAGCAAGGTTGTCCAGCACTTGGTCAATGAAAGGTAAAGGAAAGTAGTCCTTTTTTGTAGTTTTGTTTATCTCCCTATAGTCAATACACACTCTCCATTTCCCATTCTTTTTAGGCACTATGACTAGGGGTGAGACCCATTAATTTTCTAAGATTGGATATATAAACCCTGCTTGCAACAATTTTTCTATTTCAGTCTTAAAAATGTCTTTTAAAGCAGGATTTAATCTTCTCTGGGTTTGTCTAGCAGGTTTGATATCTTCAGTGTATATATGATGGGTATAGATCTTAGGAGGGATGCCCTTCATATCTTGGTATACCCAAGCAAAAGCTGTTGAATGGGAAATCAAGAGTTGGATAAATTTTTCTTCTTGATTTGGTGCTAATTAGGTGTTGATATTAAGTGTCTTTCCTGGTAAAATCATGACCTGTTTTGTGATTTGATACATGGATGTAGTCAATCCATACATGGTATTGAGGGGACAAGAATGTGGAAGCAACATGTGGAATGTGGCTAAATCTCTGTAAAAGGTCTCTCCACAAGGAATGATATTTGCTAGGGTACAATGAGCAGAAGTGAGAAGTTCTCTTCCAAAATCTTGGGCAAGCTCCATTGCATCCTCATTGATTAGAATGTGGGTAATATATTCTGTTGTGTCATAGTAGATTTCTTCTCCCAACTCACCCAAATGTTCCTTGATCGTGACCATAGCTACTGAGGCACTATTTTCCATATTATCTGGTTCATTCACCCATACTTTTCCTATATAATGTATTGATGGTTTAGCTAGTGGATACAAAGATATTTTCTTCAAATCTATCCCATTAGAAATGACCATATCCCCAGTTCGACAATCAATAGATGCTGCTGTTGTAGCTAGCCATGGTCTTCCTAATATCAGTGGGTAAGTATTTCTTAGTTTCTGGGTACTAATATCAGGAAGTCTACTAGAAATTCCCATGATTCTATCACAATTGGGACATCAGTAATTACCCTTTTCGGAATAGCTATTGACTTGTCAGCAAGTTGAAGGATTGTAGATGTGGATTGCATACCTGTGAGGGCTAATTTGTCCATTGTATGAACTGTCATCACATTGATTGCTGCTCCCAAATCAACCAAAACATTTGAAAGATCTACCCCTGAGATGTAAACAATTATGACAGGATTTCGAGGGTCTCCATACTTTGGGAGGAGCATTTCTCCCATCAGTAGATCTACTACTTTCCCTTCCACCTAGATTGTAGAAGGAAAGTTTTTCTTCATGCCCTATATTTTAACACAATGTTGTTTAATGAATTGGTTTAGTTCTGGCACATCTCTGATTACTTAGAAGAGTGGAATTTCAATGTTCAGTTGTCTAATTTCTTGTAACAATTTTGATTCTAGGGTAGATTGGACTTGTTTTTTGTAAGATCTTTTTCTGGGGAACACATTGTTTGAGTCATTCTGGGTATGGTCCTAGTTTTTCCATCTCTAGAGCTCTTACCAGAAATGTTTCCAGGGATGTTCTCTAGAGTCAACCTTTTAGGAGGAACTTTGGAGTTATCTAAGGATGATTCTTTTTGCACTATTTTAGGAGTAATCTCCTCTGGAAGTTGATTGGATGAATTTTCAGGTTCCACATCATTGGTTACTTCAACTATAGTTAGAAGAGATGGTCTTGGGAATGCTTTCCTAGAACACAGCTGGAGATTATTGGGATATATAGCATTAATACCAACCATGTTTTCTTGTTCTGTCATGTAAACAGCTACTCCCTATTTATTTCGTGGATTTGGTATAGGTTGAGCTAGTAAAGGTGGTTGTCTAACTAGTTTGTTTTGTGACTAACCTTGTGTGTTGTGGGGTCCAGTTAGTAATGCTTGTTGTTGAGGTTGGAAATGTCTAGGTTGTCCTTGGTATTGTTGATTATATCCTTGTTGAGGACCCCATTGAGGCTGCATGTTTTGTGATCCAAACTGTGGTGGCCACTATTGATTTCCCCAGGGTTGATTTTGACAATGTTGGTTTTGCCATTATTGATTTGGCCAATCCTACTGTCCCAAAGGAGGATTACTTTGAGGCCCATGCCAAGTTGGATTCCATTGATTATTTCCCCAATTAGAAGGACCCCTATAAGAAGGCTGGGTTGGATACTGATTACAAGGGAAATTTCTAGCTTGTTTTTGTCCTACATAGTTCAACTCTTCTTCTATGATGGCATTCTTCTTACTCAACCTTTTTAGGGCTGGAAGTTGACTACATTGACTGGTAGGATGTTCCCTATCACATATCTAATAGATCTCTGATTTGTCTAAAGGGCATTCTCTCAATAGATGTTTATTTCTATACCTAGGACAATAGATGGATAGTGGTTCAGTTGTTCTACCTTGATCAGTTGTTCTTTTTTTTGCATGAATCCAATCCAATGTGGTATTTAGTTGGACCAGAATATCTATTTTCAGATTTGCAATCTCTTCCATTAACTATCCTATTTCATTCTTCTCTTTGAAGGTCTTGGATGATCTCACTCCATCTTGGGTTTTAGAATAGTTCTTGCAGAGTTCTTCTATAGTAGGTATATCCATTTTGTTGATATTTCCTTTTCCTATCAAATCTAGTGCCTATTTTGATTCTTTATCTAATCCCTTCACAAACAGGGTTTTGGCCAAAGAGTGATTTACTGGGTTGCCATACCTTCTCAAAGTGAAGTTAAATCTATCCACATAGTCCTCTCAGGTTTCTTCCTCTCCTTGTTTGATTTTGAACAATTCCTCATTTTTATTACTGACTCTACAGTAATCTTGGTATTTTCCTAAAAACTCTGTTTCCATCTGATCCCAAGAATGGATAGAGTTCTGGGGTAAACCCATAAACCATCTCATTGCAGAATCTTTCAGGGTTGAAGGGAACAATTTGAGTTTTTGGTTATCTAATCTATAATCATAAGTTTAGCATACCACTTTGAATTCAAACAAAAACTAATCTGGATCCTTAGAAGAAAGACCCCTAAAATTTGGCAAGTGTGCAAGTGAGATATTTATCATAGGGGCATTATCTCTAGCAACTAGAACAATGGGATATGAGAAGGTTCTCAGAGCTTGATTTTCCTCATCTTCATGATTATCATGATTATCATCCATGTCTAGTACTAGTTCTTCTCCCTGAGATTCTAGGAAATTAGGTTCTATCAAAGGATGTGCCTGAAATTTTTGTTGTAATTCTTGGATATAGTCAGTGAGTGGAAGATTTGGAGGATTGAAAGGATTATTAATTTTAGATGCAACTTCCAAGGTAGGTTCTAGATGTCTCTCTTCAATAAGATCTTGTGCCACCCCAC
Organism: Cunninghamia lanceolata; assembly: GCA_027924645.1. NCBI lineage: Eukaryota > Viridiplantae > Streptophyta > Pinopsida > Cupressales > Cupressaceae > Cunninghamia > Cunninghamia lanceolata. The sequence goes on along the minus strand of BSBN01001164.1, from coordinate 6,517,033 downwards.
TGCTTTCTCTTATAGTTTGTTGATGGGGTGTCTATTTTATGTATCTTCGTTTTGAATTTCTAGCTCTAACCATACAGATCTATCCTAAAACTGTTTAGCTAAGTTTTCCTAATTAACACAATATCCCCGGTAATGGTGCCAAAAATGACAAGGGTCATTGTACCTCATCATTTAACCATATTTTAGATGTCAAATCCAGTGCTGTGTCCTTGGCTATCTACAATTAGGAATCCTATAGTTGCCAGTTTTATCTAACTAACTCTAATGACCTTTACTAATTTAAAGAAACTAATCTATCTGCTATGAAATGAATTCCAAGAATATTGAAAATAGAACTAAATAGTAAATTACTTAAAACCAATCTATAAACTAAAACATGCATCTATCTATGAAAATAGTATCTTTTAAAGCAAAATATGAAATAAATAACAACAATACTAGCCTTCTTCCTTGGTGGTGAGTGTGGGCCCTTGCTCCACACCCTTAGGGCTGAAGACTAAAGTAAGGAATCAGCACAAGAGAATAATATCACAACTCGATTCAGTCTAATTCCATCAACTTTGTATTCAGGAAAAGTATTGATATCAAAATGAGATTACAAAAATCAAAAGAATAATCGCTATCATTTTTGCTGCTACTTTTGTAAGTTTATATCTAAATCTGTGATGAGAGATCACTCACCCTATTCTACTAGTTCATCTGAGAGATAACATCAATCTCTTTATTCTACTAACAGTCTAACTACAAAATAAATATCCATGTAATAAAAATAGATTGAGTGGAACATAAGTCCACATTGAATCTGAGTCTTACATTTAAATACAAGTGGGCAGCGAGGCCCTAAAATATAGGTATTAAATCAATTTATCAGTAATTCATGCAAAAACCAAAAAGAGATAAAAACTTTCAGTTGTTAACTATAGACTGCCCTTAATTACTCAGGTAATGATTTGAGTAACATCAGGAGCATCCCAATCACCATTCGAAGTGTTTGACTGACAGTTATGCTGGAAATCTGCACTATTCTAAAGAGGCATCAGAGATGTATGTTTCTTTCTGTAGCTCTAGAGATATGTTTGTGACCTTCTCGTTCAGCTCTAGAGATGCTCAAGACTGCAATCTAGCTCCAGAGATGCTTCACCTTCTTATCCCAAAAACCTTTCCAATCAAATTTGAAACCTTGGAGACCAGTTGTGCCAGGCTAATGTAAGCTCTAGAGATCATTAGGACTACCTCTGGAGATGCAAAAAATTGTATACCTGAACACCTGAACCTGTTGATTCAAAAAGAGAAGATTTCTACATATTTCCATCAATTCAATGCACATTAGTCCTTTAATCAAAAATCATAATCTTAAGTAATTCATCTTTTATTAATCACCATTAGAACAATCTTATTAGCCTATTTTGGTGCAGTCATCAGGACAATGGAATAAGAAGGGAGAAAAAGAGAGGTAAAAAGATTTATTCCATGGGTGCTACCTAGAACTCATCACAGATTAAGGGATGATAGATAGAGAAGGAGACATTGACCATAAAGGAATGGATAGCTAGAAGTAAGCCAATGGCTAGGGTAAAGGTGGAAATGGCCAAAACGAAAAAGGATTCGACCAAACCATACGCTATAAACAATTATAACTTTATCACTTTTACAACTAGGAAAACATGATTCTAAGAAGATTCAATATAGGAATAAAAACCTGGCAACATAGTCGATTTGAGATGAATTGCAATTCTTATCACTACATGCATCTTTCTTCCTGCTGTTGCCTTCTTTTCTTTCTTGGTTGCTCAGAAAAATAAAAGCATGGTCTCCTTGGTTGTCTCCTCTTCTTTATTAAAACCCAAAAACTCTCCTCATAATGACGTGGAGAAAAATAGATTTTCCAAACTGAAGTTTAATTCCAGTTTGCAAGCCAATTGCATTAAAAAAACTCTAATAAAATATGAAATAAACTAATTTTACTTATTCCTATAGCTACAGGATAGCATATGCTATTCTTTAAAATTTAATTTAGAAATCTAATTATAATAGTTTTAATAATATAATTTATTTATTTTTGAAAACACATATTGTTAACAAGAGGTATTAATAATATTATTAAAATTAATATAAAATATGCATATCTATTGCATTTAGAATACAATTAAATTTAAATATTGTTATTCAACAATCATATTGATAAGAATAGAAAAACACTTACTTATGTTATTATTTAAATAATTTAAACACACTATTTATCCTAAATATTGTAAAATAACTATTTAAATTAAACCAATTATAATAAATCATTTCAAATAACCCAATTTTAATAAAATAAAAAAGAACCTTAATATTCATAATTAAATTATGGACTTGAAAATGAATTACTTTCGAAATTAAAACAAAATATTATGTACGTATTTAACCATTCACCATATTTATCATCCACAAAGAATGCATAATCAAAACCATTCAAAAATGCAACATGAAACTATGTGTGTGTGTGATTGCATTAGGGTAATCCATCCTATCAGTTCTTACCAAGTGGCTAGAACACCTCTACCTCAACCATGTTCTCGTCTTTGACGAGTACTTGCATTCATTCACACTCAACTCTACGTCAATACGTTAGTGTCTCCAAAACATAGCTGAGACAAATTATTGTAATCATGTCAACAATATTTAAACATTTAAATCAATTTCCAATTTTTTTTATCAATATAAACTCCTAATAATTACCTTCATACATATAAAATCACTTAAGGTAAAAGTCAATGACAGTAATTGTTCACTAATCTAGATTATTTAGGTTGTTCATAAAAACAAGATGTGACATCCTTCCCCACTTGGAAGAGACATTGTCGCGATGTCTTATTACACATCAAAATAATAAGGTATCCATCAACCACCAATAAAGTATCAATGTGTCATAAAACAATAACATCAACACAAGGTATCAAAAGATCATAACAACAACTCAAAGTATCAAAGCAATAACTGAACTCAAAGTATCATAATCCATGCATGAATAATAAATCTATGCTGTATCCTCAAATGAGGAAAAGATCTCTCAATCTCCTCCGCATCCTCCCATGTGGTACTGTCCTCAAAATACTGATCCCATTGGACCTTATATTGCACCACATCTCTACTACGCAACTTAATGTTGTGCTTCCCCAGAATTCAAGTGGGCTCCACCAACACCACTCCTGGATCTTGAACCTTTAAGGCATGCCAATCAAGAATATGTGATGTGTCAGGATGATAAAGCTTAAGTAAAGACACATAAAAAATATTATGGATTCTTGCAAGTGTAGGTGGTAGAGCAAGTCTATAAGCTACAAGATTAATCACTTCCAGAAATTTGAACGGTCCTAAAAAATGAGGAGCAAGTTTGAATGCTTTTCCAAATGATATAGAACTCTTATAACGTCCGACCCTCAAAAAGACTTTGTCACCAATTGATAACTGTCTAGGAGTTCTATTCTTATTTGCATAACTCTTTTGACAATCTGAAGCTTGCTTCAACTTCTCCTTGATCAAGTTCATCTGATCATCAATTTCTCTTAACATTTCTAGACCAATCACAATTCTATTCTCCACCTTATCCCAACTGATAGGTGTTCGATGCCTATGCCCATAAAGAGCTTCAAAAGGTGTCATTCCCAAAGATGCATCGTATGAATTGTTGTATGCAAACTCTACCAATAGAAGATACTCCTACCATTTATACTGTTGATCCATAGAATACATTCTGAAAAGTTCTTCTACCACCTGATTGACTCTTTCTATTTGACCATCCATTTGAGGATGATAAGCTAAACTAAAATTCAACTTTGTACCCAAGGCTACATTAAGAGTTATCCAAAATCTAGATGTCATGTGAGTGTCTCGATCTGAAATGATCATCTCAGGCACTCTATGGAATTAGAAAATCTCTTGAATAAACTTCTTAGCTAAGACCATAGAACCATCTAAAAGATTCCATAGAATAAAATGTGATACTTTTGTCAACTTGTCCACAACCACTAAGATGACATCATGCCTATTCTTAGACATAGGTAACTCTTAAATAAAATCCATACTTATCACTTGCAACTTGTGCTTAGGAATACTGTGTAGTACAACAATCCTGTTGGATGCACATGCTCTTCCTTTACTCTTTGACATTCCAAACATCAAGCCACAAATTTCATCACATCCCTCTTAAGTCTAGGCCAAAAGTATAAAGGTTTCAAGCCTTTGACCATCTTTGTCACTCTAGGGTGACCTGAATGAGGTGTATTGTGAATCTCTTCAAGCATTAACTTCCTCAACTCTCTTGAGTAAGGAATATACATCCTTCCCTGAAATCTCAGAAGTCCATCTGATTCAACAACATAACCATCAAACCTGTGATCTAAGGGGTCTATTTCCAAAGCTTGCTTTACTCTTTCATAATGCTCATGCCCTTGAAGATTCTGAATCACTTTTTGTTTCAAATTGGATCTCATGGTAACTATGGCAGCCAGATGTCTTCTCCTACTAAGAGCATCTGCTTCTCTATTCTCCTTTCCTTTTATATATTCAATTCCAAAGTCATACTCACTAAGGAATTCTAACCATCTTCTCTGTCATGCATTAAGGTTAGGTTGAGTGAATATATACTTGAGCCCTAGATGATATGTCTTTAACTCAAAGGGCTTACCTAGAAGATAATGCCTCCACATCTAAAGTGCATGAACTATGGTAGCCAACTCAAGATCATGTGGTGCATAGTTGAGCTCATGTTTCTTTAACTTTCTTGACTCATATGCAACAACTTGTTCATTCTGCATCAACACTCCTCCTAATCCTTCCCCTAAAGCATCTATTATAACTGTAAAGTGACCATTAGGATCTAGTATGGTCATGATAGGAATAGTTGTGAGATTTTCCTTTAGCACTTGGAAAGCTTGCTCACACCTTTCTGTCCATTCAAACTTCTTACCCTTCTTTTGTAGTGCAGTAATCAGTGCTTCTATTGTCGAGAATCCTTCCACAAACTTTCTATAATAACCTACAAGTCCCATAAAACTTTTGACTTCTATCACACTCTGTGGTGTAGTCCATTCCATTATTACTTTTATCTTCTTAGGATCAACTACAATCCCTTCTACTGAGATCACATGACCAAGATAGTGCACTTTATCTTGAAAGAATGTACACTTAGATAATTTACCATAAAGCTTTCTCTCTCTCAAATACTCCAAACAATCCTCAAATGCTTTTCATGCTCTTCCATTGATTTAGAGTATATCAATATGTCATCAAGGAAGATCAACATGAAATCATCTAAGAAATCTTTGAAAATGCTATTCATCAAATTCATGAAAGCTGCTAGAGCATTAGAAAACCCAAATGGTACCAATGTGAACTTGTAGTGACCATATCAAGTCCTAAAATCTATTTTAGAGATGTCCTCGTCCTTAATCCACAATTGGTGATAGCTAGATCTAAGGTCTATCTTTGAGAACACTATAATCCACAATTGGTGATAGCTGGATCTAAAGTCTATCTTTGAGAACACTATTGCTCCTTTCATTTGATCAAAGAGCTCATCTATTCTTGGAAGTGGATACTTGTTCTTTATAGTAGCTTTGTTAAGCATCCTATAATCAATGCATAATCTCAAAGTACCATCCTTCTTCTTTACAAAGATAACTGGTGCGCCCCATGGTGACACACTAGGTCTCATGAACCCTTGATTCAGCAAATCTTGCAATTGTGCCTTAAGCTCATACAATTATGTAGTAGTCATCTTGTAGGGTTCCTTATATATTGAGGCTCAGTCCCTGGTAGAAAGTCAATTAAGAAGTCAAATTCTCTCTTCGGTGGCAACTCTATCAACTCTACAGGGAATACATCTCTATCATAGGATTAGATAGTCATTGAAGCCTAGTTCTTCTTTGTCAAGGTCCTTTACTTGGACAACATAAATGGCACATCCTTTCTTCTTGGCTTTCTTCAATTGCATAGCCGAGGTTTGTCTAATCCCTAAAGGTCTCTTAGATCCATTAATTTCCACTTGATTCCCTAGGTCATCCAAACATCTAACAACCTTGTCTTCACAGTTTACTAGAGACTTATGTTCAGTTAACCAATTGATTCCCAGAATTACATCATAAGAGCCGGTGTTATGTACAAATTTAATTGTGTCTGAAAACTAGGAAGCTCTAACTCAGTGCATGATAGACATGAGTCTACCCTCTTTTCTATACTATTGCCATATTGTACCATCCAAGAGTTTTCCATATGTCCAGGTCTAATAGATAACTCAGATGCTACTCTAGGATCTACAAAACATTATGTGGAACCAGTATCAATTAAAATAGAAACAGGTAGTCTATAGAGCTTACCTTGGAACTAAATAGGTGCTTCTTGAAAATCTGCTTGCCAATTATCTACTGTGGCATGAATCTGATGCTGTGATGCTCCTTGCTGATTCTTGTTTCCTATTTTATGTGGGCATTCATTTGCATAATGCTCTCCTCCATAGTTGTAACATCCACCCTTAGGTGCTATTGGTCCTTTAGCTCTTTCCCTCTAATTGTTGTTTCTGTTGTTATAGCCACTTCTTTTGTTTCCACCATTTCTAACTGGAGAATTATTACCTCTCTTTAGATTCCTAATTTGTCTATTATTGCCTTGGTTGTTATTTTGTTGATAGTTCTGCTGATTATTTTGTAATTTCTTATTTGAAATTTTAGCATCTCTTTGCTTACTGTAACTAGATGCTTGCTACAATCTCTGCTCTTGCTTTATTGCCTTCTCAAAAGTGGCATCCGTAGTGAGTGGCTTATGAATGTCTACCTCATCCCCAATCTATGGCCTCAATCCCAAAATAAAATTCCTAATCTAAAATCTCTCATCTATCTGATAATGTGGAACATACTTAAGTAAATGAGAAAACCTTTCCCAATAACTAGTTACAGACATACCTCCTTGCATCAAATTCTAAAACTTTGTCATCTTCTTGTCGAAGAATAACTATGGTAAACATCTTTTTCTAAACAATTGCAAGAAAATGTCCCAAGTTATTTTGCTAGGTAACAACTTCTTATTTGCCTTCTCATTGTCCCACCATGTTGCTGCTTCACCAGTCAACTAGTAAGATCCCCACATTGTCTTTGTGTGATCGGAAAGGTTTCAGAGCTCAAAGTATTTCTCCATTTCTATTATCTAGGCTTCTGCTCCATCTCCAACTATCCTTCCATCAAATTTTGGCAGTGATACTTTTTTGAGGTCTTTCCCCAATTCTTCTGCAATCCTTGCTTGATTATTAACATTAGCTCCAACTTTAGGAACTTGAACTTCTATCCTTGGATTCGGCTTTGCATTAGCATCTCTGGGATTTTCATTAGCATTCGTCTCCCTATGATTCCCTTTGATCTCCTATTCAAAAGCATTCATCCTCATGTCCTGTCAGTTCAAGTGAGCTAGAATATGATCAAATCTTCCATCTTGATCATCACTAGCATCTCCACGATTTCCTACATTTTGACCACCACGAGCACCTCCACGTGCCCCTTCACACAATCCTCTACCTCGAACATTTCCTGACCCGTCACTGCAATCAGTACATTTCTAGTATTCATGATGGATAATTTGCCTCAAGTTCATAAATTTAGCAAAATAGTCCCAAAATAAAACATAGGCCCTAGTGTTCAACCTAGAGCTCTGATACCAAATTTAAAGCCTCACAAAAATGTAAAAGCCATTAAACCAACTCAATAAGTAAATGAAGTAAATAATCCACTTAAATACAATATTTCAATATCCAAAATAAAAAGATGTAAATAATCCACTTAGATACAACATTTCAAAAATAAAAGGTGTAATTAATCCACTTAATCACAATATCTCAATGAAAGATTAAATCTCATAAATATGATTCACAATGTCATCAATCTTACAAAATTGCGTGCTTAATCTAGGTAACAAGCACTATAAAATAATATACATAAATCCATGGGCAAGCATGCCATAATACATCTAATCAAGTACAATAATCATGTACAATAAGAATAATGAATCAATACACTCATCAGTTGCATGAACCAAGTGGTCCACCACCTGCGTGCCGAGAGATGGGAACATGGCCCAGGTGCTTTTCCACCCAACCATGAAGTATGGACACTTCCCAGGATCCCTCCATGAAACGAAGGAAACCCAACCCTGCATGAAATGTCTAGCTACCTGGTAATAGCTGGTAGGAGGGAACACTTGATGCAACCTTGATGTCTCAATGTGCAATTCTAAATAATGAAAAGAAAATTGTCTCACAACAGGATATGGCAGAGATACCAATAAATAAGTGTGCTAGACAATAAACATCTATTTCAATGTCATCTCAATTAGATCTAATCCTTTAAATAGTAACCTGGGTCAATTCTTGAAAAGAGGAAAAGCCATCTCTGATAATCCACATTCGGCATCCTAGCCTAGAAAGCAATCCAATACATTCCTAAATGTAAACTACTTCTTTCCCCAAGAAGCAATAAGTAAAATAATAAAATAATAAACTCAACATCCATCAATAAGTCATTAAATTCCCTTTCCCAAAACATCAATCAAGGTAAAATACACTTTCCAATCCATAATTCTATCTCTTCTTTTATACAATTGCATCCATATGTTTGATAAATTTATACCATTTATAATCCATATTTCGGTCATAACTCACTACATATCATTCTCGGTTTTATTCAAGAGTTGTACTGTCATTTTTGTTTAATTGGATTTCAGTCATGATTATAATTGTAACACCAATAATCTGGTTTGGTTTTCTCACCTCATTTTATTGTATCAAAAAGTAATTTTCCTTGTTCTATATGTTTATTTTGATTAAATAATATGGATTTAAAATAAAAGCTAAAATTTGGTTTTAGCATCAGCAATATAGGAAAAACAGATAATGTCTATTGTCTGTGTTTTGAGCCAACATATTGTTTTAACGAGATTAAAAAATAGAGCTACAGGAGTATTTTACTTAACTTCAGGAGTAATTTAGTTAGCTACAGGAGTCATTTCAATTGAACAATTCATGACAGTGACCCAACTAAGAGAAGGACGTCCAATATGCTATCTAACATGCCAAGACATGACAAGGATAAAGATCAGATTTATGCAAAGAGAAAAGTCTGATCCAAACTTAGATCTTTGTAGATTGAGTTATGTCATTAGGAATACAAGAATCACACCCCAAAGATAAGAAAGATCCTTTACATTATCTGACAAGGAGAATTCCTAGTAGCGATCTGGAGGTTTTAATAGTTTTCATTCAATTAATAATCAATCATCTTCGATTTTGGCAGCCAAACAAAGAATGAAGATATTTATCAAGCCTTAAGGAAGTTATCAACCAGTCAAGGCAAACAAACTAGGCAATGACATGAATAAAGGGACGATCTATACAATCACCCAAGCAGTCATAAAAATAGCCATAAAGAAGAGAATGACCAGATTAAGGGACGGTGGCCAGAGAAGGAGACATTGACCATAAAGGAATGGACAACCAGAAGTGAGTCAATGACCAGGACAAAGGTGGAAATGGCCAAAAAGAACAAGGATTCAACCAAACCATATGCCACAAACAATTATAACTTTATCATTTTTACATCTAGGAAAACATCATTCTAAGAAGATTCAATATAGGAATAAAAACTTGGCAAGGTAGTCGATTTGAGATGAATTGCAATTCTTGTCACTGCCTGCTATCTTTCTTCCTATCGTTGCCTTCTTTTCTTTCTTAGTTGCTCAGAAAAATAAAAGCATTGTCTCCTTGGCTGTCTCCTCTTCTTTATTTAAACCCAAAAACTCTCCTCATAATGGCATGGAGAAAAATAGATTTTCCAAATTAAAGTCTAATTCTAGTTTACATGCCAATTGCATTCAAAAACTCTAATACAATATGAAATAAACTAATTTTACTTATTCCTATAGCTGCATGACAGCATATGCTATTCTTTAAAATTTAATTTAGAAATCTAATTATAATAGTGTGAATAATATAATTTATTTATTTTTGAAAACACATAATTTTAACAAGAAGTATTAATAATATTATTAAAATTAATATAAAATATGCGTATCTATTGCATTTAGAATACAATTAAATTTAAATATTGTTATTCAACAATCATATTGATAAGAATAGAAAACACTTCCTTATGTTATTATTTAAATAATTTAAACACACTATTTATTCTAAATATTGTAAAATAACTATTTAAATTAAGCCAATTATAATAACTCATTTCAAATTACCCAATTTTAATAAAACTGAAAAGAACTTTAATATTCATAATTAAATTATGGACTCAAAAAGGGCTTACTTTTGAAATTAAAACACATTATTATCTAAGTATTTAACCATTCACCATATTTATCATCCACACAGAATGCATAATAAAAACCATTCAAAAATGCAACATGAAACTACGTGTATGTGTGATTGTATTAGGGTAATCTATCCCATCAGTTCTTGCCAAGTGGCTAGAACACCTCTACCTCAACCATGTTCTTGTCTTCGATGAGTACCTACATTCATTCGCACTCAACTCAACGTCAATAGGTTAGTGTGTCTGAAACATAGTTGATGCAAATCATTGTAATCATGTCGACAATATTTAATCATTTAAATCAATTTCCAATTTTTTTATCAATATAAACTCCTAATAATTACCTTCATACATATAAAATCACTTTAGGTAAAATTCAATCACAGTAATTGCTCACTAATCTAGATTATTTAGGTTGTTCATAAAAACGAGACATGACACTATTGACTGTAAAGTTGTAATTCATGCCACATTGATCCCTCCTCCAAACAATAATTATTGACAAATCTTTATACGATGTGGCAAAACCTTTGAAATATCTTTTACTTCTTATGGAAAATTGATTGTGTCTTTTGTATTTGTATTGACCTCCAATTGCATGTGTCACTTGTGAGATTGGGTAGACACGTGCTATCAACATTTCCTCCACTTGTGTCAAGTTTGCAAGTTCTTCTAGTTGTGGCCTTGGATCCATATTATTTGATTCTAAAAATTGATTATTGCATTTCTCTTGTTGACATCTATTACATATAGGACCTTGAGGTGTGCGAGAAACCTTTATTCCAAGGTAACATTCTTGACAAATATAACACATGTTTGGTGAAACAAAGCTATCTAGGGCATGTCGATAATGCATTTGGAGAGTATTAAAATTTGTGTGAAGCATTTCATTGGGGTTGGGTGTATTTTCTCCATTGTTTCCAATAGTGACATTCATTTCATGTTGAGGTGCATTATTTGGAGTTTCAGGTACATACTCTATAGAATTTTTATCTCCTTCATTTGGTCGAGGATAGCACCTTTCGGTTATTTCACGATTACGGTCTTGTCTTTCTTCTCTTTTAGAGTTACTTGTTCATATGTTTCTGCATGACTTCTTCTTGTCATATTATATTGTTGTCAATTCTGTGCTTCCAATTGTTCAATTGTTTAGCCCTACATTTATGATATCTCTTCTTACACACCTCATTTTGATGTTTTCTTTGTGCTTCTCTTTCTGCATCTATCATTTCTTCTCTTTGTCATCTTCGATATTCCCTTTGATATTATCTTCGATATGCTATTTTATATTCTATTTCTTGCTCCTCAGATTCAAAATTCATCCATGTTCGAACCATTATTCTATACAATCCAAAGGTGTCTCTATTTAATGTTTCTTCTTGTAAGGTAAATGTTTGAAAAAAATATACAAAAATGTTTATTAAATGAGTCCAAAACATAAGAAAAAGTACAAGTAAAAGAAATTTTTAGTCTTAAAATTGTGTCCACTTCAAAAATATTAACTCCAATATATTTTTAATATTAATTTAATATTAAAAACTTTAATGCTAATATATTTTTAATGGAATAATCAATTTTCTCATTTATTAAAATATAATTGTCATTTTCAGCATTCTTAACATTTATTAGATTAAGTGTTGATATGAGGAGAAAGGAAGTTAAATCATTATTGTGCACTATGGTCTCAATACCATATAATATCTTGTAAAATTTTATCCCTACCTTTTAAATAAAAAAAATTAAATCTTAAAGTTTAGAGAGGATAAATATTCTTGAGGCTTGTAATCTAAATGTAAGAAAATAAATAAATAATTTTTTCCTTCCAAAAGTCTATTAGTTTGTTCATGTGTATGAATCTTTATATAAAAGTGAAAAAGAAACTCAATAGTAGTATTTACCTATCTTCACAGTAGACCCACTTTGTTGAAGCTTGGAGGAAACATAAAAAATATTGTTATGATTATATTGGATACTTTAACGGTCATCTACACCAACGGATAAAATATTGTCATAATTCTATCTATTCATTTGAATTTAGCTACATATTAATTCAATTTGAAATTTAATGCTTTTACAACTAATTGTTTTGAATTTGATATATTATTAATAATTACAAATAATTAGATATATTTAATTGTATATTGAGTTTATTTAACATATACCATAGAAAAATAATAAGAAAAACATTTAATTTAGAACTATTAAATACCTTTAATATATGAGAAAAAACATATATGCTTGATAATTTACATATATGAGAAAAAACATACATGATAATTGATAAAGAACAGACATAAAAAGTATTGAAGGAGGAATATACATAGCATTTACCAAAATCATGGCATAACTATAACATATTGTTTAAATACATTCTACATTCTTCAATGATATGAAGTGAATGACCTTCTTCACATTGTTCATCATGATATAATTCTTTTAGAAAAGTATAAAATCTAGCTACTTTTCTACATGTCTCATGAAATGTTTTTGTAATGTCTTCCATTTGTAGGATTTCTTCTTCTTCAACAGCTACAACAAGTAAGCTTGTGTCTTCAATTTCTTCAATTATTTTGTTGCAGTATTTTGAAATAGATTCTGATAATTTTTAAATAGGTGTTTCAACAAACCCATTTGAACTTGTAGATTCATTTGACATTACTGGGCTTGTAACTGAGATTTCTAATTCATTTTGTGGAGCATCCATAATTTCAATTATTTGCTGAGAATTATAAAACAATAAATAAACAATCAAATTAATATATATGTAAAAGTTTCTAAAGAAAAGAATGCAAATGGAAACCCCCTAAAAAGGATGGTTTAAGATAAATTTTGATGGTGCATCCAGAGGTAACCCAGGAATTGCAGGTATAGGCTGTGTTATCCATGATTGGGAATCGAAGGAAGTAGCTAATATTGCCAAACCCCTAAACAATGCAACAAATAACATAGTAGAATTATCAGCACTAACTGAGGGACTCAGATTGTGTAGAGATTTGAAAATTGAGAAACTTGTAGTGGAAGGAGATTCTGAGATTACTATTAATGCCCTAAGATAAGGCAGCATGCCTAACTAGAGACTCAACTCCCTCCTCTCCACTGTCATTGACATCACTACCTCTTTCAGAAAATGCATATTTAACCACATCTTCAGGGAGGGCAATGTTAAAGTAGATAACCTAGCCAATAAAGGTGCTGATGGCACTTGCTTAACCATTAAATACAACTCTTAACTAAGACTGCCAGCTCTAAATTCTGACTGTGGGTTCCCCAGGCCAAGGAATTCAAACAAGTTAGTCTAATCTATTCTCAGGCTTGTTTCAATCCAATCTCCCTTCTTCTACAGATGATTTCAAATTAGTTTATTTACATTCATTTTAAAATGTGCATCTTGTTATTTATTTACATATGTGTGTGTGTGTGTGTGTGTAAATAAATAACGAGATGCACATGTTTAAAATGAATGTAAATAAACTGATTTGAAAGCATCTGTAGAAGAAGGGAGATTATATATATAATATTATTCATACATTATATATATAAATATATATACTGACATGTATATATATATGTATATATATTTATATATTCTTCTCCCTGTTTTAACATTTTCACCCTTTGTCATTAATATGCATATTATCACAATCTTGCACAAGTTCATTCTTTTAAACACTTCATTCGTCTTATATTCATATTCCTAAAAAAGTATACTAGAGTTTGTTCTACAAAACAACTTTCTACAACTAGATTGCTTTATCATTGTAGATTAGTTCTATATGAGACCCTATTGGATCTCTACTAGAATATCTATACAGAGTATTAGTGACCTCGCAGGGTCTACAAAATCAAGCCATTTCATTGCTTCTTATAAGCATTCTTTTAGTAATTTCAACAAAAACAAACTTTTCAGATTTACTTTCTGTCATACTCAAGCAGCTGGTGGTTAAATTCTCCCACCCATGCATATCCCTCTTTAGCAACCAACCCCAAGACTCTCTTGATAAAATTCACAGCTACCTCCACTATGTCTTTGGCCACCATTAGGTCTAGTCCCTTGAGTTCAAGAATGAACGGGTAAAGCTTCACCACTGCATTTGGATCATTTAGGTCAGCCATATCCTGCGGCTTAGGTATCCCAATTCCTTCACTAGTGGCCTCCAGGGTTTTCCCTAATTATCCCAGATGCTCGGGATAGAAGAGACCCCTCATAATCTGCTCTATTTGCACCTTTCCAACCCCCAGCTCCAATAACATAGCCAACACCCATGAAGTGACGTCAGTATCAACTCGATACCTTTCTGCCTCCTCCATAAACTTCCTCCTAACTATCATCTTTGTAGATAAGGTTCTGCTCTTTGAATGCTTTGCCAATGAATATACCTTGTAGATAAGGGTGAATTACTCAGTTTGGTGAAGGTTTCAACAAAAAAGTGACTAAAGTGCTTTGGACAGACCTTTTAAAACCACTGCAATCCTTTAATAGGCACTCTTCTACCTTAGAGAAGGCCGCAAGCCTTGTACACAGGTCGTGGGTCTTGTGTAGAGACCACGAGATAGGGAGTAGGCTACAAACCTTCTGCATAGGCCACAGACCTTCTGCAAAACAAAAAACCACCCTTTGGTTACATAATTTTATTTTTCTTTCTGGTCTACCTAGCTAAGAGCATCTATTTATATTCTTATGACCAAACCCAAATTTCATAGCAACCAAGGATATCTGTCAAGCTTTCATCAAGGAAGTCAAGCATCTTGAAATAAAGGTTGGAATTGTTGTTGTCTCCAGATCAAATGGAAGATTTGCACTTGGTCATCTTGGTTGCTTTTGTGAGCAGGTCAAAGAAATGATAATTGAGGGCTTTGAAGTGGAACGTGGGCCAATGATGCAGTAAAAAATTGCCTCCTCTACAATAAAAATGCCTTATGTCAGCTAAGATTGGATGGACCTCTGTGTTGCGTGAACTGCTGTGGGAGGAGGTGGTCGAATCAAACAGAAAGGATGCCTTTGCAAGGGAAAACACTTCTTTCTCTGTTTACTACCATGTGCCTCTTCTCTAATTTTTTTTTTCTTGAATTGTGCCTCGCTGAAATGCCTATGTGAAATAGTCCCCCCAATTCTCGCCTTCTTCACCAAACTGTGAAGAGAATACACAAGAATCCAGAAAATAACACTTTTATGCAAACAATGTTTTCACAGTAGCAATGCAATTTACCAGACCACCACTCTCGCCAAGATAAGCTCTGATACCATGTGGAAGTGAGCAAGATCAACTTGTCTAACTATAGCACTCAGTCAAGCCACGAGAGATGAATAATTGAAAGCTTTGCAAAGAATAGAAAAAAAGAATATGCAATATAGGCACAAATCAATAACTAGAATGAATGAATTAGCTTCCAAGGTGGAGTACATATAAGGCATAATCGACTAAGAATAGTCGAGTCAATAATAGGAAAAGCTCACTAAAAATAGCAGTGCTCCAATAATAGGAAAAACAACCACTTAACTTTAGACAAGCTAATTTAGACATGCCAAGTATAGCTCAAGGCTAAACATAGAGTCATGCACTCCTAAGAAAGCTCAATATACACCAACATATTGTATATTTTAAATAAAATACTATATTATTCTTTGAGCATTTCAATAAAAACCTAAAAATAGGCAACTCAATTTCACTCTCTTATTAATATAAATAGGCATGATCGAATCATGGTAAATATAGTTTCACCATTGTCTTATTGACATTTATAGGACGATTGACAATTTGGATGTCTTCTATTAAAAACCTATTATTTTAATTAGTAAGCTTGTTTTGACTTTATTCACTTATTACAATTTCAATCTATTTATTAAATAAATTGTGAATTACTTTTCCATCCAATTAGAATATAAGATGTAGCGATAGAAATTGAAAGAAAAAATTAAAAAGAGTTACACTCACAACATAACAATGACATTTTAACGAAGGTACATATAACATACCAGGATTTGTTATTGTTATGTAGAAAAAGAGGGTTTGTTGATGAGGCTGATAGTTTAGTTAAATCTTCCTTTCAATACATTCATTCAAGGACATTAATGTTAGTGTATATATTGCATTTATGCATACACTTAGGATTTAAGACTAGTTAGGTGTCCCATTTACCCTTTCTCAATGAGGTGTCAATGTAGATAGGTGTCCTACGAGGTGTCGACTTACTTTCAACACCTCTTCCTTGATTTTTGGTAGGCAACTCACCACCACTCCATGAATGAGGAGTCCTATCCTCATTTCATGGAGGTTGGGTACCTCCTTCACTCCTATTTATGTACGCCTAATTTGCCTAATTTACTTGGTGAGTTTATGCATTCGGTGTCTTGTTGTGTTTGTTTCATATCTACAGATTTGGGTAACATCTACATGGTATCAGAGCGATTGTAGATGGTTGTAGGCCACATCCACTACTATTAATTCATCCCATTCATTAGAAGGAGCCTTTGTTTTAAATCTGTAAGGGGTTTTCATGTTGATTGTATTCATGTTTTGTTTTTTTAGCGCTTAGTAATAGGAAGTAGCGGTGAGCACAATGCCATTGGTGAAGGATGGAGAGGCTAAGACACACAACAAAGGCCCTCACATCTCTCACATCCCTCTGTTGGTGGCTCTCACATCTGTAAGGTGCTTGGCTAGGCCACCCCCACATCCTGTAGAGAGGAAGCACCGGCCCTCACACCAAGTTGCACCCCGGACACCCTCAAAAATGCCCTCACAAAAGAAGCATAGGGCACAGAAAAGGTGTTTAGAGAGGCATTCTGCCTGAATGCCACTAGAAATCACCTGCCTTGTTTTGCAACAGCAAAGACCAGCCACCATAGTGCCCTATTGGCCTAGCAACCAGGAAGGGTGACGACCAGCAAGGGAAAGTTGTGTTCTCATAAAAGAAGACCCATGTTTCTACATAAGGTGTTAAAAATCGGCCAGAGAGGGGTTTTGGACGGGCATCAAATTCAACCATTTCCAAAGCACCTGGATGCTAGGCACCAATGCCATACTGGAGAAACTCGCCCACATGAATCTACTTGAGCTGAGCAACACTCACAAGCCTGTTTGGGGCATCCTTAGTGGCCAAAATCAACCCCTATAACCTAGCCGCCCTCTGCCATTATTTTTTGGCTCTTCCTACCCTAAATTTTCCCTAATTATTTTGAGCTTGGGAAAAATTTGCCTTATTTTGGGCTTTCATATTTTTCTTTTTATTATTTTGCAAAAAGACATTTAACATTATGTCTTTTAGTGTTAAAATAGACAATTGTTATTTTGTCTAAAAGTATTAAGGAAATAATAGAAAATATTTGGAATTGGGGGCATTTCAAATATGGGGAAATTGCCTTGAAGGAATACTAGTTTTTATAAAATCCTTCTATCTTCGCTAGTCAAAGATGAAGGGTGAGGTCCGGTTTGGCAGGAGACTAGTACGCCCTCACATATAAAACTATTTTAATCTTCATCTCTTACTAATTCCAATGAATGGTTGGAAGGCTAGGTCAACTCTTTCAATAGGCATTTTTTCTAATTTATAGTGTGAATGCATTAAATAGGCTATATTTGTGAAAATTACTTTTGTAATAACTTTTGCTTGGTAGCTCAAAATTGAGCACATTTTTTTTGCAAAAGTGAATGTTTTCACATTTCCCGTCTAAAGAACCTACTTGCATTGTAAATCACACTAAGTTATAAAGTGCTAGAACTTTTGCAAGAGGACTCAGCTACAGCTTTGGTGTCACTTGGAATGATAAGGAAATTTGGAATTTGTTGATTAATTTGTTAAACCTTAGTCTGATTAAGTCTAAAACCCTAATTATGCAAAATCATAAACAAACGAAAGAAACCTAACAAATGCTTGCACAGAAAGACACTAAATGCAGGTTAGATACATACCAAAATTTAGATTTTGGAAGGCAGAAACTTCAGGGTCAAAAGAGCGGGCATCCAAGACCAAGGTAGTTCTTTTTTAGAGGGCTTTGAGACACAATGTGCTTTAGACTGTAACTTGCTCAAAGATTCCTAACACTACAAAACTGGAGGTCAAAAGAGTGGGTGCCCTTGACCTTTTAGTGATATTTTCTACCTTTTTCTTAAGATCTAGAATCATTATGCCGTGCTCTAATCTCCTGCAACTCCTCTCCACAAAATTTGACACCTATCATCTACAATCACAATAGAGGGCTTAGGGGTTGTGGTGTTTAGTATCTTGCCTTGGTCAAGCCCCAGAATGGTATTCAAGCCTTCCAACACTATTGTTAGAGAGTATGTGTCCTTGCAGGATAGAGGTAAAAGCAAATGATATGAGAAATTAATTGAAACACAAAGTAGATATCACCTTAGTAGGTGTGATCTCTCATGGGGAGATGAAGATCTTTCAGACCATGAGGAGGTAGATTGATAAAGACAAATCTACAATAAATATGAATAAACACAACACAATACTACTCTATAATACAATGAAATCCTTGAATACCCTTAGCATAAGATCATAAGTTTGCATTATCCATCTAGGTGTAAAATGAAGTCCTAAACATGATTATATATACAATCTTATTATAATTTCACAATTTTAAATTAAGATGCCGAAAAGGGAAACCTTTAACAGTCATTTTGCCGATATTCAAGATTTGGGCCCTGATAAAATAGGATAGGACAAGGGCATAGGTGCCCTTGTCTACGAACCTATTTTAGGGGTAGATTAAGCTCAATAGGGTCCACTTAGTCCCATTTGACATGGGTTTCATGGGATTTTTGTCCGGGATTCATTTTTAACTTGCATGATTAAATCTAAGGGACCTAGGAGCTAAACTTAGGAGGTAAAAGTCATAGGGGACATTTTAGGACATAACATTTAGCCCCCACTTTAATGTATGTATGATCTTACGACCCATACATGCATTAAAGTATGGTCAAAACCACATCAAACATGCTAGGCACTTGAAGCTAAGGCATACACAAAGATTGAGGAACTATTTCTAGCCCCCCAATCTCAAGTAAGCACTAGAAAACACATCGTAGCCACACAAAACACAATGAAGACAATAGGAAGCATGCAAGACATGGAGAAGATAGTATTGAAGACACGCAAAACATGATGAAGACATGAGAGTAGTCATGCAAAACATGATGAATATATTGATATAACATTTTCATTTTTATAATATATATATGCATGGAAATAAAATTGCAACACAAAACCCCAGAATGTAGGAGGAGCTCATTGCTACACCCTTGAAATTATGCCTGAGGGGAAGACATGCCATGCAAAACCTGAGTGTGGGAGGATCTCATCACTCCACCCTTGAAACCACACACGAGGGAAAACATGCCATACAAAACCTAAGTGTGGGAGGAGCTCATCACTACACCCTTGAGACCACACATAGGGGAAAACACGTCAAACAAAGACCGAGTGTGGGAGGATCTCATCGCTACACCCTTGAAACCACACACGGGCGAAAACACACGAAGGACACATGAAATACATGAGCATTGTATAGCATGCCAAAGACATACTATATGTCTTAAACAAGACAAACAAGGCGATGGAAGGAGCTTATTGCTAAGTCCCACCATCTCAAGCATGTTGTAGACACACCTAATGGTTGGGCTTATGCTATAACAACTGCCAAAGACACGCATAACAAAGGATACTCTCAAGATCCAACCTTGCTTCCACTGAGGACTTTTGAAATAAAAGGATGTGCACTAGCTCAAGAGATACACCATCCTGCCTTCCGTAAAAGGGCTTTTGAATAAAAGGATATGCACTAGGTCAAGAGATATGTTATCCTTCCTTTGCAAAGGGCTTCTTTGATTGCAATATAAATAAAGATGTGTACTCGTGCTAGAGATACAACATCTCACCTCATGGGAGGGCTTACATACACAATTTGTTAGTACCAAAATCATCAAACAAATATCATTATATATGCCCCCACCTTAAGGTTGTTGATGTCATGTACCAATTTCAAGCACATTAAGGTAGAAAGAAAACACACAAGGGAACAAGATCTTTTAAAGAGCCCATGCCCCCAAAGGTAACATGTGCTCACAATTGCTGAATGTTTCCACAAAGATATTGATATGGATATACTAAGATAAGATAACAAGAGGGGTTAGAAATCTTACTCTAAGATAATAACCAAAGCAATTCATTAAAGCTATGCATGAAAATAGTCACATCAAGGACCAAGGCTATACTACAGACTATCCGAAACTGAGTATAACCATTGGCCTATACTACAGATCACCTTAAAATTGAGTGTAGCAATAAGGTGAGATACCAATCAAAGTGTATAAGAGGAAATTGAGTAGATTATAAATGTCAGTCACAAGAAATACCATAAGATGATGCATCACACGAAGTGATTCTACTAGTCTTGAGCATCATATATATGTATATCAAGCCTGTCGTCATGCATAGACTACATCCATTTTTTCTTTTCTTGCTGAAGGGACGCATGGTTCATATCAGTATTTATTTATTTTTATCATCTGCCGACTAGGTAGAATCACCAGAAGAAGGTAAACAATAAAATGAGAGAGGAGAATGAGTGCCTTAGGAACACCACATAGGAGGATGCACCCAAGTCATCAACTGCAATGCTATTCCCCTAAGGCAGGACACACAACAATAAAAAAGAGGAGAGACAAGATAGATGAATGATGATACAAATAGAAGAATGGTCACAACAGAGGTGGTCTCCTAGTATCCTTGACCTTACAAGATTATCAAGGGTCATCCTAGGAGGCCTAAACAACACATAACACATCACAGGGGGAACACAACACACACACATATATAATTGCATTTTATCTAAGAAGAGTCTGAACTTGTGAGCATCTTTGAAAGGTGCTCCATCAAGTTTTGTACAAAGCTTGAGTGATTCATACCTGAGTGATTCTTATTTCCCTGACAGTCATGCATTGCTTGTTTCTCGGATCCCTATTTATTTAAAATCTTATAATGCTTGTGAGGGAGGGAATCATTTCTATTTCCCACTGATGACAACCACCTTGTTCTTTTTTGATCTTTTTCTTTCTTATTCAAATGATTAAACCTTTCATGGTGGAATAGAACACCTTCCACTGTGGTAACCTATTCTTGTATCATAATATCTTGTTGTGGTTGCTCAATTTTCATATCCGGTGCATTTTGGTTAACTCCTAATGCTTGAAGGGATAATGACAGAGGAACCTTAGCATAAATACCTTTTCCCCTTAGAGGAGGTGAATCTTCTATTTTATCCTTATCCACTTCTATCATTCCAACTATTTCATCATAGTCAAGATAATCATCTTAATGTTCTATTGTATTTTGTTCTACCATATTGTTGTTGTTTATGCTTAGGAAATGGATTAGTAAAGATCTATAAATTCTAATTTGAAGGGGCAACCAACTTATTTCTATTGTCATTCACACTCATTACTTGTATCACATTTGAGTTGATGAGGTGTTGAATTTCATGTTTAAGACACATACATCGTTCAATATCATGCCCCTATTGTCGATGATAATGACAAAAGCATTAGCATCAAAGTGAGGTCCTTGCATTTTATTACTATCCAATGGTTTAATAGGAGGGAGCTTCAAGAGATTATTGCTTACTTTTTGATTCATAATGGAATGTAATGAGTCAGATATTGGAGTAAAATGTCTTTGATATTGTCAAAACTGAAACGATGCTCTCTTTGGATTAGTGATAGTGGATACTTGCAAAAAATTGTTTGAATTCTGCCCATTTATCTTAATAAAATTCTTGTTGTTCCTCTTAAATCTATTTTGAGATGTTCTAGCTTGAGCTTGATCACCTTGAGCTAATGAGTTTTGGTTCTCATACTGACTAGATGAAAGCTAATAATCACAAAGAGCTATGCATAAATATTGAAATTAGCTATACTTCATCAAGAGGATCTTATCACAGATGTTAGGTTGTACATTTGTAATAAATACCTTCTGAACATCCTCATCATTCACTAGGTACCATTGAATCTATTCATAGAGAGGTTTATATTGACTAATAAAATCATTTAACTTCTCTTTCAGACCTTGCTTATAATGAACTAAATCAATCAATGAGACCTAAGGTCCAATGTTTGCTTGGAGATGCTATAAGAATTGATGAATGAGTTGTGAGAAAGAATTTATTGAATTCAAAGGGAAAGAGAAAAATCATTCCAAAGATGTATCTTTGAGGGATCGCGAAAAGAGTTTTGCTAACAAGTCCTCTTCAAAAAAGAAATCACTATACATTGCTATGAATGCTACCACATGAGTATTAGGATCACCTTTACCACTATACTTTTCAAATCGAGGAGTCTCAAATTTTTTAGGCATAGTAGTTCTTAGGATTGCATAAGATAGATGATTACGAGCATGATAAGTTGGTATGTTAGGTTGAGAAGAATTTGTCAAGCTTGTTACCTTTTGTTGTAAGGAGGTCATGCTTTGCAAGAGTATGTTTAGGAGGGCATCATTAGGAGATGTGGTTTGAGAATTAGAAGCCGTGGTCATGAATTTTTTAGGTGATTGATTTTTATTGGTAATGAAAGGTTGAGAATAAGTGTGAGTGGAAGGTGGTTGGGAATAATCGTAAATGAGAGGTGGCTTCGAATAGGTGGAATAGAGAGGTGGTTGAGAGTGATTATTCATATAAGAAGTCATCCTAGGTGCTAGGTTCTGATAATTGAATCCCACAACCTTGTAATTCTATGAATTATTTCCATTAGATACTCAAACACTAGTGGTAGCATTACTACAAGCATGTGTATTAGTAGTGAGAATTGATGATGTAAAAGTAGACATTCTAGTAGTCAGTATAGTTGATGATACTTGTGTACGATTCAGTGATGACATATTAATAGTATTTGCACATTTAGTCACCATCATAATGTTGTTATGCACTATATGGTCTAGTCTACATAGTGTATTAACATCATCTTGTCCTTCTTTTAACAAATCCCTTATATTATGAACAATAGGCATGGCTTCTTTCGCTATTCTTTCTTTTTTCTACAAATGCTTGAAAATCAGCTAGTTCCTTATCAAATTTGTTTATTTGTTCATCAGGTACATGTGTTATCACATCAATAAGATCCTCAACATCATGAAATGTTTGTTCTTCCAATGTAGTTATAGGAGGCATGATGTCTTGCAAAGTTTGTGTTTCTCCTCTTGTAAAGTAGGTGCTCAATGGATTTTCCAATGTAGGAACACCATTGCTATCGAGAGCACTGTAACCCATTAATCTAAGAATTCTTCTTAGATGGATATTTATATTAGGTCAATGGGTTATAAGACTCATGCAAAAGCATACAACACTCAATGCACAAACTAATAGAACAAACCCTGTGAGCAAGATATGCTTGTTGAAATACACAATGTGTAAATGCAAAAACACACTATGATGAAAAACTACTATCTAAAATCAGATTTGAATGAATGTTAAAAATGAGCAGTAAAATCTGAAACAAGATTTTATCTACAAACCCTATCTTTTTGGAATTACTAAGTTATATGACAAATGCAAAATTTCAAGCAAACCCTAGCAAATAAAGAATGTAAATGCAAGGTGAATGATTATAGAGTGATCAATTGATATAATGTTTTTCAGATCTGATGTAAATATTTGAAAATTAAATATTTTCAATAATATGCAAGAAAATTAATAAAAATTATGTCTAAATGCAAGCCAAAAATGCCTATTTTTTTTAATTTTTTTAATTTTTATGTAAGATTTTCAAATGTATGGTGAAGAAAATGAAATGTATGGATGCAAATATGATTTACAATAGTCAGCAAGATGCAATAATCAGCAAAACATAGGTTCACAAAATGTTATGTAGAGAAAGAGGGTTTGTTGATGAGGTTGATAGTTTAGTTAGATCCTCCTTTCACTACATACATTCAAGGACATTAAACTGAGTTGAATCAAAACTTTTGTAAGAGGATTTAGCTAGACATTTGGTGTCAATTGGAATGATAAGGAAATTTGGAATTTGTTGATTAATTTGTTAAACCTTAGTCTGATTAAGCCTAAAACCCTAATTATGCAAAATCGTAAATAAACAAATGAAACCTAACAAATGCTCACATAGAAAGACACTAAATGCAGATTAGATACATACCAAATTTTAGATTTCTGAAGGCAGAAACTTTAGGGTAAAAAAATAGGGTGCTCAAGACTGAGCTAGTGCTTTTTCAAAGGGTTTCGAGATCAAATGTGCTTTAGACTGTAACCTACACAGAGATTCCTGACACTACAAAATTGGAAGTCAAAAGAGTGGGCACTCTTGACCTTTTAGTGATATTTTATGTGTTTTTCTTTAGATTTGGAATCCTTATGCCCTACTCTGATCTCTTGTAACTCCTCTTTGCAAGATTTGACACATGTCACCTACAACCACAAGAGAGGGGTTGGGGTCTGTGGTGTTTAGGAGCTTGCCTCAGTCAAGCCCTATAATGACATTCAAGCCTTCCAACACCATTGTTAGAGAGTGTGTCCTTGCAAGACAGAGGCAAAAGCAAATGATATGATAAATTGATTGAAATAGAAAGTAGATATCACCTTAGTAGGTGTGATCTCTCACAGGGAGATGAAGATCTTTCGTGCCATGAGGAGGTGGATTGATAAAGACAAATTTGCAACAAACATGAACAAACACAACACAATAGTACTTTGCAACAAAATGAAAGCCTTGAATATCCTTAGAACAAGATCACAAGTTCACATTATCCATCTAGGTGTAAAATAAAGTCCTAAACATGATTATATATGCATTCCCATTATAATTTCACAATTCAAACTTAAGATGCCAACAAGGGAAACCTTTAACAGTCATTTTGCCAACATTAAAAATTTGGGCCCCGACAAAATATGGAAGGACAACGGCACAAAAACCCTTGTCTAGGCACCTATTTTAGGGTTGGATTAAGCTCAAAAGGGTCCCCTTAGTTCCATTTGACATAGGTTTCGGGGGATTTTGCTCTGGGATTCATTTTTAACATGCATGATTAAATCTAAGGGACCTAGGAGCTAAACTTAGGAGGTAAAAGTCCAAGGTGACATTTTACAACATAATAATTATTAATGATTTGATATTATTGTAATTTATTTTTCTTACGCAAACCAATCAAAAACTTATATCTTATCTTATAAAAGTTTATATTAAATATTTGTTTTCAATCATTATGTAGGTATGGCTTGACCTAGGTTGAATTTTGAATCTGGCGAGGAATAAAGACAATATTAAAGGGAAAATTAAACACAATATATGAGGAAATATCAAAGATAGTGTTGGTTGTTTTAAATTCCCAAGCACATGTCAAGGGAAAAACACATAGGTCTATAGGATAGCCATTCACTAATAACTGACCTGCCTTGAGGGATTGGCCAATGAACAGGAAACAGGGGTGTTCAATCCCTCTTTACTCTGCACTTTAGGCTCTGTGAAACCAAGGAGGGTGTTCCTATTTTTTTGTATGTTCTTCCCTTTATGGGGAAGGCAGTGTTCTATTCAAATGGATGGGGGTTCATGAAATACTTGTTTAATAA
The DNA here is from genome assembly GCA_027924645.1 of Cunninghamia lanceolata. Lineage (NCBI taxonomy): Eukaryota > Viridiplantae > Streptophyta > Pinopsida > Cupressales > Cupressaceae > Cunninghamia > Cunninghamia lanceolata. The sequence goes on along the minus strand of BSBN01001164.1, from coordinate 6,491,116 downwards.
CACTGCTCCAATGACATATGTTTTCCTATAAGACTGCATAAAGAATGTCGGATAAAGTAAAGAGTTGGGCTATTTTCTTAAGCTTTTATTATGTTTCTTTGCAGAGGAACATGTGAAATAATACTAACTTCTAATAGCTATTGCTGGAAGGGACAATGTGTTGATTTCTTTAAAATAATGATAAGGGTGATTCAAAAGATGTAACATCAGTATAGTATTCTAGAACAAACTAGTGCCAATCTAAGCGCCATAGAGTCAAGACACTTACAGAAACATCCAAAGAACTCAGATATAATAAAACTTAGTTTACTATAAAGATGTAGTAATGCCCTACATTCACTTTACTAGTCTTGAAGTCTACCATACTTAGTTATCCCTATAAACCTAAAATACATCCTATATCTTCTAGTAGCCAATTATTTCACTACTTGAGCGAATGCTGCAAGAAAAATATACAACATAGGAAAAACTATGGCGATGAATAAACCTGATCCTTAATCAAATATATTGATAAATGCAAAACTGTATACATGAAGTAGGAGATAGTATACTATGGAGACTCAACAGAATATGTAAAGTAAACCATTCAACAAATTATAACATATCTATAAAGACATCTTAGAACTCAGAATGAAAACCTAGAAATGTATGACTAATTTATTGCATAAAAGAAACTATTTACAATTCCTCCCTAATCAAATTGATCCCACATTTTGGACTAAGTCTAAAGAAATAACCTTGAACCAATGCTTTTTCAAAATCCCTGAATTCCCTTTTATAGAGATAAGGGACCAGAAAAGATTCAGGCTTTGACAAAAGAAGTTACAAATTTTAGTAACCAAAATTTGTAGTTATGAGAAGAGGTCATTGTAACCATTTCCCACCTATATGTTCAGCTTCCATGGCACATGCTGAGGTACCTACTTTCCAACTGCATGTCCTCTCAATTTTAGGCAGGGAAAACAAGCCTTGATGCTGATGGGGGGTTGTTTGATAAATGTTGTTAGAGCTCACATACCCATCATATGCTACCTATTTGTTCAATAGGAGCATTCACCGCTAAGCTCACCCACCTTAATTGGGAATGGCTGCAATCGACAATATCATAAGAAAACCCCATTAATTGGAGTTCTTCGCTTTCTGCACATTGTTGTTTGCAAGGATGTGATTCCTCTTTCATAATTGAGTGGTCACCAACCAACTCAACTAGACATAAACCAAATGGAATCACATTAGGCTAGCTATGACAGTGCCATTCATCTAGCGAAGGGGGTAGCAACAACAAGAAAATGAGAGCATCCTGTCTTCATATGTTACATCTGGAGAGGAATCATCCCTCTACTAGAACTGATGCTTTGTTAGGAAAAGTAGAAGAGGGATGAATGTAAAGAGAGAATTGATTTCCCTCTGCACTTGATACTAATCTGCCTAATCACAAATATAGGGAATGATAGGAATTAGGAGATCAGAATCCAAAGTCTCAATCCGAATGAAACAACGGGAAGAAGAAATGCCCATAAATATTTGTAGAATGTTGCCATTGCTCCCAGATTTTCCCTACACCAACTATTCCACAGGAAGAAAAATTCCTCTCCTAATTCTGTGAGGACAAGTTGATAGCCATGAGAACAAGGAAGAAAATTTGATATAATAGAGGAGAAAATAGAACACATAAGAATAGGGGAATTCTATACTGTCAGAACACTTTAAAGAGTATACGAGATAACATCAACACTTGTCTATTTATAGAAATTTTGGGATGCAACATACATCCGCACATCTTTAGTCCAATTAATTTCAGTCATAAATGGAAATCTTGTGAAGATTACCATAAATGAACAGAAAGATTGGATTTCATAATTCTGCATAACCGAGAACATCACTTCTTGTACTAAATCATGTCAGCTCAGATGTCTTAGTTTCCTCAATTTAGCACTGTCATCAGGTCAAATTTCATCACACAATAGATGAAATGTCAATCCTTGTAGAAACACAGATTCCCAAAGGTCGAGCCTACATAAGATGAATATTTCTATTAATAAATTCCTTTGTGGTGGTGGCGATGGAGACTCTGTACATGCCTGAGCAGTTAGGGCTTATAATGAAACACTATCAAAGCAGGGCCAACATATCTCCATGTCACACTTTTAAATTCTGGCTGTTGATCTTGATCTTAGCTAGCTTGATTTAAACAGTGCTGATTTGGTCCTTTATAAGGTAAGAGAATGATGGTTGTCTTTCCCAATGATGATTTTCCACTTGGTTAGTCCTCCTAACCATAATCCTGAGAAAATATCTCCCCTGCAGTGTAGTTAAGACCATATTCCCTAGTTCCGCAGGCGAGCGGTATGACTAGAGATATGATCCTCGTGGAATGGTGAACAACCGTCGAATCGACAACATGCAATTTAGGACAACTCTCCAACAAGTGACCACATCCACAAGATAATGATATGTCATATTCCTGCTACTTATTGCACCAGTCCCAACCCTTTAGAATGCCATGTGTCATGATTTCTGCCATTTCGCAAATACCAGTCGAGATTGTGGAATAAAGTTTGATGGAATGGCAAAAATAATTAAAATTACCCTTACTCCAGATAGGGTCCACCATGATTTCCTTTGCAGTAAATGGAAACGGTTTTTATGAGCTATCACCTTATTCTGCAATTCCACAGTCACTTAGAAGGTTCCCTCAGTGAAGCATGGTGGAATGGCAGAAATATAAAGAAAGCCTTTTGTATTAGTTCTGGGCCCACCATCATGTCATCCTCGAGAATCATTCAACCAGCTATCACTCCTTCCACAATTCCGTAGGCACCAAGTTTGTCAATATTTTATTGCTGGCAGAATGGCAGAAATGAAACCATACATCACCATCTATCATAAAGGGTTAGTAGGATATGACCTTGGCATCTAAAATAAAGATTTTCAGTGCGTGGGCTAGAAAAGGTAATCACTTGGTGAGGGGCTGGTCATACAATGTTTAAAGGGGGATAGAAGGAGGCAACTTAAACCATAAGTAATGGGAACAAGTGGTCATTGAAGAAATATAATGATTTTAACCTTCACACTTCACATTGGCATGGGGGTTTAGGGTTTTAGTGTTTCCTAGAATTTGCAAAGAACCCTAAATCTGGAAATCCATCAACTTAATGATATAAGCTTGAGGAAAAAACATTAGAACTTGTAAAATATTTGACATGGTTCCAATAGTGGCTCTAATTGGGGACATCTGTTCATCTTGAACAGAGCGAGATAACAGAAGAACTCTGGAGGAGCAGACCAAACACATAATAGCCTGAGGCCATTACACAGAAAAAGAGGTGAAACTTGCCTCTATCAAACATTTTGTTCTCTAGTGACTTTGTTAGGTTGCTTCTGAAAATGATATTGAGATTCAACTTGCCTCTATCACAGATGATTGGATAGCCTTTGGGATAGTTATTGCCTTCAAAATCTCCCCCTCTACTCTGAACCACAGACATTTGAAATACACTGTCAAAAAGAAAGTTAGCATCTAGTTCAATTATATCCAATCACTTGAGATAATCATTTTCCTCTAATTTTTTCCTTTTCCATACATCTGAAAAATAAAAGTAATCATAATATATGTCATGGTTGGTGACGAGGGAATTTTCAATTTCTATTGAGTCAATGTCAAACCTAAAACCATCATACTCAATTTCCTTTTCAAGATCTGACACTCTGTTTTTACTCTCCATCCCTTGAATTAGCCATTCATTTTGCTTGTGAATATGGGTTTTGGAAGCATCATATGGATGAAGACTTGGGCCCTGATTTATTAATGAAGCCTTTTTTCCCCAAATAGTTTTGTGTGTTGGATTGATATGAGTTTACTAACTTCTTCCAGATTGTCTTTAAAGAGTGGATTATCTATGTAGTCACATGACTCCATATCCCTTTTTGCTGATATGTTCATAGGTTCATCATAGAGTGGATTATCTCTTATCTGCATCATATTTGCATACTCTTCATTATCACTATCCTGATAGCATGCATCACTGTCTAACTCAGAACTATCACAACTTTGGTGAGAGCATTATGTCATGTGCTGACTACTCTCTGCATTAATGGTAAGAACCCATTCCCCTTGACATTCAAACTCAAGAGAAACTATTTCTCTAGGATATGAGATCTCATTACTTGATATAAGATACACATCATCATAAATAGGGGACATATCCTCACAACTTGTTACATACGCATAAGACAGAGGATCCTTCATAATTGATATTTCTTTATGCATCTGGGTACCATTTATCTCATAGGGTACCTCATAAGGTTCTGGGGATTTCCTTTTATTCTGAAAATAAGGGGAGGGATGAGCAGTGGGTTTACATAGACTTTGAACCTTTTGGTTTTGGTTGCAATCCCTATGCCCTTCCATATGCTGAGTCTTATGTATTGGCATGGACCCACTTGAACTACCCAATCTACCCCTTCCCTGGCAAATGGGGGGACAACTAGATTCATTTTTCCTTTTGTAACTATATTCCACAAACTCACAACCCTTTATCTTTGTATATTTCAAATTATTTTCTATTTTCATGGCCAAAGAATATGCTTGCATCATAGTTGTAGGGTTTCTATCTCTCAATCAATAACTATCCTTTTCATTGAATGCACCTAGATATATGATTAGACACATAGCTTCATTAGGTCTGACATTTTCAAGAATATCTCTCAGTATTTTGGCAAATCTTAGATTGAAAGCTGGGATTGATTCCTTATCTTCTTTCTCAATCTGCATGAGTTCTTTAATTAACATACTAACATCTATTCTTTCCCCAAACTATTCTATAAAAGTGAACTTTAAATCTTTCCATGAAAGAATAAAATGATTGGGTAACCATGCAAACCAATCTCTAACTTCTCCTTTAAAAGTTTGAACAAATAATTTTATGACTACATCCTCATGATCTATTTCAAAATCTCCCATTAAGTCACAAAATTCTTGCAAATGGCTGCTAGTTGTTTTGGATCAATCATTATTAAACTTTGTTATCTAACTTCTAACTTCATTTGGTACATGGTTTGGAAACCCACAAATATTATTGAAATCAATGGCCTTATACCTTTCCCTGACAAATTCACTTTGATAAAAGAAGTGTGATTGTTGAATATACATCTTTAAATTTCTAGGGAGATTTTTCTCAAGTCTTTGTAAAATACCTGAGGAGCACCTTTGCACTTGGTGCAAATTTTGTTTTGATTTTATGAAAAAATCAAGAACACTAGACTGGATTACCAGATCCTTTTCTTATAGAGCCTCCACCTTTGCTTATAGAGGAGTAAAACTTTGAAAGCATATTACTTCTTTCTGAATCCTATTTCACAGTAGAGTTATGTAGAACCTTCTGAGCTATGAAACTTGATGCCTTAGCATTTGTATCTATCTTAACTTTACATGAAAACATTTTAGAGTCACCATCCTTCTTTTGTAAGGAACATGATAATCTAACCTCTGAACCTTCAATATTCAAGGGAATTTATCTAGCTAAGACCTTTTAGGAGAGAACATGATTTCACCTTCATTTTTAAATAGAGTCATATATTTTTAAGTGGCTCAACTAGACAGAAGTCTCCTGATCTTCTAGATATAAGAGTATTGGCATTTATAATGGGATACACTTTTAGGATAAGACTTTGCCTTTATTTTTTGATGCTTATTACCAGAAACTGCTAGGGCAAGATTTGCCCATACTTTTACCTCAACTCTCCAGCAGAGTCACCAATCTGTTGGTTGTTTTAAATTCCCAACCACATCTCAGGGGAAAAACACACAGGTCTATAGGATAGCCATTCACTAATAACTAACCTGCCTTGAGGGATTGGCCAATGAACGGGAAACAATGGTGTTCAATCCATCTTTCCTCTACAGTTTAGGCTTTGTGAAACCAAGGAGGGTGTTCCTATTCTTTTGGATGTTCTTCCCTTTATGGGGAAGGTAGTGTCATATTCAAATGAATGGGGGTTCATGAAATACTTGTTTAATAACACTATTCCAATGGCATATATGTTCCTACAAGACTACTTAAAGAATGTTTGATAAGTAAAGAGATGGGCTATTTTCTTAAGATTTTATTTTGTTTCTTTGCAGAGGAACATGCAAAATAATACTAACTTCTAACACATATTGCTGGAAGGGACAATGCGTTGATTTCTTTAAAATAATGATGAGGGTGATTCGAAGGATGTAAGCTCAGTATAGTATTCTAGAATAGACCAGTGCCAATCTAAGGGCCATAGAGTCAAGAGACTTACAGAAACATCTAAAGAATTGTGATATAATAAAACTTAGTTTACTGTAAAGATGGAGTAATGCCTTACATTAAAACACTTTACTAGTCTTGAAGTCGACCATACTTAGTTATCCTTGTAAACCCAAAATACATTCTATATCTTCTGATAGCCAATTATTTCACTACTTGAATGAATGCTGCAAGAAAAATATACAATACAGGAAAAACTGTGGTGATGAATAAACCTGATCCTTAATCAAATATATTCATAAATGCAAAACAATATACATGAAGTAGGAGACAATATACTCTGAAGACTTAACAGAATATGTAAAGTAAACCATTTAGCAAATTATAACATAGTCTTTGCAGATCTATAAAGACATCTCAGAACTCATAATGAAAACCTAGAAATGTATCACTGATTTATTGCAGAAAACAAACTATTTACAATTCCTCCCTAATCAGATTGATCCCACATTTCAGACTATGTCTGAAGACATGACCTTGAACAAATGCTTTTTCAAAAGCCCTAAATTCCCTTTTATAGAGATAAGGGAGTAGACAAGCTTCAGGTTTTGACAAAAGAAGTTACAAATTTTAGTAACCAAAAGATGTAATTGTGAGAAGAGGCCGGTGTAACTGTTTCACAACTGTATGTTTAGCTTCCATGGCACATGCTGAGGTACCTTCTTTCCAACTGTGTGTCCTCTCAATTTTAGGCACAAAAAACAAGTCATGATGCTGATGGGGGGTTGTTTGATAAATGTTGTTAGAGCTTACATACCCATCATATGCTACCTATTTGTTCAATAGGAGCATTCACCACTAAGCTCACCCACTTTAATTGGGAATGGCTGCAAGAGACAATATCAGAAGATAACCCCATTAACTAGAGTTCTTCACCTTAAGCCTATTGTTCTTTGTAAGGATGTGATTTGGTGTAGGGCACCTAGGAGTAGTCTAACACCTCAAGCATTTTTGATGCATTTTGATAAGCTATGTTTTGTTTTGATTGTATGTGTTGTAATAAGGCTTTAGCCATGTTTGTGTGGTCAAGATGATTGAGGTGACCCTATAAACCTTAATCATGCTTAGTCCACTTGGATCATTGTTGTGCCAATTAGGCCTAGAAGGTCTAAAGGATTGGTTTTTGAGTTTTTTTTTATTGTTTGTGTGTTCTATCATGTTTTGGGAGTATGGAGGATGGTTTGATTCCTTTGGACAAGCTAAACCATAGTGTTAATGCAAAAATACCATAGTGTCAAATATTGTCAATGTATTATGACACATTAGGCGGTTGCAACTCATTTTGGACAGTTCAAACTAATTTTTCAAGTTGCATACCAACTTGGATGGGTAATATAGTAAACATATTGCTCCAGTATGGAGGAGGAAGTTTTTGTACAGACTTTGTGCATAGAAATCAAAGAAATCAACTATTTTTTCTGCATTTTCACTGTTGTACAGCCTATACGGATTTTCCAGGGGTGCAAATGTACTTTTTCTAAAAGTGCTTGGAGTCAGGGTTCATATGAATCTAGTTTGAGGTCTTGAAGTGGTTGACATTAGGAGATATTGATTTTTCTTTCAAGACAGGTCTAGAAACCCTATTTTCTAGGGCAGCCATAGAAATCCGGCCCTAGAATGCATTCCCACTGGTGAAAATTCACAAAAACTGGTGAAATGCAGGCTAGGGATATGTACTATAAGATTCCCAAATCTTTTTGTCAGGAAATGCAGTCTTCTATTTTTAATTTGATGACCTAGGTCAAGTATTACCATGTATTTGGCCTGTTTTATGCTATTTGCTCTTGTAGGTGACAGAATCCAGACAAGGTGAATGAAAGAATGGTGGTTTTGTGTTGTAGGGACCTGGTAGAGACATTTTAAATTCTTGACCCTGACCTATGAACCCAATTTGAACCCTTTGCTTTGTAACCCAGGCCTAAAGTGATCAATTAGGCCTAGAGACCTAGTGGGGGTTTTGAACTGCTGGAGTAGAGTTGGGATTGGAGATTTGGAGGTTTGTTAGAGTCCCATAGAGTGTATCCAAAATCACCATTTGTTTTCTGACCACTTCAAGACCTTAAACCAGATTCATATGAACCTTGACTCCAAGCACTTTCAGAAAAAGTACATTTGCACCCCTGGAAAATCCGTACAGGCTGTACAACAGCGAAAATGCAAAAAAAATAGTTAGTTTATTTAATTTCTGTGCACAAATTCCATACAAAAACTTCCTCCTCCATACTAGAGTAATATGTTTACCATATTAACCCATTCAAGTCGGTATGCAACTTGCAAAATTAGTTTGAACTGTCCAAAATGAGTTACAACCGCCCAATGTGTCATAATACATTGACAATCTTTGACACTATGGTATTTTTGCATTAACACTATGGTTTAGCTTGTCCAAAGGAATCAAACCATCCTCCATACTCCCAAAACATGATAAAACACACAAACAATCAAAAAAACTCAAAAACCAATCCTTTAGACCTTCTAGGCCTGATTGGCACAACAAGGATCCAAGTGGACTAAGCATGATTGAGGTTTATAGGGTCACCTCAATCATCTTGACCACACAAAAAGGACCATACAAACATGGCTAAAGCCTTATTACAACACATACAATCAAAACAAAACATAGCTTATCAAAATGCATAAAAAATGCTTGAGGTGTTAGACTGTTCCTAGGTGCCCTACACCATGATTCCTCTTTGATAATTATGTGGTCACGAACCAGCTCAACTAGACACAAACCAAATGGAATCACATTAGGCTAGATATGGCAGTGCCATTCATCCAGTGAAGGGGGCAGCAACATCAACAAAATGAGAGCATCCTGTCTTAATATGTTACATCCGGAGAGGAATCGTCCCTACTACTAGAATTGATGCTTTGTTAGGAAAAGTAGAAGAGGGATGAAGGTAAAGATAGAAATGATTTCCCTCTGCACTTGACTCTAATCTACCTAATCACAGACATAACAAATGAATGGAATCAGGAGATCATAATCTGAAGTCTCAATCCAAATGAAACAACAAGAAGAAGAAATGCTCATAAAGATTTGTAGAATGTTGCCATTACTCCCAGATTTTCCCTACACCACCTATTCCATAGGAAGAAAAATTCCAAGTCTCCTAATTCTGTAAGGACAAGTTGATAGCCATGAGAATAGGGAAGAAAATCTGATAGAACAGGGGAACAAACAGAACACATAAGAATAGGGGAAAGCCATACTATTAGAACACTTTAAATAGTATACAGGATAGCATCAACACTTGTCTATTTATAGAAATTTTAGGATACAACATACATCCACACATCTTTGGTCCAATTAATTTCAGTCATTTCAATGCATTTCAGTCATAAATGGAAATCTTATGAAGATTACCATAAATGAACAGAAAGATTCAATTTCATATTTCTGCATAACTGAGAACATCACTTATTTCAATGAATCATACCAGGTTAGATGTCTTGGTTTCCTCAATTTAGCACTATCATCATGTCAAATTTCATCACACAACAGATGAAATGTCAATCCTGGTAGAAACATGGATTCCCAAAGGGCCTACATAAACTAAATCTTTATGTTAATAAATTCCTTTATGGTGGTGGTGATGGAGACTCTGCACACGCCTGAGTAGTTAATGCTTGTAATGAAACACTATCAAATTAGCGCCAACATATCTCCCTGTCACACTTTTAAATTCTGGCTGTTGATCTTGATCTTAGCTGGCTTGATTTGAACGGTGTTGATTTGGACCTTTATGAGGTAAGAGAATGATGCTCATCTTTCCCAATCATGATTTTCCACCTGGGTAGTCCTCCTAACCACGATGTCGAGAAAATATCTCCCTTGCAATGTAGTTAAGACCATATTCCACAGTTTCATAGGTGAAGGGTACAGCCAGAGATATAATCCTGGTGGAATGGAAAACAACTGCTAGATCGACAACATGCAATTCAAGACAACTCTCCAACAAGTGACCATGTCCATAGGATAATGACATGTCATATTCCTACTACTTAATGGACCAGTCCCAACCCTTTAGAATGCCATGTGTTACGATTTCTGCCATTCTGTAAATACTATCCGGGAGTGTGGAATAAAGTTTGATGGAATGGCAGAAATAATTAAAATTGCCCTTACTCTAGACAGGGCCCACCATTATTGCCTTTGTGGTAACCAGAAATGGTTTTTATGAGCTAGTGCCTTATTCCACAATTCCGCAGTCACTCAGAAGGCCCCCTCGGTGAACCATGGCTAAATGACGAAAATATAAAGAAAGCCTTTTGTATCAGTTCTGGGCCGACCGTCATGTCATCCTTGAAAATCATTCAACTAGTTGTCACTCCTTCCGTAATTCCATAGGCGCCAAGTTTGTCAATATTTTATTGCTGGCGAAATGGAAAAAATGAAACCATACATCGCCACCTATCAAAAAGGGTTAGTAGGATATGACCTTGGCATCTAAAATAAAGATTTTCAAGGCATGGGCTAGAAAAGGTAATCACTTGGCGAGGGGTCAGTCATACAACATTTAAAGGTGGAAAGAAGGGGGCAACTTAAACCATAGGTAACGGGAACAGGTGGTCACTAAAGAAATATAACAATTTTTACCTTCACACTTCACTTTGGCATGGGGTTTCAGGGTTTTAGTGTTTCCTAGAATTTGCAAACAACCCTAAATCTAGAAATCCATCAATCTAATGATATAAGCTTGAGAAAAAAACATCAGAACTTGTAAAATTTTTTACATGGTTCCAATAGACAACAACATGAACTAATGAAAAATATAAATGAGAACAATAAAGGATACAACAAAATGAGGTTGAGAGAGAAATATATCGTAGACGTAGAGATGAAATAATAGTTGAATGATTGAAAGTACAAAATTGATGCAACCATATATGAAGAGAATAAGTCACACAAAAACATCTCAACAAATTAGTGTCTAAAAAAGAGAAGAAATACAAGAACTTAATCAATCAAATTCTAATACAAATTTTAATGTTGAAGATGAAAACTCAAGATCAAGAGATTATGTACTTCAAACACCAAGAAATGTACCTCAACATGAACATATAGAGCAAAGTATAGAGAGAAACCTAGAGCATACAAAATAAAACATAGAGAGTCGACTGGGACATATAGAGTAGAGCATACAGAGCAAAGATGTAAGGGTTTGTCTTCGTCAGGAGCTTGGAAAACATGTAGTCTCTCATTGTTCAAAGGTTGTTACTGAGTTCCTAAATGATTGATTGTCTTCTCTCCATTTTGTCATTTGGAATTATAATCTCTCTTTGTATTCAAATCTTTGATTAGTCTACTTATACTCTTAGGAATCATATTTTTGATTGTATATTTTGAGCATATATTAATATAGTTTATTGAGCCTTTGAATAAAAATATCACAAATTAATATAGATTCTCTTTATATTGTATATTTTGATTAAAATACTATAGTAAAATACAATATTAATATTTTGATTAAAATATACAATATTAAAATACTATATTGTGATTGTATATTTTTAATTAAAATACTATATTACTTTTTGGCCTTTGAATAAAAACCTAAAAATAGGCACCTCAATTTCACCTTGTTATTAATATAAATACACGTAATTGAATCATACAAAGCAAAGCATAGCATAAGAACATAGAAGAGCATACAATATAATATAGAGCAAAGCAGATCATACAAAACGGAGCATAACATATAGAACAAAGTAGAGTATGGAATGCGTTGGTTCTCAAATTTACAGTATGCAAAACCCTAAAAGGATGCCAAAATTTATGTTTAGGTTATGCACACAATTTGGCAAACTAAAAGAATCAACCCAAATGGCTAGGATTCTCTACACTTTAGGCTCTACTTTACCTAGGTGGGTGTTACCTTATATTCACTAGTGAATAATTACTCCTCAAATTTGTTGGTGACTTCAGAGCAGATTAAGGGTTTTATATAATTTTGTCAATTAAATCATTCAATTCACCCTAATCCAAACTAGCATATGATTTGAATTAGATTTGTTTTATTTTATGTTCTACTATTACTCCTACTTTTACACAATAGAAAATTACAATTGGAATTTTGAATATGATACAAGGAAATGATTCTAGAAAATAATTGATCTGTGTATTTCTCAACAATTGGGCAATGGAGTATGTTTACAGAAAGATTTGTGGTTTCTATCTAGCCACAACTCAAATTGCTTGGCATGGAATTGTCTATGACTGGCATAGACATGCAAGATTATTTTTACCTAGCTCTACTTAGTTATCCAAACTAAATCCACCAAATTACAATGATCTATTCAATGGAATTTAATTCCTACTTGAGGAAACCCAATTAGCTAAACCACCCAAAACAACAAATGTGTTTTGAATAACTAATCATATGCTTGATATGTTAATTCAAATAACAAGGAGAAACAAAAATGGAGACAACCTGATAAAGTATAGCAAGAATATTCAACAAGCAATTGAGAACTAGATATATGGAACCGGAGAAATGTAGTTTGCTTTTATTGATATAACTTTGAAGAGCATGCCTTACAATGTCTCTTTCCAAAATCAGTTTCCAGAGAGAGTTTTCCCAAGGTATTGGTTTCCTTCTTATAGGGGTGAAGGAAGCTACAAGCTTCAGGCCTTTCACATTCCAAAAATGACTTTTCATATACCCGCCCCTTTAATATGACCTATGACAATATATACTTTTGACAAGTCTTAAAAAGATAGCCAAATATATTTTGAATACATATTGAAAAGCATAAAGACAAGAAAAAGACAAAATAGGAGGACTTCCAATATTTGTTGGTGCCATATTGATGCCAGCTTGATGCTCATTGCTCCTTTGCATACTTGGCCTACTTACTCTTTAGTTGTAAAATACTATTGCACCCATTGGTACACTGTATAATCACTAGGCCACTTATATTCTTGGATCTGGAGCAGATTGGCCTAGTGATCCTTCCATCTTTTGTCCAGCAACACTTTGACATCAATGATGAACCTTGCATATCCAGCATCTAGAGCAATCACTCTATCTAAAATTACATTGAAACTGAGAATATTTATATTTTCATCCTTTTTCAAGAAATCAATGACTTGAGAGACTGTTTGGCCATATTCACTTTTCCATGCATCAAAATCTTTGATCTGTTTATCCTCTTTCAAAATGGAAGGACTAAACTGGTGTTTGAAAGTGGCAAAAAAATCAATTTTTGCCTACATTTTATGTATCTCACCATTCACATATTGAAATTCATACAAAATCATTTTCACCATCTTCTCTGTTGGCTTGAGTGAAGTTGGAGCAACTAGATCTCTTTGTAAAACCTTGTACAATGTTAGTAATGTATGGTGTGCAGGTTACCATTTCTTATACACTGGATCCAAAATATAAAGATTGACCTTTAACCGATCAATAGCTTGAGACAAGGAAGAATAGCATTCATGCACATCTCCCAACTTGTCAACAACCAATTTCACTTTGTATTCCAAAATATTCTCAAACACCTCAAGAACTTTCAATCAGGCCTCATTTTTTTGTCTTTTCATTTTGCTTTTTCAAAGCTTCAATTTCTTTCTCCAACTTAAACTTCAATGCATTCAATTGATCAACTGGGACTGTATTATCATTGGTTATTTTGTGGCACAAGGGCTTCACATGGCACAATTGCTTGACCTTGAGAATCACCACCCTTCAACTAATGCTTTAGTTTGACATTCTCCAAATATAGTCTGTTCACTTCATCATTCATTTCAACTTGAGTTTTTTCATAATCGAGCAATCTTTGCTCCATTTTCCTGACACCAACTTATGTGAACATTACAGAGTGCATAGTAAGGGTGGTTGCTTCGAGTACTGATGTATCTTGAAATGTTTTCACCACAGTTGTTCCCCTCAGCTCCTAGAGTACATCTAACAATATTGGCTTGTTGCTATTCTTTTGTGGCCCATATTTCTAGAGTTTCTATTTTTAGGTTGAACCCAACACCACTAACACCATCCTCATATTCAAACTAAAAGAACATCATGGGGTCATCTTGATTTCTCACTTGGTCCAACAAAAACATTTTCTTCAATTCAAGGCTAGGGATGATCAGCATATTACTCTTCAAAACCATTTGTCTAGCCTCATCAGGGCTGACATTTATTTCATCAATTTTTAGATCCTTGAAAGTCTATGACATAATTTGATCATGTTGAGATTCATCTGTACCCATTTTATTTATCTCAACCTTTTCTTCAATTTTTTTTATCTTCATTTTGAGCCAAAAATCTTTGAATTCTGGGGTATGGATGAAATCATCATCCTCCATGAACCGTATAGAAGCCACAACCCTTTCATCTTCTTATAATTCAGGCTCACCTTGTGTCTGTTCATCCATTCTTGCTTCTTGTTTGTGCGCTTTTGTTTCTTGACCAACAAGGGGTTGATCAACTTCATTTTCCTCTCCCATATGTCTTAAAATACTGGCCACCTCCTCAGTGTCACCAACTCCTTCAATCATTTCATATGGAACTAGTGGAGAGACATCATCAATCTTTTGCCTTTCTGCAGGTGGTGGATTAGGAATTGTAGGATCTTATTTTGACATTGCATCTGGAGCAAGTTCTTGAATCACAACTCTCGTTGACCTTTTTATAGGGAGCTTGGTAGCCTTTGTAGGCTCCTTCTCAGACTTGCCATATATTCTTTCAAAATTATCAATTATCAAATCTATTCTTTTTAATGGGTCCTTCTCTTCAATAAAAAATCCTAAAAAAATAGGGTTTTGTTTTCTTTTGTCATCCTCAATATTCCTCAAAATTTCCCATTTTTTTTTCTATTATACAACTCTTCAAATGTGACGCAATTTCTAATCACATCCCCATCAAAATTGATTTGGTGGGATATTCCCATCTTGGTGAGAATGACTTGTCTAACAAAGTTCACGTGACCCTCTAGATCACAAACCTTCTCTGTTCCTGATTTCAAAGAATATTTAGCCTTCAAGTAGGCCTACAACTCCTCCAAGGTATCTACACCAATGGACCATTCACCAAACACTATGGAATTAGGAAGAAATGTGCCCTTCTTTTGTTTTTCATTACATCTTTCTCCATCCATAGCATCTGCCAAATGAATTCAAGAAATGCAATTTTGTTTGGCTCAAATTTCGGCAACACATGGTGTGGCTGAGTACACCCATATACTCTGATTATTGTGTGTTTATGCAAAAAATACCAATCAGCAAAGTTATTCTTGTATCCCTATTCTTGCCTATGAGCAAGAGGCCTCAACATTTCTCTGACCTCTTTGGTCAATCTAGGAGAAAGACAACCAAGTGAATTCATTATCTTGATTGTGAACTCATCATGGAACACAACATAGTTACAGTTCTTACACACACACATAGATATATATATATATATATATATATATATATATATATATATATATATATATATATATATATTGATGCAATTTAAACTACAAGAAACTATCTAGTGTGTGCAGATTGTCTTCACCACAAGTCGCCATCAATCAACTAGATGCCCCCTTCTCGATGATACTCTCTTTCCATCGAGGGAGTATTCATGTAACTCACATAAGTCAAAATTAGTCGATGGTAATAAAATAGTAATATTTAAATTTAAAGTTAATTATTAAAATTAGGGGTTGTGAAAGTCATTCATTGTGTGAACAGAGTCAATGTGTGCACAGAGTAATGATTGTCATTCAATATGTGAACAGAATTAGTCTACATGAATGTTTGTTTGTCATTGTTTAAGAAGACAACCTATCTCTACATTATGATGCTCAATCCTTTTGTTACTATCCTTGGTGATGCTTTAAAAAACATTTGGTGTAAATCCTTAGTTCTATATAGATTGTATCTACATTTGGAGAAGTAGTCATTTTGAAAAGACTATATGGAAGTTGTAGTGAGACTGATATCATCTAGTTTGGTTGTTTACAAAAGATAAGGATCACATTTCAAGATTAGGGTTTGACTATTTGTGTCTTCAAGAATAAAGTTTCTCTTTCTTTTGTTTAGGATCAAAGAAATTCCTTTAACATATCAACATCATAATATCATCTGAAGAGAGTGCTTATAGAAGATAAGGGTCTCATTCAATTGGTGGCACACTAGGTTTGACAGTTTGAAGACCTAAATCCTAAAGATCCTAAAACCCTAAGACCTCCTAAAAAAACATAAAGACCTAAAAGCAAAGTTGCTTTTTGTTTTCTTTATGAAAGACTCAGTTTTATGTTTTAATTCGATAGTGACTTGTTATCAGCGGTCACTAGGCACTTAAGTGATAATGTTGAGGGTTGGTGATCATTTGGTGATCGACCCCATGACCTAGTCGAGACCGGCTTCTCCCAACCATACCTTGTAAAAAGGTAGGAAGATAGAAATCAATGATGTATATTTAATATTTTGAGGGTGTGAAGAATTCTACCTATGATGTTGTTTTAAACACATAACGACTACTTTCCAATGTATGAAGTTTTATGGGCAATGACTTGTATTACCTAATTGACAATAGTTTTGAGAGGTTTGGTTAACTATTTTATTGAATGATGATTTGGTAGTTATAGATTCATTTATAATGAATGTGTCCTCGTGCATCTAGAGGGTTAGAGGATAGAGTAAATCAAGTACATTCATTTGTGTAGGGATACTATATGATGATTTGATATAACAGAATGTCTTGTGTGTGTTGAATTGAGATATTGAACTCATTTAGCAGAATAGAGTAATAATATAGATGTATTAGTGTGTATGTTGATGGCTTCAAAAGTGTTATTGATTTTGAATATCTTCACATAGATGTGATTGAGTGAAAGCGATACAAAATCCATCTGTAACCTATGATGTCAATGTAAACAGAGCAATAGTCTATATTTTTAGTCTATTTGCATTGGAGTTGGTGCTCCTAAACTTGCAAGGGGTTGGTGCTCCTAGGATCGGTGCCCTGAATTGTAATAAGTGAGAATCTATGTGCCTGTGAGGCCTACATTATATAAGTGATCAGATATTTTTGGAGGTTGGATTTGGATAGTAGATCCAAGTAGCATTTCTCTTGTGGTTTTTCCCATTTAGGGTTTTCCATATATATGCATGTGTTGTGGTGTGCCTTATGTGATCTCAGTTCTTTCGAAGTGTCTTGATGTGAAGATAATTGACATTGCAAAATAAGTTGATTAATTGAATTTAGTTTTTGTGTACCATTGATTCACCCCCCTCTTAGTGGTCTAGTGTGTTCCAAAAATTGGTATCAGTGTTGTAGGTTTGTTGTAGAATTCTAATAGACTTAGGTTGATCATGGTAGCGGAACACTATTGCAAAAAGAAAAGGAAACAAGGGAAAAAGAAATACCCAATAGAATGTTAATCAACAAGCACCACCAAAACCAACTACAAATGTTGATGGCAAAGCAATTATAAGAAATGTCTCACAAATTGAAATAGATACAAGGTTAGAAGAAGATGAATATGATGAAGAGGAAGCCGAAGTTGATCTTGAAAGTGAATTGATTACTGCTTTACAGGAATTAAAGAATGAAAAAACCCAAACAAAAAAACTAAAATTAAAGTGTGAAGGATCTAATCAGCTTATTGAGGATCTAAATTTGTAGTTGGAAAAGTCTAAAAGAATTGAAGAAGTCACTAGTTTGAATTTGCAAACCAAAATAGAAGACTGTCAAAAGCTAGAAGATGAAATGGTGTCCCTAAGAAAGCAACTAAAGAAGGTAAATCAAGAGTTGAATAGAAGTTTTCAAAATGAGAAAAGCACTGAGTTGTTTGAGAAAATGATTTTAACTCAAAGGTCACTATCAAGCAAATCTAGGTTACGATGTGAAGGAGAACAGACTTACAAAGATGTTGTGTCCAAGAAGAATAATGGAAAAGCACCAATGAAGTTATCCAACTCATCTCAAGAGGTAATATATGAACAAGGAGAATCAACCACTGCTCAAAAAGGCTTGCAAATCAGAATATCAATGAAGAAGGATACAAAAGAGTTCATAATCCCAAGAAAGGACTAAGGAGAAGGTCATCAATAAAACAAACTAGGTTCACTTCCTATTTTCATGGTTATTTTTATTTTTGTCATAACTTTGGTCTTAGAGCTAGAGATTGTAGAACTCATGCAAGAAATGATTTTGAATGAAACAAGAATAAAAGTTCTTGTAGATTGTTAAATAAGAATTACAATATTGTATGTCATAAACATAAAAAATTTGGTCACAAAGAAAGAGATTGTAGGGCACATGAAAGATATATTTATGTATGGAACAAAAATAGAAGTGCTTATGGGTTGTCAAGAATAAACTATAATTCCTTTGCTCTAGATTACAATGTCGTATGTTATAGATGAAACAACTTTGGGCATTCAACATACTTTTGTAGAAATAGTGTTGTGGTCCAACTACTTAGACATAACAAGAAAGTGAATGTACTAATCAAGTAGAAGGAACAACTTGTGAAAGTTTGGAGAAGAAGATAAGAGAAATAGAAGAAAAAACCTATTCTTGTGCATAATGCACAAGAGGCATCACTGAGTGCATAAAGAGACCCATGATTTTAGGGGAGCTAATTATTGCATCACTTTTTAGCCCCTTAGAGAAGACAAAGAGGGTGAAATAGAAAGAATGTAGGCAGGAGTTGAAAGAGTTTAAGATAAAAGATGTGTTAAATATGAAGAAAGAAGTTGTGTGTACTTCTAGAAGAGGAGTATAAGAAGCTAGATGCTAGTTTGAAGGCACTTGAAGGGAATCAACAGATAAAGATCATGTTAAAGGATCTTGATAGTACACAGTGCAATGACAAGAGTTAGAGTGGAAGAATGAAAAGAAAGTAGGATGTGGAGTAACTTTGAAGAAAGTTTTTTGAATATTAGAATGGAGGTTCATTTGATATCTATTCCATATGATGTTGTGACAGGTAGGGAAGAATTTTTGTTACATAACAAAGCTATTATGATAAAAGTGAGGCCACTATCTGTCAATTTTGTGTTCTTGTTGTTGGTGACAGTACTAAGGATAGAAAAATCATTGAACGACTATTGAGAATCTTTCCTTATCAAGTGACAAGTGTTGACAGTGAGAGAAAAGATCTCAAGTTCCTTGATTTAGAAGATGACCATCTAGGCTTCAATGTTGATAAGATAAAGGTGAATTTGATAGTCACAGACTACAATATTCTAGAGCTCATAGGCTATGACTTGCTCAGAAGAGTTAAGGAGTCATAAGGGTATGACAACAATGTTTATGCATGGGACAATAGTTTTAAAACAAAGAAAAAACTAGGGACAATTCTGAGATAGTGATCAAGAATGATAAAGCTTCAAGGCTCTAGGCATGATGAGTCTCTTAGATTAAGAATCTTGGATCTATGAAAACTTTACAATCCTAAACACATTTTATGTTGTAGCATCTATAAGGTAGTGCATGTAGTTGTAGAAGTTTTTAGAGGATACATGGATATTGAGACAATGTGGAAACATATAGAGTTATTTGGTAACACAAAATCTGCTAAAAGACTAAAGGTTGTTGTGGATGGTTTGAAAACTTTTCAAGGGTTTGCAAAATAAAAAAGGTCTAGAACAACATCAAGGGTTGGAACACCATCAAGTTTTAGAGCAACATTGCAAGAGAGAAAATAGTGTAATAAGACTGAGATTTAATATAGGTTGGAGATGGGATATTGGAATAAGAATGTTATATACCTTTTTGAAGATCTGCTAAGAGAGTGATGTGTATCATCTGAGAATATACATTTTTTTACATATTAATATCTTATATGGATGAGCGAGTCAAACAAGGGTTTTTTGATGATAGTGTGTGGTAAGGTCTCAGGTGTATTGGCAATCAATTATCAATAACAATGTGTTTTGCAATAACTATTATACAATGCAATGGTTGAATAGGGTAGGATCCATGCCAATGACAGTGTATATCAATCAATCATAACCATCAGGGTAGAAGTGACCACTAGTCAGTGCTCAAAGTATGCTATAGTGTTCAGTGTTCTTAATGGTCATTATACAGTGACAACATATATAGTGGTACTAGTGATACAGGTATCCATTAACAATAGCTTTTTTTACATGGTTCTTTTAATTGGTATATGCAGTTGCAGTGTACAATCACTCTCTGATCACTACTAGTATTATATATTGATTGCTACATGTATTTGATCACAATGAATGCTCCATGTCCTTGATCGGTACTGCTTTGCTCATTGTTTATAGTATGACATTTGTTGCAAATATGTGCCTATGATGTGTTCTCATTGATATCAACATATCTCTTTGTCAGAGACAATGAAGATAGTGTAGTTCAGTGAAGTAGATTGCTCCATATTTCCGGTGAGATAATGATTAGAGTCTGTAGACCAAAGGGTTGTGTAGAGGATTGTCTAAAGCTACTCCAGTTAAGTTTTGAGAGGTCTGCATGGCGAATTGGTGAAGTTATGGCCATCTGAGTAGAACCAAGTTTTATAGTTTATTAGAAGTTATAGAGTGACAGGAATCTAGTCTGAATTGATCTGCATTGGAATATTATGATCTGCGGATCTACAGGTATATTTGGGATGTCGGTGTGTATCCTCAACTCACGTGGTTCATTGTTTGGAGGTCCGCAAGCAATCCTTCTAGTGTGACAGTCATGACAGTGAGAGTTCTTAAGTTTAAGGATGAAGATGCAAGTGTTTCTGGTGAATTGAGGTGGTGTGGTTGTTCCTATTGATTTCATTGTGCTTGTGGTGGTCTCTGGATCATGTGCCTACTGTGTTGGTGGTCTGTGAAAGGAAGCTAGGTGTGCAGAAATCACTTCCTACACTAATCTAATGAGGGGAGGAGAGTGCAAATTCAAATTTATCCTAATTATTACAGCAACATTAAACCATTAACATGAGATATTGAAGCAACACATAAGGAAGAAAGAATGACAGAAGAAGAGAGACACTAGATATACATGGAGAAAACCCTTACGGGTGAAAAACCCCACACTCCAAAACACTACTCATCTGTATTACGTAAACAAAGAGGTTACAATACAAATCAGAGCCAATGCTCTTGCAGGAGTCTTTAACACTCAGATCTAGAGATGATCCGGCAGCATAATAGTACCTGTAAAACCTATAGTACATCTTCTCCTCCAAGCACCTTTTTATATAGAAAAGACAAGGCAAAATTGCCTCTATCTTGGAATGGGTGTCCAACTTGGCCTCATGGCCCAAAACCCATGCCTATGGACACTTGGTCAACATTGTAAGATGCTTCTAACACTTGTCCACATACCCCATCCCAAAGAGGTCACCTATTTCCAAAATGGGCTATGACAGATGCTCTTACGACTCTTAGGACTATCATAGAATCTGTCATAGCAGTTACAACTTATAGTTGTATGAGAATCTGTCATACATAGGCTATAAATAGCATATTCTCTTATGACATGTCATAGTCAACCTTGGGGCACCCAAAGATGCCTTTTTCAAAGATATTCTTTGACACGTCTTCACCTATTATAGAATCTCCTATTTCTGACTCTTACATGTCATAACTTCATCATAGGAATCTGTCATGACTGTACAGTCAATATTCCCTTACACAACATCCAAGATGCTGACACATGGCAAAATATTCCTACCACAAAGTGGGATGCCTATCTCCTCATGTGAGGACAAAATTACAAGTTGTCATCTTCCATGTAGGATGACACATCACCGTGCCACATCCCACAAAATGACAATATGAAATTTACAATTAATTTATATCATAGGCAATGAATAAATAAATACAATGAAAATAATACAAGGAATTACCAAGGTTGAGACACCTTAATTCCCAACATTCTCCCACTTGTTGAACACCTTGTAAGAGCCAATAGAATAACAGGATTTAACTGCTATAGGCTGAGAGGCCCATAGACTCTGAACACCATCTGAACTTCTTTGTGCCCACTAGCTTCATCAATGCATTTGCAACATTCTTCAAAGTATCTACCTTCTCCAAATTTACCTTCCCATCCTCTACCATGTCTCGTACAAAGTTAAACTGTACATCAATATGCTTTGTTCTGGCATGGAAAGTTGGATTCTTTGGAAGGCAAATTGCACTCTGACTATCACAACTAATCGTAATTTGACCTGCATCAACACCAATATCTGAACACAATCTCTTTAACCAAATGGCTTCCTTACAAGCATGAGTTGCAGCCATATACTTAGCTTCTATAGTGGACAAAGAAACCACAGGTTGTCACTTACTCATCCAACTAATTGCACCACCAAACATTGTGAACACATATGCACTGGTGGATCTCCTGCTGCCAATGTCACCTACCAAATTAGAATCCACAAATCCAAGAATACAAATTGAATACGGAGGTCCTGTAGCATTACCGTGATAACATATGGAATACTCAGAAGTACCCCTCAAATATCAGAACACTCTCTTAACTACATCCCAATGTACACATCCAGGATTAGCCATAAATCGACTAAGGACTCCCACTACTTGGGCAATGTCTAGTCTTGTGCAGACCATAGCATACATCAAACTACCAATAGTACTAGCATAAGGTACTCTTCTCATGTCCTCCACCTCACTAAGAGATTTTGGACAATCACTAATAGATAACCTTGTTCCCAAATAAATAGGAACACTCACTGGTCTACTATCTGCCATGTTGAACCTATCCAACACAGTCTTCACATACTTACTCTGGCTTAGCCAAAGTTTTTGTTTGCTCTGTCTCTTCTGATCTCCATTCCTAGAATGTACCTGGCTGCCTCGAGATCTTTCATCTCAAACTGTGCTAACAACTAAGACTTCAAATCAGAAATCATATTCTTACCATTCCCAATCAGTAGCATATCTTCAACATACAATGCAATAATGAGAATGTGATCATTGTCAAACTTGTAATACACACAATGATCCGATTTTGATCTCAGATAACTAATTGACAACACAAAGACATCAAACTTCAAGTACCACATCCTAGGAGACTGCTTCAAACCATACAAAGACTTCTTAAGCTTGCAAACCAAATTTTTTTTACCTTTCTCTATGTAATGCCCTAGCTGTGACATGTAGATTTCTTCCTCCAAATCACCATGAAGGAAAGTTGTCTTCACATCCATCTATTCTATCTCTAAATCATAAGCAGCTGCAAGAGATAACATAAATCTAATGGATGTTAGCTTTGCAATGGGAGATAAAATTTCACCATAATCAATTCCCTCCACTTGTAAGTACCCCTTTGCAACCAATCTATCCTTGTACTTTTCAACACTGCCATTTGCACCGAATTTCTTCTTGAACACCCATTTACAACCAACGGGTTTCCATCCATTAGGAAAATGCACTAAGTCCCATGTTTTGTTCTTTTCCAAAGAAGCCATCTCATCCTCCATGGCCTCCTTCTAGGAACCTGCATCTTTCATGCCCACAGCCTCTTTCACAGTTTTAGGCTCATCAATGTTAGAAAGTAAAGCAAAAACACAACTAGAATCATGTAATGAATAACCAAACCTATCAGGTTGCTTTCTTGTTCATGTAGACCTCCTCAATGGCTAAGGTTGAGGTTATGCTTCTTCTTCTTCACTTCCAGAGCTACTAGAGCTCTCCTCATCATCAGGCCTCACATGGTCTATCGGTTTAGTCTTCTTAGGGGTAGAAGGAAACCGAACCACATCTTCTTTCTTTTTTGACTATTCTGGTTGTAGAACAATGGAAGAAGGTGTTAGCTCTCTGAAGATAACACTTTTTCTATACAACACTTTTTCAGTCACAGGATCCCAAAGCTTGTATCCTTTCACACTGACACCATAGCCAATGAAAATACATTTAACAGCCTTGTTCTCCAACTTAGACTATTTCTCCCTAGGCACATGTGCATATGCCTCACAACCAAAAACACAAAGATGCCTTACTGAAGGCTTCTTACCAGACCATACCTCCATAGGTGTTTTGCCAATAAGAGGTGATGTAGGAGATCTATTTACCAGATAACAAGCAATGGCAATAGCTTCAGCCCAAAACTTTTGTTCGAGGCTTGCTCCTCTAAGCATACTCCTATCTTTCTCCATCAATGTCCTGTTCATCCTCTCTGCAACCCTATTTTGCTGCAAGGTATATGGAGTTGTCTTATGCCTTTCAATCCCTTGCTCTTTGCAGAACTTATCAAACTCTGTTGAACAAAACTCACCACTGTTGTCAATTCTCAAACACTTAATCTTTTTACAAGTCTGATTTTCAGCAAAGGCTTTAAACTCTTTAAACTGACTAAAGACTTCAGTCTTGCTTTTGATAAAATAAACCCATGTCCTTCTACTATAATCATCTATAAAAGATACAAAATATATAGATTTTGAAATTGAAGGAACATTCACAAGACCAAACACATCAGAATGAATTAGATCCAATACACCAGAAGACTTGAGAGAACTAGAGTAAAACTAAAAATGGTTTTTTTTTCCATAAATGCAATGTTCGCAAAAGTTGAACTCAAGATTACAATAGTCTTTTTAGTAGGAAGCTTGGCTTCCATGGCATGTGCACTACCATCAAAACTGGTTACAATAGATTTCTTCACTGCATGTTTAGATGGTGGGGATGAATTGACAGCAGCTCATTTCCTTGAGTTAGAAGAACTATTGTACTATGAAGTACATGCCTCTAGCTGAAACAGAGTACCCCTCTGAGTACCCTTCACAAGCACCATATATCCTCTTGTCATCTTGCATCCATCCTTTGAAAAGACAACCTACACACTTGCATCATTCAACATACTTATAGAAAGCAGGTTCCATGCCAGACTTGGAATGTGCATAATTCTAGTGATCCCCTTCACTCGTCCATCAAGGAATAAGATTGAGACTCTTCCACGACCAACAATCTTTAGATGAGAGTCGTCACCAAGGTACACCCTTCCACCATCAAACTCTTCATACTTAGTAAACCAATCTCAATGTGAGGTCATGTGGAAAGATGCACCAAAATCAATTAACCACACATCATCAGATGCATGGGTGGCCAGGGCTGTGATGAAGTCATCACCATCATCTTTGCCAAAATCTGAATTAGGAGCTTTCTTCTTCTTTTTCTTCTCCTCTTTGTATTCCTTTCAGAAATGCCCAGACTTGCCATAGTTCCAACAGAGAGCCTTGGACTTTCCAAGAGATTTGGATCTCCCATGGGATTTGGATCTACCCTTCTCAGCTTTCTTGTCTTTCTTCTTCCCTTTCTCCTTGGGTCTTCCATGAACCGCAAGAGCCTCTTTGGCTGATTCGAATGACTTCCTTTGCATTTCTTTAGATAATAGTGAGGACACCACATCTTCCATCTTGAAGGTGGTAGTGGTGCTTCTGATATCCATGACAAGGTGATCCCACAAATCTGGCAAAGAACAAAGCAGGGTCATGCAATGATCCTTCTCCTCTATTTTCACACCCACAGATGTCAACTATGCAATGATCATGTTGAAAGCATTCATGTGATCTACAAGAGATCCTCTGTCTTCCATCTTCAAAGTGAACAACTTCTTTTTCAAGAAGAGTTTGTTCACCAAGAACTTGGCCTAATAAACATCACCCAACTTCTTCCAAAGATCCTTCATTGTCTTCTCCTCATGGATGTTCAACAGAACAGAGTCATCTAAATAAAGTCTTATGAGACCCTTAGCCTTCTGATCTTTGAGGTCCCAATCATCTTGTGACATTGCTATAGGTTTGACACTGGATACGGTTTCCCATAGGTCACGATCAACAAGTAGGTCCTCCATCTTGAGTTTCCACAACTTGAAATTATTGCCATTGAATTTCTCAACCTCTAACCTTCCGTATGTGGTTGCCATCTCCTTGTTTCAATAAGATATAGAATACTCTACACAAGACTCCCAATCAACCTAAGATTAGATCAAAAAACCCCTACCCAACAGCTAAGACCAAAATTGGTCAGACTCTGATACCAACTGAAAGGAAGCTAGGTGTGCAGAAATCGCTTCCTACACTAATCTAATGAGGGGAGGAGAGTGCAAATTCAAATTTATCCTAACTATTACAACATTAAACCATTAACATGAGATATTACAACAAACACATAAAGAAGAAAGGATGACAGAAGAAGAGAGACACAAGATATACGTGGGGAAAACCCTTACGAGTGAAAAACCCCACACTCTAAAACACTGCTCAACTGTATTACGTAAAGAAAGAGGATACAATACAAATCAGAGCCAATGCTCTTGTAGGATTCTTCAACACTTGTATCTGGAGATGATCCAGTAGCATAACAGTACCTGTTAAAACCTGTAGTACATCTTCTCCTCCAAGCACCTGTTTATATAGAAAATACAAGGCAAAATTGCCTCTATCTTGGAATGGGCGTCCAACTTAGCCTCATGGCCCAAAACCCATGCCTATGGACACTTGGTCAACATTGTAAGATGCTTTTGACACTTGTCCACACACCCCATCCCAAATAGGTCACCTATTTCCAAAATGGGCTATGACAAATGCTCTTACGACTATCATAGAATCTGTCATAGCAATTATAACTTACAACTATACAAGAATCTATCATACGTAGGCTATAAATAGTATATTCTCTTACAACATGTCATATTCCACCTTGGGGCACCTAGAAATACCTTTTTCAAAGATGCTCTTCGACACATGTCTTCACCTATAATAGAATCTCATATTTCTGACTCTTACATATCATAACTTCGTCATAGGAATCTGTCATGACCGTTACGGTCAATATTCCCTTACATAACATCCAAGATGCCAACACATGGTAAAATATTCCTACCACAAAGTGGGATGCCTATCTCCTCATGTGAGGACAAAATTACAAGTTGTCATCTTCCATGTAGGATGACACATCACCGTGCCACATCCCACAAAATGACAATATGAAATTTAGAATTAATTTACATCATAGGCAATGAATAAATAAATACAATGAAAAAAGTACAAGGAATTACCAAGGTTGAGACACCTTAATTCCCAACAGTCTGCATTAAGGATTGAGCTCATGGTTGAAGATTTCTCTTTGGATATTGTTGTTCTTTCTAGTGTTGGCCACCAGATGCTTGGTGTGTGCTATGGATGATCTAAGAGAAGTTCTATGGAGCATGGCATGTTGTTTGAGGAAGATTTGAGTCCTAGCTATGTTTGGCTGAGAGGGTAGTGGTTCGTATATAGCATTTTTGTATTTGTGATTGTAATTGTTTGTAATGCCTATCTTGGAGAATGTTCTAGATAGATGATTGAAAGGCCGACTTTGATGTTCATTCCAATGTCAATGTCATGTATAAATAGGTGTTGTGAAGTCATGGAAATGTGTGTGGTGTGAGCGAAGATGCGAATATAGAGAGGAAGTGAGTGAGGGTAGAGCAGAGGTGTTGTGAGCTTCAATGGAATTGAACCTTGCATGAAGAAGATGTTGTTTTCTCAGTTCAACCTTTCAGTGTTAATCTTGTGAATGTTCTTGTAGATAGTGAGCCTCTTTGAGCAGTGAGCTCTAGGTAGTGTGCCCGAAGGCAAGTGCCTTCCCATTTTATATTTTTTTAACAAAGAATAAATCTTATGGGTTAACCCCCACCATGGTTTTTCCCTTAACCGGGTTTCCACGTAAAAATCCTAGTACTATGTGTGTTGATTATGTTTCTACTCATGTGTTGTTGATTATGCTTTCATGGTAATATCATTAATCTGTTAATAAGTGTTGAAGAAGATTAGTTACAGCAAAAGATAAAGGTTTTGTGACAACTGATTCACCCCCCCTCTTAGTTGTCTACCCTAATTTCAACAATTGGTATCAGAGTCAGTTCCTCTAAAAGAAGCTTGACTGCTTCAGGAGAACCAGGATGTTGACATATAAAAAGGACAGTCCAAGATTTGATGGAACAAATTACTCTCTTTGGAAAAGTCGCATGGAGTGCCATTTGTAATGCATGGGTGATCCTTATTTGTTGATAACTAAGGACGAGTATAAGCCACCTGAGAAAGGTCCTTCAACTCCAAATGAGGTCAAAGATGCAAAAAACAACATTCGAGCTAAAGAAGCATTGTTGAGTGCCCTGACTAATACATAAATGATAAATGTCCTAGAATTGAAACTGCTCATGAAATCTAGAAGAAGTTGGAAACTCTATATGAAGGTGATGAATATGTCAAATGTGCTAAGTTGTAGATCCTGAAGGGTAGATACAAAAATTTGAGGATAAGTGAAGATGAAAACATCACTTCCAACATGCAGAAGGTGAATGAATTTGTGTGCAATATCAGGTGTGCTAGTGGAAAACTAGAAGAATCAGAGATTGTTGGCAAAGTGCTCAGATCCTTACTTGCTTCATACAAGCATAGAGTTGATGCTATTAAGGAGATCAGGATTGTGACAACTGTTACAAGGGATCAGTTGGTTGGCAAGCTTTCAGCATTTGAAATGAGTGAGTTTGGCGATTCTCTTCCTAAATTTGAATCTACATTTAAGGCCAGTGTTTTTGGAAAGCAAAGATTTGATCCAGGTGAAAGCTCTTCAAGAAGACTAACCAAATATGAGAAGGCAAGGAAGGACTTGAAGAACTTGAAGCCCTTTTTGCCAAAAGACTACCAAGAGGATCTGGTAAGTATGAAGGAAAGTTGCCTTTCAAATGTTTTGCTTGTAATAAGATTGGTCATTTTGCTTCAAGATGTCCAGAGATGGTTTCAAAGCCAAACCCTAATAGACCTAGGGTTCAAAAGAAATGCTACTATTTCCAAGAAGTTGTTGAAGGAGTCACAGATGATGAATCTGATAAGAGAATTACCTCTGGAAATGAATGGGTGTTCATTGCTATCAAAGAAGAAGGTCTGGTGCCTACTGAATCTGCTAGCTATGTAAATGTCTAAAGACCCTTGGCTGCTTAGGTTGAAGAAAAGGATAAATGGGTGATTGACAAATGATGCACTCATCATATGATAGGTGATAAGAGTAAGTTTGTAAGTATGGAAAGGTTTGAAGGTAGAATTGTGAAGTTTGGAGACAATTCTACTGGTAGAATTCATGGCAGAGGATCCATCTCTCTTGATGGTAAGAATAACACTAATGATGTTTTGTATGTAGAAGGGTTGAAGCATAATCTTATTAGTGTTGGACAGCTGGTTGACAAGGGATATGATCTTCGATTCAAGGATGGAAAATGTAGAATTTTGGAAAGCTCTAGAACTGAGATTGCATATGATACTCTAACTAGAGGTAATATCTTTCATTTAAGTGGTACTGGTAAGAGTTGTTTGATTCCTCAGATTGATCAGAGTTGGTTATGGCATAGGAGAATGTTTCATGTAAACTTTTATAACATTGTCAAGATAAGCACTACTCAAGTTGTAAGAGATCTTCCAAAGCTTGTGAAACCTTCCAATAGCTTGTGTAAGGAATGTTAGTTGGGCAAACAGAATAGAGCTACATTCAAGAGTAAAGAACAATTTTCAAGTGGATTGTTGGATCTTGTGCACACTAATTTTTGTGTTCCTACCAAAGTTAGGAGTCCACAAGGAGACATATACTTTATGTTGTTGATTGATGATCACTCCCAGATGATGTGGGTCACTTTCTTGAGAGAGAAATTAGAGGCTTTCGACAAATTCAAGGTGTTCAAGGCTAGGGTGGAGAATAAGATTGGTGTGAAGATAAAGTGTCTGAGATTTGATAGAGGTGGAGAATTCACCTCCAATGAGTTTAATTCATTTTGTGAAAAGCATGGAATAAGAAGACAGTTATCTGCTCCTAGGACTCCTTAGCAAAATGGAGTAGTGGAAAGAAAGTACCAGACTATTCAAGAGGCTGCTAGAACCATGATGATGGAGGCAAATGTTCCTCAAGTCTATTGGAGAGAGGCTATGAGTACTGCTATGTACACTCTAAACTCAGTGTAGATCAAAGGTAATACTGGTAAAACACCTTATGAACTATGGTTTGGTAATGCTCCTTCTGTGAAGTACTTCAAAGTTTTTGGTAGTAAATGCTATATCAAAAGAGATGAAGATCTAGGCAAGTTTGATGCAAGATGTGATGAAAGAATATTTCTGGTCTATTCTAATCAAAGCAAGGCATATCGGTGCTTTAACAAAAGATTGAAAAAGATTGTTGAAAGTGCTAACGTCAAGGTTGACGAAAGTAAGGATAGACCTTCAAGGTTTTGTTGATATGAATCAGATGATCAAAATGAAAGTCCAAATGAAGGAAATCAAGTTCAGTTTACTCCAAAGAATCCAGTGACTCAAGAAATTAATACAAATGTTGAGGAACAAGTTCAAGAATTAGAAGTTCAAGAAAATACCAAGACCCATGGGTATGTAAGGTTGAATCATTCTGAAGATCTGATCATAGGAGATAAAAATAAAGGTGTTCAAACCAGAAGAAAAATTGTTGAAGTTTAAGAGGAGTACTATATGATTTCAAAGATTGAACCAAAATTAGTGAATGAAGCTTGTAATGATGAAAGTTGGGTAAAAGCAATGGAAGAAGAATTAATGCAAATTGAAAAGAATCATACTTGGGATCTTGTTCCTAGACCTAAAAACAAAAATGTAATTGGAACTAAATGGGTCTTCTAGAATAAATTGAATGAAGATGGTGAAGTTGTGAGAAACAAAGCAAGATTGGTGTGCAAAGGATACTCTCAGGCAGATGGAATTGATTTTGAAGAAACTTTTGCTCCAGTGGTAAGAATCAAAGCAGTTAGATTATTTCTTGCCTTTGTTTCTTACAAAGATTTTAAAGTTTACCAGATGGATGTCAAGTGAGCTTTCCTAATGGAGAGTTGGAAGAAGAGGTCTACATTGAGAAACTGGAAGGATTCCAGTTGTCTGATCAAGGAGATAAGGTCTACAGAATAAGGAAAGCATTGCATGGACTTAAACAAGCCCCAAGAGCCAGGTATACAAGACTAGATAAGTATCTGCTAAAGTTAGGTTTTAGAAAAGGCACAACTGACAGTAATCTTTGTCTCAAAATTGATCATGAACACATCTTGATTGTTGAGGTATTTGTTTATGATATCATCTTTGGTGGAAATCAGAGCATGTGTAAAATATTTTCTAATCAGATGTAAAGTGAATTTGAGATGCCCATGTTTGGTGAAATGAATTTCTTCTTAGGTCTGCAAATCAGTCAGTCAGATAAGGGCATCTTCATATCTCAGTCTAAGTATGTGAAAGAATTGTTGAAAAAGTTTTGAATGGAGGATTCAAAACCAGTAAGTACTCCTATGGTAACCGGATTCAAGTTGAGTAAAGATGTTGATTCCCCTAAGGCAGGTCAGAAAAGGTACAGATCAATGATTGGAGGACTACTTTATCTGACTCAAACCAGACCTGATATTATGAATGTAGTTGGCTTTGTTGCTAGATTTCAAGTTGATCCTAGAGAATCTCATGTTGTAGCAGTCAACAGAATTTTTAGATATCTGAAGGGGACAACTAATTATGGATTATGGTATCCTAAGGATGATGATTTCACTCTTCATGCATATATGGATGTTGATTGGGCAGGAGATGTGGATGACCGAAAAAGTACTAGTGGTGGTGCATTTTTCTTGGGAAAGAGATTGGTTTCTTGGTTGAGCAAAAAGCAGGAGGCAATATCTCTGTCTACTGCGGAGGTAGAGTATATAGCAGCAGCAAGTAATTGTACTCAAGTTTTGTGGATGAAGCAAATGTTGAAGGACATTAGAGTTATGTTTGAAGAGCTTGCTACAATTTTTTGTGATAATTCAAGTGCAGTAAACATCTCAAAGAATCCGGTGTTGCATTCAAAGACAAAGCACATATCCATCAAGTTTCACTTTTTGAGAGAGAA
This sequence comes from Cunninghamia lanceolata, assembly GCA_027924645.1. Classification (NCBI taxonomy): domain Eukaryota; kingdom Viridiplantae; phylum Streptophyta; class Pinopsida; order Cupressales; family Cupressaceae; genus Cunninghamia; species Cunninghamia lanceolata. The sequence goes on along the minus strand of BSBN01001164.1, from coordinate 6,458,974 downwards.
GGTAAATGAGAATGAATTCAGATTGGAGTTTGTTTCTTCAAGGGATCAGATTGCAGATATCTTCATTAAGCCTCTACCTAAGGATACTTTTGAGTATCTCAGAGTGATGTTAGGGGTTATTACCCCTCCTGTTCAGAACTAAGGTGCACTAGTGTGCATCAATCCAGTGGAACTCATAGTCATATCTTGTGATCCAAATTGGTGTTAAGGGGATGCTACTCAGGGGGAGTAGTCAGTATGATTCTAGAATAAGAAACAAAAAGAGGGAGAGATGATTACAAATATGTGCCCTTTGCCATTGATGTCAAAGGGGGAGATAAGTCATGTAAAAAACTTGGGAGTAAGTAGTTGCTGGTGAAAGGGCTAGTAGTGAAGAAAGTGGTTGCAAGTGTGATAAGAGAAAGGGGGAGAAGTACTTGTCTTGATGGCTGAAATAGTTTTTCACATTATATGTTGCCATCAATTACAAAGGGAGAGATTGTTGCAAATATGTGCCTATGATGTGTTTTCATTGATGTCAACATATCTCTTTTTCAGAGACAGTGAAGATAGTGCAGTTCAGTGAAGTAGATTACTCCACATTTCTAGGTGAGATGATGATCAGAGTCTACGGACCATAGGGCTATGTAGAGGATTGTCTAAAGCTATTCTAGTTAAGTTTTGAGAGGTCCACATGCCAAATTGGTGAAGTTATGGCCATCTAAGTAGAAATGGGTTTTGCAGTTGTTCAAAAGTGACAAAGTGACAGGAATCTGGTCTGGATTGATCTGCATTGGAATATTATGATCTGCAGATCTAGAGGTATGTTTGGGATGTCAGTGTGTATCATCAACTCAAGTGGTTCGTGGTTTGGAGGTCTGCAAGCAATCTTTCTAGTGTGACATTCATGACAGTGAGAGTTCTTAAGTTCCCGGATGATGATGCAAGTGTTTCTGGTGAATTGAGGTGGTGCGATTGTTTCTTTTGATTTCATTGTGCTTGTGGTGGTCTCTAGATCATGTGCCTACTATGTTGGTGGTCCACATTGAGGATTGAGCTCATGGTTGAAGATTTCTCTTTGGATGTTGTAATTCTTTCCAGTCTTGGTCGACCGGATGCTTGGTGCGTGTTGCAGATGATCTAAGAGAAGTTCTATGGAGTGTGGCATGTTGTTCGAGGAAGATTTGAGTCCCAGCTATGTTTAGCCAATAGGGTAGTGGTTTGCATATAGCATTTTTGTATTTCTGATTGTAATTGTTTGTAATGCCTATCTTGGAGAATGTTCTAGATAGATGATTGTAAGGCTGACTTTGATGTTCATTCCAAAGTCGATGTCATGTATAAATAGGTGTTGTGAAGTCATGGAAATGTGTGTAGTGTGAGTGAAGATGTGAATATAGCAAGGAATTGAGTGAGGGCAGAGTAGAGGTGTTGTGAGCTTTAATGGAACTGAACCTTGCATGAAGAAGATACTATTTTATCAATTCAACCTTTCAATGTTAATCTTGTGAATGTTCTTGTAGGTAGTGAGCCTCTTTGAGAAATGAGCTATGGGGAGTGCACCCTAAGACAAGTGCCTTCCCATTTTCTATTCTTTTAACAGAGAATAAATCTTGTGGGTTAACCCCCACCGTGGTTTTTCCCTTAACTGGGTTTCCACGTAAAAATCCTGGTGTTATGTGAATTGATTATGTTTCTGCTCATGTGTTGTTGATTCTTCTTTCATGGTAATATCATTAATCTATTAATAAGTGTTGAAGAAGATTAGTTACAACAAAAGATAAAGTTTTTGTGACAACTAATTCAGCCCCCCCTCTAAGTTGTCTACCCTAATTTCAACAATATTTTCATACATTACATTCATATTGAGGATAACTATGTTTGTATTCTTTGCAAGTGTTAAAGTCATAGATAGTATATATATACAGTGTATTGTGAATGACATCCCATTAGTGGCAATGATGGAGTAAAGAAAATGACATTCTTTGTTGACAATGTTTTGTATCAGTCATCACTTGCTGGTTGCCTGTCCTTAATGCTCAATGACTAATGGACTGACTGATGACAATATGATGAAGGGGGTAAATCATTAAACACACAATAGAAATGGCACATAGAAAATAGAATATTTCTTTATTGATTTGGACAAATCATTACATTACAAAAGCTTAGTTACAATTAGAGGAATCAATCCTCCACAGGTTGCAACATAGTATAGCTACACATCAGTAGGCTCTAGAATCTTCTTCCTTCTGTAACTGCAAATCATCTAGGGTGTCTATTTTCTTGCCTATTCTTGACTCTACACCTTCCCCCTTAACTCTACCACTACCCAAGGTTCCCAAAATAGTCATAAATAGCACTTTTTGTTAGCCTCCAACTAAATTTTGAAATATGTAACTTTTGATCCAAGTGTCCAATTGACAAACAGTTTTAACTACCAGAAAGTTCACAATGTGAACTATCACACTAGAAATGAATAAATAGATTTCCATCAACTTTTCACAGCGTTATGGGATGTTTTAGTGCCTCATATCTCATTCCAAAAAAAATTAGGGGCTTTCCAGAAAACAAAAACTTTAATATCTTTCAGTTCACAGATGATCTTTGCCTAATTCCTTCACCAAAGTTCTTATATTTCATTTATGAAGCTTCCTGTAAATGTTCACTTCAATCTGTGCCCAAATGCAAACTTTCTTGAAATGGTAACTAAACTTTCCAAAACTGGTAGTTTGTTATTTTTAGTAGTTTGAAAAAATTGAAAGTCTTACATCATTATTCAAGAGATTATGGAACTAGAAACACTAATTATGGAAAGAAATGAAAAAAATGCAATGATTTTGAATCAACTTCATTTTGGGTGATGCAAGATTGCCCTTACACCACTGGATGCTCCTGCATCAGACACCTAGGGTAATTTGAGAAGTGACCCTGTCATGTCTCAAGTGTTTGTGTGAGCAAAACCCAAACGGTCAACCTCTTCCTTAGATAACCAAGAAGAATCTTCAACAAGCCTTCCTTTCCATTTCACTAGATATTCTTCATATTGCCTATTCTGAGTACTTCTTCCCACATGGCTATCCAAGATCTCTTCTATCTCCTCCATTGAAGTAGATGCCAGAATACTCCACTGTTCTTATGCCGGTCCACCATCTATGCCACCTTCATGATATTCCTTTAAATCAGAAATGTTGAACATAGTGAAAATATTGATCCCACTTGGCAGCTCTACCTCATATGCATTTCCTGAATCATGTTTCTTCAGAATCCTTCATGGTCCAAATTTCTTCATTTTCAACTTATTATATGTTCCAACTAGGAACCTTTCTTTTCGCAAGTGACCCATGACTTCATCTCCTACCTGGAATTTCTTATATCTCCTCTTCTAATCTACCTTAGCCTTATACTGAATATTCATCTTATTAATGTTCTTTCTCACCTCTTCATGCAAATTCTTTAGGTGTCCTCGAAAGTCTTCAGCCTCAGCACTTGTCTTTTCTCCTTTTTCCAGCTTCCTTAACACTGAAGCATTTCTTGGACTATTGCCATATACAATCTGGAATGGTGATTCACCAATACTCTTATTGACAGAATTGTTGTAAGTGAATTTCACCTGTGGTAAAATCAAATCCCATCCCTTGGGCTTATCTCCTACTAAGCATCATAGCAAGTTACCCAAAATCCTATTCACCACTTTTGTTTGTCCATCAGTCTGTGGATGGTGTGCAAAACTAAACTTCAAATCTATCTACAACTTCTTCCACAATGTCCTCTAGAAATAACCAACAAACTTGGTATCTTGATCTAAAACTATGCTCTCTGGTAGACCATGTAATCTCACCACCTCCCTAAAAAATAACTCTATAATATGAACAACATCATTAGTCTTCTTGCAAGGAATAAAATGTGCCATCTTCGAGAATCTATCCACCACCACAAAAATGGAATCATGTCCTCTCTATGTCCTTGGTAAACCAAGGAAAAAATATATACTAATATCATCCCATGGCTTCTTTGGTATAGGTAATGGCTGATATAGCCTTGTATTCTAACGTGCTCCTTTTGCCATCTGACATACTCTGCAACTTTGCACAAATTACCTCACATCTTGCTGCAACTGTGGCCAATAATAATTCTCACCAACAATAGAAATGGTCTTACCTCGACCAAAGTGTCTAGCTAATCCCCCACTATGCTTCTCCTTAATCAGGTTCTCTCTCATGGAACTCCTTGAAATGTACAACTTGCTTCACTTAAACAACATGCCATCTTGGATTATGAAATCCAACCATTTTGTCTTGTCCAAAGTAACAGGTTCCAAACAAGCTTTCCAATCTTCTACAAAATCGAGATATTCTAGATACAAACTTTTGAGCTCATCAAATCCAACAGCCTCTATCTTCATTTCTGTCAACAAATTTTGCCTACTACTCAAGGCATCTGCAACTCTGTTGGATTTCCTAGTCCTGTGCTTCAAAACAAAAGTATAGCTCTATAAAAACTCAACCCACTTTAAATGTCTTTGGTTCAACTTTCCTTGACCTTTAAGATACTGTAAAGCCTAATGATCAGTATAGAAAACAAACTCTTTTGGCAATAGATAATGTCTCCATTTCTTCAAAGCCTGAAAAATAGCATAAAATTCCTGATCATAAACATAATACTTTTTCTTGGCATCATTAAGCCTCTTACTAAAATAGGAAATGGGCTTACCTTTGTGACTCAAAACAACTCCTATAGCACTGCCACTAACATCACAATCTACTTGAAATACCTTATTGAAATATGGAAGTGCCAAAGTAGGTTGCTTTGTGACTTTCTGCTTCAATGTATCAAAGCTTTTTTCTCCTTCTTTAATCCATCCAAACTATTTTCTATCCCCTCTCATTGTCTTCATTAGGGGTGCACAAATACTATTAAAATTCTTGATAAACTTTCTGTAAAAATTTACCAAACCATGATAAGATCATACCTCTGTAGCACTCTTTGGTGTTGACCATTCAATGATAGCTCTCACCTTCTCTGGGTTCATCTTAAGACCTTCCTCTAAGACAAGTAATCACAGGTATACCAACTCCTTCTTTGCAAAACTACATTTCTTCAGACTAATCAATAACTTCTCCTCCCTCAGCTTCTCCAAAACTCTTCTAATATGCATCAGATACTCATCGCAAGTCTTACTAAAAATTAAAATATCATCTAAATAAACAATAACAAAACTTCCCAAAAATTCTTTCAATACCTCGCTCATGAGCCACATGAATGTGCTTGGTGCATTGGTTAGCCCAAATGGCATGACTAACCACTCATAAAAACCTTCCTTTTTCTTGAAGGCTATCTTCCATTTGTCTCCTTCTCTAATACGGATCTGGTGATACACACTCTTCAGGTTAATATTTGTGAAGTACTTGTCTCCACTCAAACAATCCATTATGTCATCCATTCTTGGCAATGGATATCTATACTTGATCATGATCTTATTGATGGCTCAAGAGTCTGTACACATCCTCCACTCTCCATCTTTCTTCAATGCTAGTACTGTAGGTACCACACATGGACTTAGGCTCTCCCTTATCAGTCCCTTCCTCAACAACTCCTAAACCTGTCTATTCAACTCTTCATTCTCTACAGGGGTCATTCTGTCGGCTACCTTATTCAATAAACTGGCTCCTGGTATCAAATCCATTTGATGACTTATCTTCCTTACTAGTGGTAAACCTTCTGGTACATTATCAAAGACAATATCTTGAAATTCTTCCAACATCTCTAAGACTTCTGTGGGTACATCTTCACATTTCTCTTGACTAATCTTAGGAATCAATGCATAGCAATGACACTCATGCTTCATACCCTCCAAAAATTTCCTACCATCTACCAAGAAAATTCTAGTAGTACTACATACCTTTTCTTCCACCTCCTTCAAGGGCTTCAACTTATGACAAACTCCATCCTTTGTTAGGGAATATGTGTTTTCATAGCCATCATGGACAAAGCTCATATCATACTACCACGACCTCCCCAATAACATATGGCATGCATCCATTAGTGTGATGTCATACAGCACCTCATCATGGTAGTCACCAATTTTTAACTTAACTAAACACTGTTTGTTGACCAAAGCTCTATGGTCCTTCTCCAACCATGTGATCCGATATGGATGTGGATGCTTTCTTCTTGTGAACTTCAACTTGTCAACCATCTCCTCTAAAAAAAGATACTCAGTGCTTCCACTGTTGATAATAATATCACAACACCTACATTCACAATTGCATCTTGTGCAGAATAAACTCTTCCTCTGATTTGGTTCTTTCTCCTCATTCAACAAATTTCTTCTAACAACTAGGGTTTCTCCCATTTCAGCGTCTTTAGAATGGTCAAACTATGCATCTTCATCTACATGTGTAACTCATGCATTACCTACAGATCTTCTATTCATCCTTCCTTGATGTTGTGGAGACTTGTTGGATCCAGGACAACACTGAGGGGGGGGGTGAATCAGTGTTGTGTAAAAACACAATTTTTACAACTTTTCAAAATTGACAATGAGGTTTATCAATTTGAACTAATTACTTGAACAATTAATCAACAAATAATCAATCACATAAATCACATATGGTAAATGAAGCTATGGAAGACATTAAGACATGGATTATGACACAAGAAAATTACAGAGTGGAAAACCCTCTTGGGGTAGAAAAACCACTCAAAATGCCTCATTGGCTTAGGTATGAAATCTTCAACTTTACAAAGTCTCACTAACTTGTGATTACCTCACTGGCATACAGAAGCCTCACTAACTTGTGATTACCTCACTGGCATATAGAAAGTCTCACTGATTTTTCACAAACACTCTAGATGCACATACAAATCTTATCAGGGGATTACCCTATTTCAATCAAGTACAAAACCTTATACCTCCCCTTTTTGATTTTCACACCAAATTCATTTCAAAAATTATAGTATTCAACCTTTGAAAAATAAACAAATTGATGTCTTCTTTGATGTTAACTAAATCACTAAATCACCATTTGATATCTACACAATCCTTCAATAATTTCTTCAATGTATTCTTGGTCACAATTTCAATGTTTACAAAAGGGGCATCTCTGTAAAATAAGTCATCTCTGCAATATTCTTGAAGCCATCTTTGCAATTTTTTGTCCTCTCTACAAAACATAATCTCACAATATCATGATTCATCTCTGCATATTTCATGACACTCACACTCATCAATCTAGAACCTACAAAAATAAATCATACAAATCTTCTTCAAAACCCTTCATATTCCTCTTCCATCTGATAACAAATTCATCTCCTTTATTTTTGTTTTTCATTTTCTTCATCTCAAAACCCTTCAACTTCTTCTCCTTGAATCTGCAAAAGCTTCAATGAAAACAAAATCTACCTTCAACAATCTCAAATCCTTTCATATTCCAAAACACATCTCTTCTCTGCACAAACCATCTTCACAAAAAAAATAGATCATAAAAAACTTCAACAATCTTTTCATCTTCTCCACAATATCATAAATGATATTCTTTACACTAAATCTTCAATCTGCAATAATAAAATTAACTGCCTTCAATAAAAAATTTCTCCCATATTCGGACTTACTTTCTATCTCTATGAGAATAAGAAATAGAAGGTATACCTTTTCACAAAAGACATTAAACTTCCACTTGATAAGATGCCTTTTAAAAAAAATAACAAATCACCATTCTATTTGCCTACAACTACTCGAATGAAGTCAAAAAATAGAAAGAATATCCTTTAAAGTCCACAAAAAAACTGCCTTTAAATCAGGCTAAAAAATAGCCTTATAAAAAACACTATACTGTAGTTTAAACTCTTCTAACATTTAAAAGCACGTCAAATGTTGAACACCTATCCATGGAGGGCAAGATTAAATTTGAGCCTTTGATCTCAACATGCGCACTCTCAAAAGATTAAACATGGACCATTTATGGTCTTTTCTTGCCTGAGCTTTCATTATAAGACTGGTGTAGCATGTTAGCATGTTCGAGGAGGCCGGTTAGACTTATGATATAGAAACCCTCCAACAAGTCACTTTTAAGTGACTAACCTACAATTACAGGTCAACTCAACTTTATAACAAAAAGTGCATATTTCTACATGACGGGTAGATAGGACAATGATTTTATGAATTTAGGTTTTAGATCAATCAAAAGACTTTCATTGAGGTCATTGGAAATAAATTAGAACTTAAGAAATTCAAAACATTATATCATGTATCTTAAATAACACCTCATTACAAAGCTTAAATCTATGTCATCTACCAACCTCCTGCTACACAATCAATGTGTCATGATGCATATTAAAGATATCCTAATGAAGGTAGATTGAAGGCATCCTCATTCCTCATGTCATCACACACTATAGATGTCAAGACACACATTGTAACTTGAACAAGGAATGTACTACAACTGTGAAGCAACTTGTACTTGAAACTGAAAGCATCCATTACATTGCATCATCATTACTTGAAGTCCTGCATGATCTCTAATCCAACATTATCAAACCAGCTGACACAATCAATGAAAAGACAAGTCTTATGAACATGAGAGATGATAAATTCAAACAACTCCTGAAATGAGAAATCAAATCTTCTTCACATCCTTCATATAAACTGATGACATCAGCTACATTATTACCATCACTATTCATTATGCCTTTGAACCTATCAACTTGAACCCATGAATGCATGTGAACACATGAAGAACCTGAAACACCTCAACGAAGCAAGTCAATCAATGAACATAAGAATATTTCTCTGACAACATCTTTTTGACATCAACAACCTCAAGTGAAACATGAAACAACCATTATCACAAAAATGAGTAAGCATCATGAGAAACAATCATTATGAAGTATATCAATATGATGAGAACAATATACCATCATCCTACATTAACATATTTGATCTAACACATCCTTGATAAACCTTTTTGACATCTGATGACAAAGGCTCAAATCTATTTGCTCCCCCTATGTTGAAGTGCACAAACAAATCACTACTCATAAATATCACTACCAATCACTGACAAGGACAAACATCAATGTTACACCATCTACACAAAAAAAGATTGTTCTACTAGAAAGAAACATGTATGTCAACCTTAATAAAATACCACATCTTGACACAAATATGAAGATGAAAACCTGACATATCTCTGCAATCAAACACCAACTCCTTTGATATAACTTATATGAACTTGAACTCCATGCAAGGATGTCATAGACACATCACAACACATCATGACCACTCTTGAGAAGACCATTTCAAATCTTCCATGATAGAGACAACAAGATCACTCTAAAACAATCTGCAACCAATTTACTTCTGCATACACTTCTTGAGATGATAAAGAATGAAGATCATCCTCTTGTTCCTACACAAGACACTTTTTGTAACACAATGTCAAATCTGATATATACAAAACCACTATCAATACCTTTGCAAATCAAAATGCAGAGACATATGCTATGAATTAGCTTCTTCCATTTTCAACCTCCTCAACCAATATAAGCTAACATATGATGAAAACTCCTTTAGTATACCCAAGATCTTATCTTTCAAATCCTAGAACTTGTCAATTATCATTCAAATCAGCCCATGCACATCAACAAACTAGCTGCACCATCAAGATCTTCCTGCAACAACACTTTGAACTGCAACATCATGATAACTCAACTTTTGTAAGAATCAACATGATATGAACAAGATATCAATAAGATCACCAAGCCACTCAACATCATCAATCTCTTTGTCCATTGAACCCTTGAACAACTAATCAACACCTTGCTTTATGATGTCACGAACTACTAATCACCTGTCTCACAGACATACACAAATCATCTCCTCCTGAAACTTCTTAGGGATAATTGATAGGACATGAACAACTCTCCCTCACATCATGCTATCTATTATTCAACTAATGATGTAACTTGTGAAAGATGCACAAGTTTATAATTTGTCTTCTCATGACTTTGTTTCTGCTTCCACACTTTTACAGGATCTTTCTTCCTCCAAACCTTTTCACCTTCTTTTCTTTTCCATTTTTTCAAATCAGGTGATGCTTTCCTGGAACTGTGTGCTTTATGACCAAGAGAATTGTAATTATAACAAATTATGTTGTAATCATGATCAAATGACTGATAATACCTTTTTGACATCCCTTGAACACTTATGGTATGATTCCATGCAAGATCATATCTTCTATGCATTTGACAATTTCTTTGTATATGACCAAGAGAGTTGCACTTGTAACACACTGGATCAATATTAGATTGATTTCTTCTACAATTAACTACTTTATGTCCAAAGTGATTACATGTGTAATAATGACCATTAAATGAATAATTGTACATGTACATGTATACTTGTCTTACAAATGCAATTCTACTCCTTTGATTGTTCATTTTTCTTTCGGGAGAAGCACGATGAAGATCAATTTTTCTTCTAGGAGTCTCTCTAGCTTTAGAAGACTCTCCTTTTTCATAACCAAGTCCAGAAGTATCCCCATGTTGTTTTTGTTTACCCAACATCTCATGTAACTTACTTGTGCTCTCTTCAAATTTCAGATTCTTTTCTAATTGCTTTTTAACATCCTCAAGATCTTTTCTCAAAGAAACTATTTCTCCTTCAAGTTTGTGACATTCAACTGATTTAGCTTCCAATTCAAATTTTGTTGCATCAGCTATCCTCTTAACTTCCTCAACCTTTGTCTTCAAATTGATGATTAATTTATCTGATTCACTTATTTGATTTCTCAAATCTATAATCACATTTCTAGCATCTTCAAGGTATGAAAGCACTTTGTCTTTTGAGTCTTTTTCTTATTGCAGCTGCAATTCTAATTTCTGGTTCTCCTTTTTATATCTCTTGAGTTCACTCAGAGCACATATAAGCTCTCCTTCAACATCAACCTCATAAACATCTTCATCAAACTCCTATCCATCTTCATCCACAAAAAGATCTTCTTCATGTGAATGTCCTATTTCAATGTCACTCTTCTCAGATAACAAGTTATCTTCTTCTTCAAGAGCATCACCTTGATAAATTTTTATCAACTCCTTCCACACATCCTGAGCTGTTACACAATGCATAAATTTACAAGAAATATCATTAGATAGAGTAGATAATATGGCCTTCTTTGCAATATGATTACATTCAAGAGCTTCTTTGTTATTTGCAGTAACACAATACCCATTCTCAACTGACATCAAAACACCATATCCTAAAGAGGATAAATATACTTGCATTCTAACATATCAAACACAAAAGTCTAAAACATCAAAGAGAGGTACTCCAGAAAACTCTTTCTCTATTTTAATACCTAACTCAACTTTTGAGACATTTCTATCAATTGATTTTACATCAATATATGAATTTGATATAGACTGCACCTTTTGATCAGAATGAGACTTGACATTTCTCATGTTCTTATTTCTTCTACTCTTTCCCATGGTACTCCACTAACAGGAACTACCCAAGCCTATTAGACTTCAACAAGGGAACCTAGGCTCTAATACCACTTGTTGGAGTCCAAGACAACACTAAGAGGGGGGGTGAATCGGTGTTGTGTAAAAACACAATTTTTACAACTTTTCAAAATTGACAATAAGGTTTATCAATTTGAACTAATTACTTGAACAATTAATCAATAACTAATCAATTACATAAATCACATATGGTAAATGAAGCTATGGAAGATATTAAGACATGAGATTATGACACAAGAAAATTACAGAGTGGAAAACCCTCCTAGGGTAGAAAAACCACTCAAAATGCCTCACTGGCTTAAGTATGAAATCTTTAACTTTACAAAGTCTCACTAACTTGTGATTGCCTCACTGGCATACATAAAGTCTCACTAACTTATGATTGCCTCACTGACATATAGAAAGTCTCACTGACTTTTCACAAACACTTTGGATGCATATACAAATCTTATCAGGGGATTACATTATTTCAATCAAGTACAAAACCTTATACCTCCCTTTTTATTTTCACAACAAATTCATTTCAAAAATTATATCCTTCAACCTCTGAAAAATAAACAAATTGATGTCTTCTTTGATGTTAACTAAATCACCAAATCACCATTTGATATCTACACAATCCTTCAATAATTTCTTCAATATATTCTTGGTCACAATTTCAATGTTTGCAAAAGGGGCATCTCTACAAAATAATTCATCCTTGCAAAATAATTAATCTCTGCAATATTCTTGAAGCCATCTCTACAATTTTCTTGTTCTCTCTACAAAACATAATCTCACAATATCATGATTCATCTCTGCATATTTCATGACACTCACACTCATCAATCTGGAACCTGCAAAACTAAATCATACAAATATTCTTCAAAACCCTTCAAATTCCTCTTCCATCTAATAACAAATTCATCTCCTTTATTTTTGTTTTTCATTTTCTTCATCTCAAAACCCTTCAACTTCTTCTCGTTCAATCTACAAAAACTTGAATGAAAAAATAATTTGCCTTCAACAATCTCCAATCCTTTCATATTACAAAACACATCTCTTCTTTGCACAAACCATCTTCACAAAAAAATTAGATCATAAAAAACTTCAACAATCTTTTCATCTTCTCCACAATATAATAAATGATATTCTTTACACTAAATCTTCAATCTACAATAATAAAATTAACTGCCTTCAATAAAAAATTTCTCCCATATTCGGACATACTTTCTATCTCTATGAGAATAAGAACTAAAAGGTATACCTTTTCACAAAAGACATTAAAATTCCACTTGATAAGATGCCTTTTTAAAAAAATAACAAATCACCATTCTATTTACCTTCAACTACTCGAATGAAGTCAAAAAATGGAAAGAATATCCTTTAAAGTCCACAAAAAAATTGCCTTTAAATCGGGCTAAAAAGTAGCCTCATAAAAAACACTATACTACAGTTTAAACTCTTCTGACATTTAAAAGCACATCAAATGTTGAACACCTAAGCATGGAGGGAAAGATTAAATTCGATCCTTTGATCTCAACATGCGCACTCTCAAAAGATTGAACATAGACCATTGATGGTCTTTTCCCACCCGAGCTTTCATTATAAGACCGGTGTAACATGTTATCAAGTTCAAGGGGGGCAGTTAGACTTATGATATAGAAACCCTCCAACAAGTCACTTTTAAGTGACTAACCTGCAATTACAGGTCAACTCTACTTTATAACAAAAGTGCATATTTCTACATGATGGGTAGAGAGGACAATGATTTTATGAATTTAGGTTTTAGATCAATCAAAAGACTTTCACTAAGGTCATTAGTAATAAATTTGGACTTAAGAAATTTAGAACACTATATCATTTATCTTAAATAACACCTCATTATAGAGCTTAAATCTTTGTCATTTGCCAACCTCCTGCTACACAATGAATGTGTCATGAAGCATATTGAAGACATCCTAATGAAGGCATATTGAAGGCATCCTTATTCCTCGTGTCATCAAACAATATAGACATCAAGACACACATCATAACTTGAACAAGGAATGTACTACAATTGTGAATCAACTTGTGCTTGAAACTAAAAGCATCCATTACATTGCATCATCATTACTTGAACTCCTACATGATCTCTAATCCAACATTATCAAACCAGCTGACACAATCAATGATAAGACAAGTCTTATGAACATGAGAGATGATAAATTCAAGCAACTCCTAAAATGAGAAATCAAATCTTCTTCACATCCTTCATATAAACTGATGACATCGGCTGCATTATTACCATCACTATTCATTATGGCTTTGAACCTATCAACTTGAACCCATGAATGCATGTGAACACATGAAGAACCTAAAACACCTCAATGAAGCAAGTCAATCAATGAACATATAAATATTTCTCTGATAACATCTTTTGACATCAACAACCTAAAGTGAAACATTCACAACATGAAACAATCATTGTCACAAAGATGAGTAAGCATCATGAGATACAATCATTATGAAGAATATCAATATGATGAGAACAACTATCCATCATACTGCATTAACATATTTGATCTAACACATCCTTGGTAAACCTTTTTGACATCACTGAAAATCTACTTTCATCAATTCGTATGCTCGATGACCTTCTTCTCCACATTGGAAATAGGTTCGTTTTAAACCTCCTCTTCCAAGTCCTTGTCCAGGTCGACCTCTTCCTCTTCCTCTTTGGTCACCATTGTTCTTGTCACATGGGCGGTAGGCATTATCTCCTCTTTGATTCTAACTGGTACTAGCTTCTTCACTTTCCTTTTGATCTTCATTACGGCCTCCATAGGGTCTTCCACCAATCCTTCCACCTTGACCTCTTCCCCTTTGCTTGTTGTTGAATCTTTTATTCAGCTTCTCTTCCACCTTCAGGGAAAACTGGTATGCATCTTCTATGGTGGTCATTCTGACCAGGCTTAGCTCCTCTTGAATACTTGGCCTCAAACCATTAATGTAATGGGCTACCTTCTCCTTATTGGCCTCTGCATGGACTTTCCTGATAGTAATCTTATAAAACTCTTATGTATACTCCTTGACAGACTTGTTACCTTTCTTCAATCCTTGTAGTTTTTTCAGTAATTCCATCTCATAGTCCACAAGAATGAATTGCTTCTTCAGTTTCTCCACCATCTGATCCCATCTGGTGATCTTTCCTTTTCCTCTCCTATTTCTCTCTAACTAGACCTCCTTCTGCAAAATATTGGCATGGCCTTTCAACTTTGTTTTTGCAAACTTGACCCGATCTGGGTCCTCCACATCTTCATACTTGAAATACTCCTCCATGTCATTGATCCAGTCAATAAGCTGTTTCAGATTCAAATATCCAGAATATGTAGAAAATTTGATCCTAGGCCTCTTTTTGATCTTATAAATGGCCCTCAACAACCTAACATCTGCAGGATCTCCTGCAGCTTCTTGTTCTTCCTCAGATAGTTCTTCTTCAGCTTCATCCTAACTTTCTTCTCTTTTTCTCAGCTCAAACCCTCTTCGCAGCTCCTCTTGCAATGCATCGATTTTCCTTTGTAGGGCTCTAAAACCCTCTTCCATCAAAGCATTCCTCCCAATACAATTTCTTTGTGGAGGCATCTTGATCTCTGCAGTCCTGGTGTAAATTACCTCATGGTTGGCAATCTGTCTACACACTCAGGAACCCTTGCTCTGATACCACTTGATGAAGGGGGTAAATCATAAAACACACAACAACAGAAATGGTACACAAAAAATAGAATATTTCTTTATTGATTTGGACAACTCATTACATTACAGAAGCTCAATTACAATCAGAGGAATCAATCCTCCATAGGTTGCAACACACTATAGCTACACATCACCATGCTCTGGAATCTTCTTCCTTCTGTAACCCCAAATCAGCTAGGGTTTCTATTTTCCCACTATTCTTGGCTCTACACCTTCCCCCTTAAATCTACCACTACCCAGGGTTCCAAAAATAGTCATAAATAACACTTTTTGGTGGCCTCTAGCTAAATTTTGAAATATGCAAGTCCCTCCAAAAGTAGGTCAACTTCCGAGAAGCATAACTTTTGATACTGGTGTCAGATTGACAAACCGTTTTAAGAGCTAGAAATCTTGCGATGTGAAATATCATGTTGGAAATTTGTAAACAGATTTCCATCAACTTTTCAGGGTGATATGGGATGTTTAGTGCCTCATATATCGTTCCAGAAATTTTTAAGGGCTTTCAGAAAACAAAAGCTTTAATATCTTATAGCTCATAGATGATCTTTGCCTAATTCCTTCACCAAGGTTCTTATATTTCATTTACAAAGCTTTGTATAAATTTTCACTTCAATCCATGCCCAAATGCAAACTTTCCTAAAATGGTAGCTAAACATTCCAAAACTGACAGTTTGTTATTTTTAGCAGTTTGGGAAAACTTAAAATCCTACATCATTATTAAAGAGATAATGGAACTGGAAACACTAATTATGGAAATAAATGAAAGCAAATGCAATGATTTTGAGTCAACTTCTTTTTGGGTGATGCAAGATTGTCCTTACACAACTAGATGCTCCTACATCAGAATGGTATTGAAGTGACTATTGATGACAATATGTATTTGACTGATGGAGTGACTGATTACAATGGTATTGGAGTGAATGCTAATGATAATGTGTATTCAACTGATGACAATGTTAATCAGTATATAAAGTTTCAATATTTCATCAGTATATGAAGTTTTAGTATAACATCACATTATGATAGTGTTAAGGCATGTTACTATAAGTGTTAAGGCAAGTTATCAAGTATGTCATAGAATATGTAAGCAATGGGTCAGTATATTCATATCTCAGTCATAGTCAGGATGATAGAGCAGTCACATTCATCATGGGGTTGGACTCATGATCATGATGTGTGTTACATAATTAGCATGACATGTTTATCAATATTCAAAGGGGGAGTTCTAGTGTTAGTGACAGTGTCAGATAGGGGGATTTGTAGTGTCAAAAGTAGCTCGTTGTGGCATATTGTGTTATGTTGTCCACACCCTTTGTCATTAATGTCAAAGGGGGAATAATTTCATCACTTCTCATTGCAGGTTGATTGCAAATTTTGTTGCAAAAGTGAAAAGTGCAATTGTATTTGTATAATGTTTCCATCAATGCCAAAGGGCAAGATTGTTGGCATTAATGTCAACATATACAATTTATAGGTCAATATATACAATTTCTAGGTTAATGACAATATTTTGATGTGAAATTTCAGTCTTATGGAAGAAGCATATCTGATGTCAAAGAAGGTATCATGATGGTCAAAAAAAGTGTCATGTTGAACTAAGTGTCATTAATGAATGATGTTGGTAGTTATACATTAATGGTAGTGTTGTGTGATGGTGTGGTATCCTTGTGTTGTGATGTCCACTCTATCATTGAATGGAGAAGACAGTATGTCATTGCATATACCAGACAGTCCAAGACAACTTGATTGGTGTATTGTTGTATTTCAGGGGTTCAAACCTTTATGAAAAATGAAGAAGATAGTTGATTGTCATTCATTGTGTGAATAGAGTCAATGTGTGAATAGAGTCAATGTGTGAATAGAGTCAATGTGTGTACAAAGGAATGATTGTCATTCAATATGTGAACAAAAGAAGTCTACATGGATGTGTGTTTGTCATTGTTTAAGAAGACAACCTATCTCTGCATTATGACGCTTAGTCCTTTTGTTATTACCCTTGGTGATGCTTTAAAAGACATCCAATGTAAATCCTCAATTCTATATAGACTATATCTGCATTGGGAGAAGTAGTCATTTTGAAAAGACTATATGGACTTGTTGTTATATGGAGCCTAATCAGACTCGGAGGTTATATTTACCCCACTTTTATCGGCGCGGTTTCCCCCCAAATTCCTACGGGGTCAAGGGGCAGCACCCCTTGCGGGGGTTTGGGGGCAGCGCCCCCAAGACGGGGTCAAGGGACAGTGCCCCTTGCGGGGTCCAGGGGTAGCGCCCCTGGCGCGTTTCCTATCGTGATACAGGGCGGGGTTGAGGGGCAGCGCCCCCGAAACCTCACACGGTTTTTTATTATTTTATAATGCACCGGGAGTTAATTTTTTCATTGACCGACATAAGAAAACCCTATTTTGTAACCAACAAAAAGGTTGATAAAAAGTGGCTAAGGGTTAGGGTTTTGATATTGTATTGTAGCATTTTGCAGTGGTATTGAGTTGCAGGGATTGCTGATTGTAATTGGTTTGATTTACTGGATAATAATATTGGACTCTCTGTTTGGTGGATGTAGCCCGAGTTTGGGTGAACCACGTTAAAAATTGTCTCTCGCTATTATTATTTCTGTGTATTTCCATTTCTCTGTTTACTCTTTATTTTCATTTAATTGATATCTTCTGCCGGCTAACCCTAACAAGTGGTATCAGAGCAGGTTGTGTTCGATTATCATCTACAGGAAAGTCTCAGGTTGAGTGGGAGCAATGGCGGACGAGGGTAAAACAAAGGTTGATAAATTCAATGGGCAGAACTATCAGTTATGGAAGATGCAGATGGAGGATTACCTCTATCAAAAGGATTTATGGAGGCCGTTGGAAGGAGTAGCCAAGAAACTGGCAACAATGTCTGATGAGGATTGGAATCTTCTTGACAGAAAGGTACTAGGAACCATTCGGTTGTGCCTGGCACCATCGGCGACATTCAATATAACAGAAGCGAAGACAACAGATGGTCTGATGAAAGCTTTGGCAAAATTGTATGAAAAACCCTCAGCCTCAAATAAGGTATTTCTCATGAAGCAGTTGTTTAATTTGAAAATGGTTGAAGGTGGATCTATGACAGGTCATTTAAATGAATTTAATATGATTGTCAGTCAATTGACTTCTATAAATGTAAAATTTGATGAAGAAGTTAGAGCTCTCTTGATATTATGTTCATTGCCTGAAAGCTAGGATAGTTTGGTAATGGCGGTTAGTAACTCTATTTCTGGTTCAAATATCCTAAAATTTGATGATGTTGTTGGTGTTATTCTGAGTGAGGAAATTCGTAAGAAGAGCTCAGGTGGATCCAAATCAGGCAGTGTTTTGAGTGCAGAAAGTAGGGGCAGATCAAAGGAGAGAGGAAAAGGTTCTGGAGGTCATGGGAAGTTACGAGGAAAATCAAAGGACAAAAGATCCCAAACCAGAGGACAGAAGGATTGCTGGTACTATGGAAAACTAGGTCATCTGAAGAAAGATTGTTGGTCTCGGAAGAATAAAGAAGGAGACAAACAAGAAGGCAATAAGGAAGCAAATGTGGTAAGCAATAAGTCTGAAGATGATGCTTTGATTCTTTCCCTAGATAATGCTGATGATTCATGGGTTTTAGATTCAGGGGCCTCATTTCATGCTACGCCCCATAGAAGTTATTTCCTTGATTATGTTCAAGGGGATTTTGGGCTAGTTTATTTGGGAGATAACGAACCCTGTCAGATTGTTGGAAAGGGAAGAATCAAGATTAAGTTGCAGAATGGGAATCATTGGCTACTACAAGAGGTAAGGCATGTTCCAAGGCTCAATAGGAATTTAATTTCAGTGGGGCAGCTAACTGAACAAGGTTGCACTATTACATTTACTGATAAAAATTGGAAGGTTTCAAAAGGTGCCTTAGTAGTAGCAAAAGGTGTGAAAGTAGGCACCTTATATCTTTGTACAGGTCATACTATTCCTTCTACTTTAGCTGTTACAGAGAAAAAACAAACAGGTTCAGGAACAGTTGCTGCAGGTTTGCAGGAAGAGACTGGAAAAGTTGCTGCAGGTTCTGAGACAACATTGTGGCATAACAGACTTGGGCATATGAGTGAAAAAGGTATGAAGGTACTTCATTCTAAGAAAGTTTTACCAGGTCTGAAATGTATTAATATGGATTTCTGTGAAAGTTGTGTGTATGGAAAACAAAAGAGAGTCAGTTTTCTCAAGGATGGGAAGCAAAAGAAAAATGAAAAATTGGAGCTTGTGCATACAGATGTATGGGGACCAGCTCAGGTATCTTCTCTCGGTGGCTCTCGGTATTATGTTACATTCATAGATGATGCAACTAGGAAGGTCTGGATTTATTTCCTTAGATAGAAATCTGATGTATTTGAAACATTTAAGAAATGGAGAAGCTTGGTTGAGAATGAGACGGGTAAAAGATTAAAATGTCTCAGATATGATAATGGCGGTGAGTATTGCAGCAAAGAATTTGAAGATTATTGTTCCCTTAATGGAATTCGCAGGTAGAAAATAGTTCCAGGGACTCCACAGGAAAATGGAGTGGCTGAACGCATGAATAGGACAATAATGGAGCATGCAAGGACCATGAGATTGCATGCTGGGCTACCTTTAAACATGTGGGCAGAGGCTGTCAACACTGCTGTATATTTAATTAACAGAGGTCCTTTAGTTCCTTTAGGCTGTGGTATTCTAGAGGAAGCATGGACAGGCAAGAAGGTGAGTTATTCTTTTCTGAAAACCTTCGGCTGTGAAGCATTTGCACATATAGATTCTGAAAATAGAACCAAGCTGGATGCGAAATCAAAAAAAAATTACCTTCGTTGGATATGGCATTGATGAATTTGGTTATAGGCTTTGGGATTTTGAAAATCAAAAAATTGTGAGAAGCAGGGATGTTATATTCAATGAGAAGGTGTTGTACAAAGATCAGTTGCAGCAGCATGAGAAGAAAGAAAAGGATTATGTGGTGCTGGACGATACTCCAAATAGTGATGTTCCAGTGGTTCCTCATGCTCCGCAATAGCAACCAGAAATACCACACACTCTAGTGAATGTTAGATGGTCAACAAGGATCAGCAGACCTCCTGAAAGGTTTTCTCCCTCTTTGTATTCTATTTTGTTAATAGATGCTGGTGAACCCGAAGGGTATGATGAAGCTATGCAGGTGGATACACAGGTTCAGTGGGAGCTTGCAATGAAAGGAGAAATGGACTCCTTGCTGAAAAATTAGACTTGGGAATTATGTACATTACCTATAGGTAAAAAGGCTTTACCAAATAAATGGGTTTACAGGCTGAAAGAGGAAGATGGAGGTAAGAAACGATTTAAGGCCAGGTTAGTTGTAAAAGGATTTGCACAGAAAAAGGGCATTGATTTTGATGAGATATTTTCTCCGGTTGTCAAGATGACTTCTATTCGTACTGTTTTAAGTATTGTGGCTGCTGAAGATTTACATTTGGAACAGCTAGATGTTAAAACTGCCTTTCTCCATGGTGATTTGGAGGAGGAGATCTATATGGAACAGCCCCAAGGATTTGAGGTCAAAGGTAAGGAGAAACTAGTGTGCAGATTGAAGAAGAGTTTGTATGGCCTGAAACAAGCACCTCGGCAATGGTATTTGAAATTTGACAGTTTTATGGCTAGGCAAGGCTACAGTAGGTGTAATTCTGACCATTGTGTTTATTTTAAGAGGTTAGATTATGACAGCTACATTATTTTATGTTTATATGTTGATGACATGCTTGTAGCTGGGTCTAACATGGATCACATAAGAGAGTTAAAACAGCAGTTGGCACAATCATTTGATATGAAGGATTTGGGGGCAGCAAAACAAATCCTTGGTATGAAAATTTGCAGAGATAGGCTGAAACAAAAATTGACTCTATCTCAGGCTGCTTATGTTGAAAAGGTGTTGCAGAGATTCCACATGGAGAATGCAAAAGCTGTCAGCACACCTTTGCCTAGTCATTTGAAATTAACTAAGGACATGTGTCCTAAGACACAAGAGGAGGAAGAGAAAATGTCCAAGGTACCATATGCTTCAGCTGTAGGCAGTTTAATGTATGCCATGGTATGCACGAGACCGGATATTGCACATGTTGTAGGAGTCATTAGCAGGTATATGAGTCATCCCGAATTAGAGCATTGGAATGTGGTAAAATGGATTCTCAGGTATTTGAGAGGTACATCCAATAACCACTTATGTTTTGGGGCCTCTAATACTAATTTAGCAGGTTATGTAGACTCAGATTTGGCAGGAGATATTGATACCAGGCGGAGTACTACAGGTTATGTCTTTACTGTAGGTGGAACAGCAGTGAGTTGGATTTCCAGGTTGCAAAAGGTGGTTGCTTTATCCACCACAGAGGCAGAATATGTAGCTGCAACAGAGGCAAGTAAGGAGATGATATGGCTACAATCTTTCATGAATGAATTGGGCACACAACAGGTTAACAGTTATTTGTTTACAGACAGCCAGAGTGCCATACATCTTGCAAAGAATTCTGCCTTGCATTCAAAGACCAAACACATATAGTTGAGGTATCACTTCATTCGGTCAGTGTTGGATGATGGCCAGTTACAGCTGGCAAAGATACATACAGATGACAATCCAGCAGATAAGTTTACAAAGGCAGTGACAAGGGAGAAGCTGAGCTCCTCTTCAGCTTCAGTTGGTCTTCTAGACTGAACACAACAAAAATAGAACAACAGAGTCCAGGGTGCTTATTTCCAGTGGGAGCTATAGGGTCAGTGGTGTTATGATCAGTCTCCAAGTGGGAGATGATATGGTGTGGAGTCTGATCAGTCTCCAAGTGGGAGATTATTGTTAAATGGAGCCTAATCCAACTCAGAGGTTATATTTACCCCACTTTTATCAGCGCAGTTTCCCCCCAAATTCCTACGGGGTCAAGGGGCAGCGCCCCTTGCGGGGGTTTGGGGGCAGCGCCCCCAAGACGGGGTCAAGGGGCATTGACAACCCTATTTTGTAACTGACAAAAAGCTTGATAAAAAGCAGCTAAGGGTTAGGGTTTTGATATTGTATTGTAGCATTTTGCAGCGGTATTGAGTTGCAAGGATTGCTGATTGTAATCAGATTGCTGATTGATATCTTCTGCCGGCTAACCCTAACAGGACTTGTTGCAGTGAGACTAATATCGTCTAGTTTGGTTGTTTACAAAACATAAGGATAACATTTCAAGATTAGGGTTTAACTGTTTGTGTCTTCAAGAATAAAGTTTCTCTTTCTTTTGTTTTAGGATCAAAGGAATTCCTTTAACATATCATCATCTTGATATCATTTCCAGAGAGTGCTTATAGAAGATAAGGATCTCATTCAATTGGTGGCATACTAGGTTTGATAGTTTGAACACCTAAATCCTAAAGGTCCTAAAACCCTAAGAGCTCCTAAAAAACCCTAAAGACCTAAAAGAAAATATTCTTTTTGTTTTCTTTATGATAGAATCACTTTATGTTGTAATTCACTAGTGACTTGTTATCAATGGTCACTAGTTAGTTTAGTGACAATAATGAAGGTTGGTGATCGTTTGGTGACTGGCCCCTCGACCTAGTCGGGATTGGCTTCTCCCGACCATACCTTGTGAAAAGGTGGGAAAATAGAAATCAACGGTGTATATTTAGTGTTTTGAGGACACAAAGACTTCTATCTATAGTGTTGTTTTAAACACATAATGACTACTTTTCTGTGTATTAAGTTTGACGGGTAGTGACCCATATTACCTAATTGGAAGTAGTTTTGAGCAGTTTGGTTAATTGTTTTCTTGAATGATGATTTGGTAGTTAAAAATGGAGTTATAATGAATGTGTCCTTGTGCATCTAGAGGGTTGGATGATAGAGTAAATCAAGTGCATCCTTTTGTGTAGGGATACTATATGATGATTTGATATAACAAAATGTCTTGTGTGTGTTGAATTGAGGTATTGGACTCATTTGACAGAATAGAGTAATAATGTAGATGTATTGGTGTCTCTATTGATGACTTTGAAAGTGTTACCGATTTTGAATATCTTCACATAGAGGTGATTGAGTGAAAGAGTTACAGAATCCATCTGTAACCTATGATGTCAATGTAAATAGAGTAGTACTCTTTATTTTTTGTCTATTTTAGTTGGAGTTGGTGCTCCTAAACATGCAAGGGGTTGGTGCCCTGAATTGTAATAAGTGAGATTCTATGTGCCAGTAAGGCCTGCATTGTATAAGTGATCAGATATTTTGTGAGGTTGGATTTGAACAATAGATCCAAGCAACATTTCTCCCATGGTTTTTCCCATCTAAAATTTTCCACATATATGCATGTGTTGTGGTGTGTATTATGTGATCTTAGTTCTTTCTAAGTGTCTTGATGTGAAGATAATTGACATTGTAAAGTAATTTGATTAATTGAACCTAGTTTTTGTGTACCATTGATTTACCCCCCCTCTCAGTGGTCTAGTGTGTTCCAACATTATAAATATAATGGTGGATGTGATGTTGTAGGATCTATAAATAAAACTATCTAGGAGAGTGTTGACATCTATTGATGTTAGAACAAAAATATATGTGAGTGACAAAGATGAAATTGTTGAGTGGACTCTTAGTGACTTTGATGTTCTAGTCCTAGTTGGAGACAATGTCTAAGAAACCATTTATTTCTATTTTAGGAAAGGATGCCCAATAGTAATTCTAATAAATAGCTACATTTTGATAATTAATCCATTGTCTACATGGTGTTTTGTTACTATTGATGTTGTTCCTAACTTTCTATCTCTCGCTATCTTGATTTTTGTCTTGCTAAGCCTGTTTCAAGTAGAGATTTATCTCTTGATGGGAATATCCAAGAAAAATCTTCTCATATGAGTCATAAACCATGTATCTTTATAATAAAAATTAGGTACTCCACATGTCCATAAACAAAGAAATAATGTTACATATGTTCATAGTAAAAAAACCTAGGATATGCATTACTTTAGATCTTCATCAATACACATCGATGCAACATACATCATGAATTGCAACTCATACTTTGAAAATCTATTTTTTAGTTGTGGATCAATCAATTGTTGTGTATTTCAATTTCTTAACATTGGGCATGCCTGTAAAAATAAATGTATAGAAAACCAATTGCTCATAACTAGGGGAATGATGTACACAAATTTCTTTCAACATACAATTGTAGGTTATCCACATTGAGATTCGTTGTTGTCCTCTATTCTTGTATATATAATTGGATTTCATCCCAATCAACATCTCTAGAAATATGACTCCAAAATTAAAGAAAAACATTTTTCTTTATTTGTCATTTGTCCTATCTCTTTATACCTAGGTGCAAGATACATGTTATGGAAAAAATGAATACTAATGTTTCCTTCCTCTAACATTAAGCTACACATGATACCTCCTAGACATGGGATACAAATTTAATGTAATAAGATTAAAGATTTATGGTAATGCCATTGTTATGGACATAATATTCATTTTTATCTTACAAGTGCAAAGTCCCCAACCTACAGTGATGTCATATTAAATTCCACATAAAACTTAAACATGAGGATCTAGAGCATAAATATTTACTTGCATATATCTTAGGACTATAGCGTGCATTGCAGTTATAGATTTTAATAGTCAATATTTGTGAATTTGTAAAGACATTTCTTAATAAATTTGTGTAGAATTGTTTACATCAACATTTTAGATCACACTCTATGATTCATCATCTTAATTAAACACAAAAATTTCCACTATTTAACTATACCAAACATTTGATTTTGAAGATTGCTTATCCCTACAAATTCTTGACATTTTGTGTTTGTTTGTAAACAAGACAATGATTCCCTATTATGTGAAGGGAATCAAAAGAGCTACTAAAGGAAATAACATCAAGTTCCTTAGTGGTTCGAGATGCACTAGTGTGTAGCTGTAACTTCATGCCATTTTCCCTTTCTATCAATTTTGATCTTGTTCAAAATCCAAGGCATTCATTCATTTACATTAACTAGATGCCTTAAATTAGGATACATCTTGAAACATATAAAAAGGTAGATGTGTTATCATTGCATCAAAATCATGTGTCAAGAGAATATTATTGGGTCAAAGGCCAACGCTCAATTTTCTACTTTACTACCATCTTTACCTTTTCATCAAGTAGCAATAACTTGCTATCAATCCATTGTGGATTACAAAAAATAGTTGTTACAATTAGGAATACAAAAACTTTGAAATAGACAAGAAACTTATCATGGTGGATCTATTTGTGTCCATTGAGGAGAAAGTGGGAACAATAGCTCTATTTGTTTCAACTGATAGGAAAGTGGGTTGTGTAGGGGGTCACTCTAGATTGCCTTCGTTAAAAACTTTCTAAACTATTTCTTAGAAAATCTGCCATTTTATCATACATAGTAAACTATCTACTGTATAGAAACAGTTTATACCCTTCTGCATCCTTCATATAACAAATATTTGAATAGAGCTACAAAATGAAACCCCCAAAATTTTAAATGACAAAATTTACAAATCTTTGTCAAAATTAATAGAGGTTTGATTACAAACTCGCAAGTTTAGATGTCTACTAGAAATCCTAATTATTGGAGAAGTCATTGAAAGTTAGAAAATTGAAGAGTTCTACACACCAATAATAAAGATAATCTTTTTATTGAAGTGATCTATTGATGGTGGTTTTAGCATGCAGCAACACAGGTAAGATATAAGATATCTTACCTCTCTTGAAAGGTATCCTATCCTAGATAGGACTTCCCCAAGGTTTATATAGCTAGGTCTTAGCTTTGCAGGAATAACTTTAGTGGATATGTTTTAGCTGTTCCAACCAAGGGGAATTACATGTAATGACAAAGTTTATAAACTATTACAGCAAAGTGTGCAAGCTACCCTTTGATATTCTTAGCATATTTGATAGAGTAGATGTTGCTTAAGGCCTAAATCTAACAACTATTTATAAAGAAAAAGAAAAAGGATTAAGGGTTGAGAGGGAAGGTGAAGTCTTAAGTGAGAATCACAACTGGATGAAATGTTGCAGATAGACAAATACTTTTCAGTAAACCACCTCTTACTTTACTAGGTTATGATACCACAATGTTATAAGAGAAAATGCAATCTTTAATGGAAACTTGTGATTTTCAAATCACATCTACTCATTAAATACCCAGATTATGGCATAATCTATCTTGTAAAATGCAATTGAACTAAATTCAACAACAAGGCCCAGGCTAACTATACATAGTAACTTACAATCAACAAGCACTAATAGTATGGACCAAACCATTCATCATATATCTTTAATAGTCATCCAACATTGCAAAAGAACATTTAACTAACTCCATATTGATGTGAACCATGAAAGCAAAAGAGATAACACAATGAACAAATTTCCAGCAATCCTGCAAAATCTATTTTATATTAATCAATTCAGTAGAGTCTCAACAATTCACCATCAAAAGATCTGTTACAATGAGAGGAAAGGATGGCCCTTTTATAGATAAAGATGGAGATTATCTCAACACCAAGGGCCTAGATTTACATTGCATTAAATGAGATACAATAGTTTGTTACATTTTCGGATTTGCATTTGTCCTTTAGGAAAAAGACAAAATACAACTTACAAATGCATTGAATGTGGACAAAATCACTACCCACTTGGATATATAGGACAAAGAGCTAATTTACAAGACAAAATAAAGTCAAAATAAGGTCATAGTACCCTTGAAAACTAGAGTTGAAGTGGAATGACAGGATTTCAAAATCTAGTTGGAATATTCTATTGATCCTCATCATCCAGGTTGACTTTATTCTTCTCATATTCTCTATTGTTGTATTCTATAAGAGTTGATAACATTGGATTAATGTCTACTAGGTCTAAATACTTGATGTAATCTATTTTGAACTTTAGCTGATCAACCTCTTGTGAAAGCTTGTAGTAGACTCCATCTCTTGACCTCCTATTTCTTCTGAATTCTACAAATGTAGCTATGAGATCACTAACTTTTTCTAATTTCCCAATCATATTAAGTGGTGATTCTCCAAGGATAATGCGATGCAGCTTATCTTTACTTTCTTGTACATTTACTGGAGCCATGTCATCAAGGTTAGAATTTGTGCATGCTCTCAGTATATCATTTATTTTATAAATCACCTCCATAAACTAGGCTCTAGTTGTACCAAAAGAATCTTTAGCCTTGTTAAATACCTCTTTTCTCAGTTTGATTAGTTCCAACCATTGTTCAGGCTTCTCTATTCTATCCTAAGTCAAAATGCCTTCTGCCCACAAAACTTCATCAGGGAGGTCGGTCATGGCTCACACTCTAGGATACATATGGGAATGATAGTCTTCATAAGTAGTGCAATCATCATTAAATTCTTCCCTCTCAGATTTTAAGATACAAAAATCCTTATGCAATAAAGCTGCCACATCAATAGTCTCATAGCCCTCCGTATAAACGTTGTGAAACCATTCCTCAGTAGTTGCTACAGTAGTCATAATTTTATCAAAATTTGTCAGCTCCTCCTTAGAAAGAATAGAAGGTACTGCCTCTAACTCTCCATCTAAATTCATGGGATTAATCAAAACCTTTATACAGGCCTTGAGCTCTTCATTTTGTTGCCACAACTACTGCTCAGTCATCTCATCTTTATTTAATCTGTCTAGGATACTAGATAAAAATCCTCTGAATTCCTTAATTTCTTGTTCCTTGGAGTCTGATCCTAGATTTATTGTGGTGACTATATAATCCTCTGGTCTTGCGTCCTCCTTATTGGCTTGTTCTAGAGGGACTGTCACCTCTGCAACAAGGGAGCTTGTCATATCCAAATAGAGATGGATTTTCTCAATATTGAGACCTTGGGGACTGCCTACAAATATGCAGTAAAGATTGAGGAATAATTCAAACAAAGGCAAAAAAAGAATTATTTTTCAAATAATAAATCCAAGAATAAAGGTGGCAACAAATTCATGGGAAAAAAACTAGCCAAGGGTTCCTCCTCACAAGCATCATCAACAACAAACAAGAGTGTAAAGAAGATGTGTGAATTCCATAGAATCCCAGGACATAACATGAAGGATTGTAGAGCCGCTATGACGTTGATGATAGGATTACAAGAAAAGGGAGTTGAACCTGAACCATTGCCTATAGACTCTCTTGATTGAAAAGATGATGACCAAATAATTGAAGCTGACCCCTATGCCATAGTTGGCACTACCAAGATTTTACCTCATGAAGAGGAGAAGCATTTGTTCCACTCACAAATTTGGGAAAAATGGCAATGCCCTCCATTTCATTGTTGATAGTAGAAGTGAAAAGAATCTACTCTCTGCTAAGATTGTTAAAAGGCTGAAGTTGCAGACCACACCTCATCTGCAGCCATATCATGTGAGATGGGTAAGCAACCAAGGATGAGATCTTCAAGTAAATAAGCAATACTGCTTACCTTTTTCTATCAAACCATTCAATGATGAAGTCATATGTGATGTGGCACCCTTGGATGTGTGTGATGTATTGTTGGGGCACCCATATATGTACAAGCATTATGGTGTATATGAGTCCAGACCTCGTAGTGTCATTATCAAATTGAGGAAAAAAGTATCAAATACCTGAGGTAAGTCTTCCACATGCAACATCTTTGATTACTACAAAACAATGTAAATGTTTAATTGCTCACACTAGAAAAATTGTTCTGTTAATGGTTCGAAATGAGAAAAAGAGGTGAGTTGTAGCCAATACCCATGACAAAATTGTCACCACTACCACTCAACAAAAATATATGGATAAAATATTGTCAACATATGAAGATGTTTTTATCTCACCAGCAGGGGTACCACTACACTGTCAAGTCAAGCATTCAATTGATCTAATTCCAGAGACACCATTACCAAATGGGCCACTATATAAATGATCAGTTTTGGAGAATGATGGAATCAAGCACATCCAAGAATTGATTCAAAAAGAAGATATTCTCCCAAGTACTTCACCATATGTGCATCATAACTACAATCATGCATTGCATGGTTCCATAAGGCATAGCCCATTTGAAGTGTGTCTTGGGTATCAACCATTGGCTCCTATTGATGTACCAATACTAATTTTTTTAGATGCTCCATCACCACATGCTGAGAAAGAAGTAGATATAACAGTCATGTTTGTTAAAAAATATGCCATATCCTACAACAAATTTAGGAGATATTACATCACACCAGTCAAAAATATAAGGACAAGCATGACCAACATCATATACCTCATCAATTCGATGTTGAAGATAAGGTATGGCTTCACCTTCAAAAAGAGAGACTTCAAGGGCCATATACCATCACAAAGTAAATAAAAGTGGCCAAACATATTAGAAGTACAAAATTAAGTCTAGACACCACTGCACCACTCACAATTGATCAGATCACTAATGTCTTGGTCATGACACTAAAAAAACAACATATTCCTCTTTATCATGTAGTTCAAGTAGGTAAACTTCATCATCAAGAAAAATGGTTCCCTAGGGATCAAATTGAAAAGTAGTTTCCTTAGTTGTTGTAGACCATAGATGCAATGGGGCCCATTGCCTCTCCAGGGGGAAGCAATGATCAGGTCTAGGGTCATTTGAGTGGTATTTTTGGAAAATATAAAAAATTTAGATTTTTTGGTATTTTCTACATCTTAGTAAATTACATTTTCAGAGGCAAAAAGTTTAAATTCCAACAAAATAACTAGGAGTTATGACCTTGCAAAGGAGAAAATAAAAAATTTCATAATTTTTCAAAAATTTTAACTTGTATAAAATGTTTTCACCTTCCAAGAGTTCTTTTTGTATTCCAATGGTAATGTGACCCTTCATATTTTATGTAAGCCTATATATTTCAAATTGGAATGAATAAAAATTAGTTTTTGGAGGTAATTCACAACTCCCAGTGAGTTTGCCTACTTGTAAAAACTATTTTGTACTTTTTTTTTCATGTACATTACAATACCACAGGTCAATAATAGGTATTGTCTAGATCATACTATATCATTGTGAGGAGACTCTGGTTGCTCTATATACTACAAATTTTTAGTGACTACCTTCTAACCTATTTCGAAAACTTAGTCTATAGTTCTCCCCTTTATTAGACTATCTACAATTTCAACTACTTCAATTGTGTTGAGATCAGTGAGAGGTTTATCTATTATATATTTGCTATTTACCTTCTCTTGAGACTCTAATTCAGCACACACCTTTTCTATTCGAGGTAGTTGATGAACGGGTAAGGAAACTTGGATTGAATCTTTAATGGAGACAATAGGATGAGATAGGGATCTATTTACCACAACAAAAGAATCAATAGAAATAGGTGGCAAATATACATGGGACAAGTTGGCAAAAGAGGCCAAGCCTAAAGATGGTGGAACAAGAGGAGAAGAGAGCATGGAAGAGATAGCAATGGGTGAAGAAAGGTTGAGTGATGGCAAAGAAAAGGATGGTGAGAGGATGGTACAAATAGGGGGTAGATAAAACTATGTGGAGAATAAGGTGGACGAAGATGAAGTGGGAAGAATAAGAGATGGATAGAGATGTGTAGGAGTATACTAGAGAGATAGATGGTATAGAGATTGTGGAAATGGAAGGTAAAGAGGAAATGGAGGAAATGATAGAGGAAATGATAGGTGGACAAAGGGGAATGGGAGAGCTTGTACTTATTGCTAGAGGAGAAGATTTAGCTACCATGGTGGATGGAGAGACAAATGATAAAGTATCAATGGCAATAGAGGAAGAGGTAGTTTTATTTGGTTGTGGTGGAGAGGCAGCAGATGTAGTAGGATGAGGAACTAAAGGGGTTGATACCTTAGGTTTCTTTTCTTTGGAAGTCTCCCCTTTCTCACTAGGCATGTCCTTCCTTTTGGTAGCCCTTTCGCTAATTCATGGAGGATTTTCTTTCTTTTTTGTCTTGGGAGGGGCTTTCTTGCCTTTCCCCTTATCTACTAGGGGTATATCTTCTTAATCATCTCCCTTAGGTGTATCTCCTATGGAAGTATCTTTTATGACCTCTTCTGTTGCATCATGAACCTCAATGGGCTCATCTTCCTCATCACTACTTGTCTTATCTTGGGTCTGTTCTATATAAGTCGAGGTTGTTCTTGCTTGTGTCAAGTTTGCGATTTGACCTATGACCTAGTTCTTGCTTAACCTAATTGGCTTTTTCATTGCTTCATCTAATGAGATCACTTCTGAATCAACCTAGTTAGGAAAAGGAATTAGCTGATTAAATAATGCCTCCCATGGTCCCCTTTGGATCAGGTTATCATCTTCCACCACTTGATCAGGGACTTGCATTATGTCAAATGTCTTGATGAAATCTAGAGACAACTTGGAATAATTTCTTTTCAAAACTTCATAGTCATCACCACAATTAGCCCAAAAATCTTCAAGGTGCTCTTTATGAAATAACTTCTATCTCACATGCCTCTCCATTATTCCAAATGGATCAAAGTGTTTTCTTTTAAAATGTATATGGAGATTCAACAATAGCAGCTCTGTAGCTAAGTGTTCAGCTACCCCAAGAGTAATACAAGAATAATTGCCTCTTCCTAACAAGATGGGGAATTTGATGGAGGCTCGATGTAGGTGTTTTATCTTCTCTGCATAAGGTAGGAGCTATCTTGTCAGTTCAAGGACCACAACCTTATCTATAGGATAATGGGGTAGCTTATATGGTGCTCTTGTAAAATCTTGTACTCTCAAGTAAGTAAACTTTTGGAACTGAATATACCATCTCCTATATAATTGAACAACATTGGCAGCTTTGGGAGAGAGCCTCATGGTAGTGTTATTTTGTAGGATTTGAGTAATGTGCATGGTGAAAGCATCATTAACTCATTTATAGTATAGAAAAGACTAGGAGATCTCAAGTTGTGGATAACATTCATACACTTTAAATTGGCCATCTGCATTGCCAACATTACCTAGTCTAGACAGTTTAGGATATACCACATGCCTTGCCAGAGCATACACAATGTAGGATGTCCATATGAAAGTTTCATCTATGTTGAAGGCAAAAAAAGCTTCATGAATGTTGTTGCTAAGGATTTTGGCCCAATGTATCTTTTTCTCTCCATGGAAAATCTCCTCAATATATGCAAACATCCACCCGTCAAATGTGGAAGCAGTGGGAAGTCCCATGATCCTACTTAGGAGTATTATCAAATCTCCAACATCCTCCTTGAAATCACTTCTGTATAGAGTATGAGGAAGTATTGACAAGGTTGTCATTTTGTTCTTCAGCCAACCATCAATTATCTTCTTTCTAAAAGCCTTTGGGTCTTTCTTATACATCTTTGGAGAGTTTTTGGAATGCGGGAATGTGAAATGTTTTTGTGACGGATAGTGCACTAAGATTTTCCAAGACCTATCCATCCTAAGTTTGCATAGTTCTGGTGACCTAATCATAGCTACTAGCATAGGCTACAATTAGTTCTAGTCATTGCATTGATGTGGGGAATGCAGCTGCATGACCTATCCCATTATCTCTAATCCTCTTGGCCAATAGAGTGGGATTAGGTCCTAGGACTCTAAGTCTAAATTCTTCAATGTCTATATGTCCCAAGTCAGTGTCTCTGATGTTTGTCCATGCTAATGTAATTTTAATCACTAGAGGGATTCCCTTGAATTCGTACTTGGTGCAGTGCACCTACAATAGTCATTAAATCAAATTTTTGAAATTTTATAGTTAAAAGGCAAAATGAAGTTTTGAATAATGTAATAAAGCCATTAAGGCATGATATAGAGTGGAGGTGAAGTTTAGGCAAGTATCTTTAGTGATCTGCAGTCCTCTTAAAAAGTATGACAGTCTAATTTTAGAAAAAAAATAGTCTTTTATAAAAAAAAAGTAGTCAGTGGCTATTCTTAGCCTTTCCCACTAGTGGTGCCTGCATGAACATTCAGGTTTCAAGCATTTAAATATGTAGGCACCTTCCCTAAAAATTCAAAAATTCTAACTCTTTCAGCCTCTGCAGTTGTAAAAAATTGCAAAAATCTGTTGTATGCATGTCACTTTGTATATACAAGGGTGTTTGTATATACATGCTAGTCAAATGTGCAATTGGCAGGTCAAAAATCTCTATCGGCCTTTGAAAAAATGAGTTATATGCATTTTTTAATACACATCGAGCTTGAAAAGGTGCATGTACAAAGGGGAATCTTTTGCAAATTCCTAGGAATATTCACTGCTTATATATCAGGCTTGTATGTCTGAACATACATCGGCTATATACATTAGAAACATGCAAAGAAAATATACAAGCATTGTGGCCTGCAGGTATATACAAGTGAGTTTGTATATGGTCGATATACAAAGAAGATATGCATTCGCAAATGTACAAGATGTATTCCAAAATATTTCAAATGTGCTTTTTAATTGTGGTGAAGTCCGAGGGTGGTATGTTGCATTTGTATGCAATATACAAGGAAATGTGCAAAGGAGAAAGACAAAGGGTCGAGCCCACCAGTTGCATAACAAAGGCAGTTGTATGCTAGCGCATGAAATCAAATATGCAAGGCCTAGACCTAAAGATTTATACATTCTGGTTGATGCAGGTTTGAGTTTCGGATTGCATGTATATTGGGTTTGTATATGCAACATACAACCTGATATACAAAACAAAGATATACGGCCTGGACACGAAGGAGGAGTCAAATATAGTGAATGAAATTTGAGGTCCGCGGCTTGTACATTGCACTTGTATGTGCAATATACAATGGGGTATGCAAAAGAAAAGATACAACATGGATTCCAAGGAATGTTCCAATCCTGCAGATAATGTGTTGAGATCCGCATCCTGCTTGTATATGACTTTGTATATGCCGATATACAAGCTAATGTGCAATGAAAAGGATACAAGTTGAACCCAAATGAAGTTTCAATTTATTCTATACAATTTGGGGTCCGCCTTGTATATAAGATGATTGTATATGCGTTTGCATATACAAAAGCGGTAAAGGTAAAATAGAAGCAAGAAAAGTCAGCGATGATAAGGAAGCATCTATGTGGCATGATGTCATTGGCTAGTGACTTGCCTATTTGTTTTGAACCGTAGATTTAGGAGGTGCAGAGAACGATCGACGGTTGTGTTCAAATGTTTGATGGTGAGGGTTTTCCCATGCATATGTAGTGGCATCCTTGGTGGGAAAATTGTTTATGCATCTACTGTTGCATTTCCACGATAGTTGCAAGTTCGTATGCCTTTAATGGTGGATGTTACAGGGTATGGGCGAAGGCATGGACGGATCAAGTACCTGATTGAAGATGTGAATCCCCAGGCAGCGGCACGGGGCTCGAGTCTAACCACTCCTTGCCTCCTCTCCCACCTACTGTATTCAATATGTTGAGCGCCATTTCTCGTGATGGACTGTATCTGGTGAAATTTGAGTCAACCATGTGCAATTAATGCTGATTATACCTTATTGTTGTATATAGCAGATGATGTTACTCATTTGAAAAGGTTGAAGACTTGGGCATTTTTGTGTAAATAACAAAATATAGAACATTTCCTGTCTGTTGTATCTTTGTGGAGTTTATGAGTTGCATCTGAAGTGTATCTTGCACATATGTTCGGTTTCTTGTCATTGTATATGAAAAATGCATTATTGCATATGTTTATCTGTCTGTCTCTATTTGTTGTATGCATTTTCTTCTTTTTAATCTGGTTGCTAAGGGTTTCTCAGATTCTAGGGTATAGTCTTGTTGTACCATATGGTTAATCTGTAACTTCCATTCAAGGAGTGGATTAAATTGTTTTATGGAGAAGATTGTATGTTAATTGGGATATTTGTAAGTAGAGACAGTTAAATACTTATCCTTGGGTGGTATTTCTAAGGCAAACACAAGTCCTAACCCGTTGAAACTTGAATGCTAGTTGCAAGCCATTCTCTTGTATACGTCTAGTTGACTCCTTGCCCTGAGATAGGCACCGGTCTGCCCTTTTGAAGTAGTTACGATCCAAAACTCCCTATCTTGCATCCAAACCATCAAACCAATCATTCCACATTTCCAACCTGTTAATTGTAGGAGTAGGATTAGGAGCCCCTGCATACTCTCATACCTAACCAGACACATATGTCTAAGAACGTTGCCAACCTTGTGATTTATCACACAAATCTTGGTCCTAAAATGAGAGTATTCTGCCTATGATTGTAAAAGCTAGATCTTTATGTCATTGGATGAGTCAAAGTGTCAAATATTTAGCTATAGGGATCCCCCCCTTGGTGTGGAAGAACTAGAAGTGAAGGGGAGGTAGCTCACACAACCTCCCATATCTGTTGGCTAAATCTGCCTATGCATTGGAACTGGCAAACCCACTACCGATTCGGACACCAATAGATTTGGTGACTCTGCTAGGGAGACAATGTCATATCCATGAAAGTTTGAGTCTAAAAGATTAAAGAATCAGACCTGGAAAGTGTTTGTTATAGCAAATTTGAAATAGTTTTATGTGTGGCTCTGCTGTGGGAGAACCTGGAAAGAAAAGAAATGAATTTGCAGCTTCAGCCTGTTTGAAGCTCATTCCTCTGCTAAGGAGGTGGCGACTTTGCATATAAAGAACCTGATAAGAGGACACCAGAGGTGTTAAATTAGTAGCTGCAACATATCTAGGTATTTGTATAAATTGTGAAAAGGATTCCCTATTTGGTGAAATAGCACTGGTTAAAAGGGAAATATTGGTGATTAGATTGCATACTTTTGTGAGGACCTAGTTTGCATTTCAAAAGAAGTATGCAATATTGTTTAAAAGACTCATTTGGAGGACTTTAGGAAATCTGAAATAACAGTTTGTAATTTAAAGGCCTAAGGTCATTGTTGTAATTGAAAATCTGAGTTGAAAAGAGGGTTGCAAAAACACACAATAATGTATTGTTAGCCCATGCACCCTTGTGAGGTGTCAAATGCAATAATGCATAATAATCAGTCCCAACCATGTAATAAAAGAAGTTTTAGCATTGACAGATATAAGCCCATAGAATTTGATGGCATTTGTGGCTATCCAAATGCTTTTCCATCTAAAATCAGAAAATATTTGCCCAAATTTAATGGCACAAAGGATGAATCAGCTGAGAGACACTTGCAGCATTTTATAAATGTTGTAGATGATTTTGAGATTGACCATGAAGATGTAGTTATGAGATTATTTGTTCAATCTCTAGATAAAGATGCAAGGACCTGGTTCTCCTATCTTCCAGCTTACTCTGTCAGCTCTTGGCATGATTTTAAATCTGCATTTCTAGAACAATATGGTGAAAGAATTTTTGAATATGTAGTTATTAGTGATTTTATGTATATCCATATTGAAGAAGATGAGTTGATTCCAGCTTTTAAACTTAGATTTATGAGGGCGTTGAATAGAATACCAGAATGCATGAGACCTAATGATGCACTGTGCCTAGTTGTCTATTTGGGAGCATTTGATAGGAAAATGAGCTATAGATTGAGAGATAAAGAGCCCACCACTTTGCATCAGGCACATTAGTTTGCAATAGACATTGAAAACAATTGGAGATATGTAATTCAAAAGGGTTATTTCTTTAAAAAAATTTGCTGCCCTGTAGTCCCAAATGTTAATGAGGAATATAGTTTAAATGTTGGAGATGAATGTCACAGTACTCATACCCTTGATGTCCCATTTTTTGTATCATTCCAAGTTAATGATGTTTCTGTTATAGAGGAGGATGTCCTATTTTCCCAACAAATGAAGTTGATAATAATAATTTTTCAAGTAATATTTGCATGCCAGTCCTAAACAAAGAGCATTTATGTTTGAATGATCCAGTTGTGCAAAGTTGTGATCATATGGATCAAGAGTCAATATTAGTTTCATCAGGAAGCATTAGAGGGCTGGAAAATGATGTAGATAGTTCAACTTCAGAGTGCATCGAAGTAGCAGAAGTTTTGTATGTGGGGCAATCAGATGTTAAAGATGATGAAGATGATATCCATGACCAGTTCATGGATTAGGTTTATTCTTATTATGACTCTAGGTCTGATAATGATGAAAAAGAAATGAATTGTCATGAAGAAGAAACAGAGACCTTTGCAATGAGTATGAATCCCCTTTATGATGAGCCTATGGATGCATTTGATATTGTGAGTTATGACATTCATTGGTGCAGAATTAACCCTTTGTTTGAAAATTATGATACTGATTTGCAAACTGTGGATGATAAATGCTTAGCATCAGTTGTTTCAGACATGTGCAGTGATGACAATGGGTGTGTAGATCAGGATTTGTTTTCAATGTCAATGAGTGATATAAATGATATTAAGGGTCTCATATTTTCTAAGTGTTTTCAGTTTTTGGATCAGCTAGATATGTGTTTGGTTATATGCAATAGCCAGGTAGATAATGAGTATTGCCAAATGCAATATGAGGATATGATGTTTTAGGATTATAACATACATATGTTACCTAATTCTCAAGAATATAATAATGTGTATGGTTATATCTCTGATTATAAGATGTAGATTGATAGAGGCTACACTGAGAGAGGCAAGTTTTCAAAAATGGTAAAGCGTGTAATTGACAAGATCAACAAGTGGGCTGATTGTTTTAATGTTTTCAGCTGCAGTTGGGATTTTTTAGTTTGGGATCAGGCATTTGATAGGAAAAGGTTATGGTTCTTCATTTTTGGCTGCCCAGGGCCACCAAAATTAATGATTGAAAATATAATTTGTGTGCAGGTTGGTGCAATGTTCGACTCTGTTGCCTAATGGATAAAGCCCAATCTGCGAAACCAGAGATTCTAAAGTTCTCGCCATGCCTGCAAGAGGCATGCATCCCCAGATAGAGCCACTGGTGGTGCCTACATGAACATTCAGGTTTCAAGCATTTAAATATGCAGGCACCTTCCCTAAAAATTCAAAAATTCTAACTCTTTCGGCCTCTGCAGTTGTAAAAAGTTGCAAAAATCTGTTGTATGCATGTCACTTTGTATATACAAGGGTGTTTGCATATACATGCTGGTCAAATGTGCAATTGGCGGGTTAGAAATTTCTATCGGCCTTTGAAAAAATGAGTTATATTCATTTTTGAATGCATATATGGCTTGAAAAGGTGCATGTACAAGGGGGAATCTTTCACAGATTCCCAGGAATATTCACTGCTTATATATCAGCTCTGCTTGTATATTGGGCTTGTATGTTTGAACATGCATCAGCTATATACATTGGAAACATGCAAAGAAAAGATACAAGCATTGGGGCCCGCAGGTATATACAAGTGAGTTTGTATATGGTTGATATACAAAGAAGATATGCATTCGCAAATGTACAAGCTAGATTCCAAAATATTTCAAATGTGCTTTTTAATTGTGGCAAAGTCTAGGGGTGGTATGTTGCATTTGTATGTAATATACAAGGAAATGTGCAAAGGAGAAAGACAAAGGGTCAGGCACACCGGTTGCATAACAAAGGCAGTTGTATGCTAGCGCATGCAATCAAATATGCAAGGCCTGGACTTGAAGATTTATACATTCGGGTTGATGCAGGTTTGAGTTCTAGATTGCATGTATATTGGGTTTGTATATGCAGCATACAACTTGATATACAAAACAAAGATATACAGCTTGGACGCGAAGGAGGAGTCAAATACAGTGAATGAAATTTGAGGTCCGTGGCTTGTACATTGCATTTGTATGTGTGATATACAATGGAGTATGCAAAAGAAAAGATACAACATAGATTCCACAGAATGTTCCAATATGGCAGATAATGTGTTGATATCTGCAGCCTGTTTGTATATGACTTTATATATGCCGATATACAAGCCGATGTGCAATGAAAAGGATACAAGCTGAACCCGAACGAGGTTTCAATTTATTCTATACAATTTGGGGTCCACCTTGTATATAAGATGATTGTATATGTGTTTAGATATATAGAAGCGGTAAAGGTAAAACAGAAGCAAGAAAAGTCAGTGATGACAAGGAAGCATCTACGTGGCATGATGTCATTGGCCAGCAACTTGCCTGTTTGTTTTGAGCCGTAGATTTGGGAGGTACAGAGAAGGATCAAAAGTTGTGTTCAAATGTTTGATGGTGAGGGTTTTCCCATGCATATGCAATCGTATCCTTGGTAGGAAAATTGTTTATGCATCTGCTGCTACATTTCCACGGTAGCTGCGGGTTGGTATGCCTTTAATGGCAGATGTTACAGGGTATGGGCGAAGGCATGGACAGATCAAGTACCTGATTGAAGATGTGAATCCCCAGTCGGTGGCGTGGGGCTCGAGTCTAACCACTCCCTGCCTCCTCTCCCACCTACTACATTCAATATGTTGAGCGCCATTTCTTGTGATGGACTGTATCTGGTGAAATTTGAGTCAACCATGTGTAATTAATGCTGAGTAAACCTTCTTACTGTATATAGCAGATGGTGTAACTCATTTGAAAAGGTTGAAGACTTGGGCATTTTTGTGTAAATAATGAAATACAGAGCATTTCTTGTCTGTTGTATCTCTGTGGAGTTTATGAGTTGCATCTAAAGTGTATCTTGCACATATGTTCGGTTTCTTGTCATTGTATATGAAAAATGCATTATTGCATGTGTTTATCTATCTGTCTGCATTTGTTGTATGCATTTTCTTCTTTTGAATCTAGTTGCTAAGGGTTTCTCAGATTCTAGGGTATAGTCTTGCTATACCACATGTTTAATCTGTAACTTCCATTCAAGGAATGGATTCAATTATTTTAGGTTAAGTATGGAGAAGATTGTATGTCAACTGGGATATTTGTAAGTAGAGGAAGTTAAATACTTATCCTTGGGTGGTATTTCTAAGGCAAACACCAGTCCTAACCCCTTGAAACTTGAATGCCAGTTGCAAGCCATTCTCTTGTATACGTCTAGTTGACTCCTTGCCCTGAGATAGGCATCGGTCTGCCCTTGTGAAGTAGTTACGATCCAAAACCCCCTGTCTTGCATCCAAACCATCAAACCAATCATTTCACATTTCCAACTTGTTAGTTGTAGGAGTAGGATTAGGAGCCCCTGCATACTCTCATACCTAACCAGACACATATGTCTAAGAACGTTGCCAACCTTGTGATTTATCACACAAATCTTGGTCCTAAAATGAGAGTATTCTGCTTGTGATTGTAAAGCTAGATCTTTGTGTCATTAGATGAGTCAAAGTGTCAAATCTTTAGCTACAGGGAACCCCCCATTGGTGCAGCAAAACCAGAAGTGAAGGGGAGGTAGCTCACGGAACCTCCTGTATCTGTTGGCCGAATCTGCCCGTGTATTGGAATTGGCAAACCCACTACCGATTCAGACACCAACACCCACGATAGGAATAAGAGACAAGGTAATAAACATAAGATGGAGGCATTGTAAGGTGTGTGGGGTTGAAGGTATGGTAGTTTTAAATATTTTTGAAAGGAGAAAATGAAAGAAAAGTTATAGTTTGCTGTACCTAACACTATTTTTCTTATTTTTGTTGTTCCCTTTAATTTTCCTCATCTGTACAGCACTGTTATTAATTTTCATGCATAATAATGTTGAAGTAAATTGTCTTAGATTTGTTTTGAATCTGGTTGGAGGAGATTTGGTGGAGTTCAAAGCACTTTTTGAAATGTTTCTTTGAGACTGCCCTGTTTTCTAGCTTTATGACTATCTTTTTATTGTTCCCTTGTGTTACACTCAGCTGTACAATGCAGTCATGACTAAAAATGATAAGAATTTTGTATTTGATACTCTTACCTTTCATTTAAGCCAAGTTGGAAGGAATATCATTAAGATTTGGTCGTTTTGTGAGTGCTTTTTGTGAAAGAGGTTCCAAAACCTAGTTTTAAGGGTTTTAGAGAGGTTTTGAGTTTTCCCACTTCATGATGTCATATTAGAACCCCAAAATGGGTGGAATTAGTGTAGAATGGTGCGTTCTCTAATGGGTTTTGCATGCAGGGGCAGGGTACAAACAAAAGGTGAAGATTTGATCCATTTAGCCTCTTTATGACATGAATTTGGCCAACTAGCCTAGTTGGAGTGAAGTTTTGATCATCAAATGAGTTGAAATGACCTTAGACCCATAAAACCTCTGAAATTGGTCTATTTAAGATGTGTCTAAGCTTACCAAAGTGGAATTTTGATTGTGGGCTAGAGAGTTTGTGTACTTCCTTTGTAAAAGTGGGCTAATTACCCTCTAGGACAGCAGGGATAGTCAAAATTAGAGGCTTGTGTTCCAAAACAACCCACCTTGCATGTTTAGTATGTTGTGGGGTACTTGGAAAGGTATTTTTTTGGTGGGTTTGTCATGTATTTTGAAATTTATGCTTCAAAAACCTCTTTAACAAGGGTACAAGGAGATAGGTCACTCTGTGAAAGAAGTGGTACAAGGAGGTACCCTCAGTGCATTTTTATTTTTTTGTGAGCTTGGGACAGTCAAACCTAGAAGGTCTAGGGTCCCTAGAAAGTTTGGAAAGGTTCTCATGTGTATGAACCTAAAAATGGTGCCATTGTGTTGTGTGAAGTAATGGAGAGTGAGTGGACAGTCTTGTCTTGTTTAATATCAAGTGTTATAGTTTGGTCCACTGAGGCCTAGAAAAGTTGTTTTGCCCTACCATCCCATGTATCCTCTTCCTCCTATGTTTTTTTTATTATCCTTTGTGGTCTTTATGTAGTGAGCTCTACATCAAATTGGTATCAGAGCACATTTAGTAGGTCTGTGAAGTGTTGAGTTGCAAAGGCAATTTGTCAAGATGCCTCCAAGAGTGAGAAACATGGATCAAGAGATGAATGAGCTGAAGGAAAAGTATTCTAGAGAGTTGAGGGAGCTGAAAGAAAGAATGGCTACCCTAGAACAAAATCAGAGAAGAGGAGTGGCTTTAGGTGAAGAGATTGAGTCTAAGGAAGAAGAGGAAGCTGAGTATGAAGATGTACAAGAAGAGTTGGACCCTAAAGATTAGAGGATGGCAAAGTTGTTGAGGGTAGTAAAAGAATACAAGCACAAGATAAAGATAGATGTGCCAAAGTTTGGAGGAAGCCTAAATGATGAAGAGTTGTTAGACTCAGTTGCAGCATTGGACAACCACTTTGAGTGTGAAGAAGTTCCTGAGGATCAGAAAGTGGAGATTGTAAAGACCAAGTTGACAGGTCATGCTTTGTTATGGTGGGATTATCAGCAGACAGAGAGAAGAAAGTAAGGAAAGTCAAAGATTGTCTCATGGGACAAGATGGTGGCTAAGATCAAAGGTAAGTTCTTACCTAAAGATTATGATGTTCAAATGTTCAAGAAGCTTTAGAGTTTGAGGCAAAAAGAAATGGATGTTAAGTCATATACTAAAGAGTTTTATAAGCTGAGTATAAGGTCAGGTCAAAGTGAAAGTGAAGTGCAAAAGGTTGCTAGGTATATTGGTGGTTTGAGGTTTCACATCCAAGATGAACTGGTGTTGGCAAATCCAAGGAGTGTTGAAGACTGTTATCAGATGGTAGTAAGAGTGGAAGAGAAATTGAAGAGAAGACAAGACAAGATAGCCAAAGGTAGAGGTAGGACCTCTAGAAGCAGAGGATCCTTTCAAAACACAAAACATGTAAATGAGAGTCAAGAGGAGATGAACAAGGCACAAGGACAAAGTGCAGATTTTAGAGGTAGAGGTTCTAGAGCCAGGTTTGGTGGTGGAAGGAGTGCAAACACCTTTGCAGGTAAGTGTTATAATTGCCAAGATCTTGGGTACCCATCATATAAGTGTCCTGAGAAGCAAAACTTTTCAAATGATGGTGAAAGAAAGAGTGAAAGAAGGACTCAATTAGTCCATGAAGAAGAATGTGGTTCTAGTTCCACAAGGTGCGATGTTGAGGCAGGAGAAGCATTGATGCTGAGAGAAAGAGCACTACTAAAGACCTCAAGGGAGAAGAAGCTGATTCAGAGGAGAGCATTGTTCAAGACAACTTGCAAGAGCAAGAACAAGGTATGTAAAGTGATAGTAGATTCAGGTTGTACTGACAATATGGTGTCTAGTGAGATGGTAGATAAGTTGAAGTTAAAGAGAGTTCCTATGGAAGTTCCCTACAAAATTTCTTGGGTGAGTGATCATTAGTCCATTTTAGTGACTGAACAACCATTAGTATAGTTCAAGATT
Source organism: Cunninghamia lanceolata (assembly GCA_027924645.1). Lineage (NCBI taxonomy): Eukaryota > Viridiplantae > Streptophyta > Pinopsida > Cupressales > Cupressaceae > Cunninghamia > Cunninghamia lanceolata. The sequence continues at coordinate 6,415,654 of BSBN01001164.1, read as the reverse complement.
GGAGCATATGAGGATAAAGTCCTTTGTGACATCCTACCAATGGATTGTGGTCATGTGATACTTGGAAGACCCTGGCAATTTGATAGGTTTGTAGTCTATGATGGAAGAGCCAATATGTTCACTATCAAGAAGGATGAGAACACTTTTGTGCTACCGCCATTAGAGGAGTAGTCAAGAACAGAAAATATGATCATGTTTGGAAAGAAGGAGCCAGTAATGTTTGAAGAGAGTAAAAACAAGGAGTGTGTAGCCTTTTCAAGGCATGAAGTTGTTGAGACAACAAAGAACAAGTATGAAGCTGAGTTGCAGCTAGTTGTGAGGAGAAATATCTTCATGTGGAAGAAGGAAGTGACTGAAAATGTGAAGTGCAAGAGTGTAGAGCCTATGGTAAGGCAAGAAGTGAGTAAAAGAGGCTTAGTAGGGATAGTCATGTGCCTTGTGAAAAGTAGAGATAACAGATAGCCAAGTGAAGCTAGTGCAGCAGTTGACAAGATAACAAGGACAATGAACACACAAGTTGTAGGTTTGACAGAGGTTGGTAAAGGTACTATGACAATGAATAGTGGAAAGGAGAGTATGAAACAATGGTGTAAACAAGAAGTTGTGAAGACAAGTGGGAAGACAGTAGAGAGAAGCATAGTTGCTGATGAAGATGACAAGGTCAGAGGACCAAGAGTGGGACAGTCCACAAAGAATGCATATGGTAAAGTAGCAAGAAATGTTGGCAAGAATGCCATAGACAGTGAAGGATAAAAGCCAAAATAACCTGATGAAGACAAGCATGGAGCAATGAAGGACAATTTGCAAGAATATTTCCAAGGGACTTGGAAAAGTTTCAAGTTAGGCTGTATGGTGCAGTGCACCTAGAATAGTCATTAAATCATTTTTTTGAAATTTTAGGGTTAAAAGGAAAAATAAATTTTTGAATAATGTAATAAATACATTAAGGAATGATATAGAGTGGAGGCCAAGTTTAGGCAAGTATCTTTAGTGGTCTGCAGTCCTCTTAAAAAGTATGACGGTCTAATTTTAGAAAAAAAATAGTCTTTTATAAAAAAAAGTAGTCAGTGGCTATTCTTACCTTTCCCATAATGGGAATAAGACACAAGGTAATAAACATAAGAGCAAGGCATTTTAAGGTGTGTGGGGTCTGGTGCAGGAGCACCAGGACATCAGGATTTTACTTGATCTTCTAGTAGTTTGTTTTGATTGATAAGGTCCTTGAGACCATTAAATGTTGTAATGAGGCTTGAAATCCATACTTGTAATGGACTATGTCTAATTATCTAGAATCTATTTTTCATGTAGTAGTCCTAAGAAGGACAGTCATGTTGTAATAGGTAGTTTGCAAGAGTCAATTATGTAAGCCTTTGTTGAGGCATATAGGATAGTCATTTAAGTTTTAGTGTTTGTAAGCCTATAGAGGCATGTCTAAGGTTTGGAGATGGGTTAGAACCTTGTCCAAGGTTAAACAACATGTTGAAAAGCATTGTTAAACATAAAAACCATCGGTGCAGTCCAAGAATGGACAGTTACTAAAACAATCTTTATTGTTGCAGTTAGAAACTAGAAGGAAGCTCGATGGTTGGGCAGTTACATCGAGCCCCAACCACTCCCACTTCACTTCATGCATGTGGGAGACCTTCTTTAAATAGAAGGGATTCATCTTTGTATTAGACATTTGGTGGAAAAGGGAAGAAATAACAAAAAGACAACTGTTTTCTGCTGTTTCCTGCTATTTTCTGCTATTTTCGTTTTTCCTATTTTCAGTCACTGTATTAAGCCATACTGTACTCCTATACGGAATAGTCATGGTTTCAATTCATGATGCATGTGTAGAGGGATGAGATGACTCTCAAATACAATTAGTTTGAAGTCTTGATAGTAAATAATAGGAGAGATATTCATATTTTCCTCAGACTGCTTTTAGAGTAACTATTTTCTGAATCTGCCTTGGCAACAGTCCATACTGTGTAGAGGTACGCAGTTGATTCTTCCATTGCATGAGTTGATCAACAAGAGTGAGATGTTAGCTTTCTTTTGAAGTTGATTTGAGGCTTAGAAATCCATGTAGGAGGAAGTAATAAAGATTTCTTTGGAATTTGGCTTGATAAAGCCCTAGCTTAGGTTTTGGTTGAACTTCACACTTTTACCACCATTTTATTAATGTAAGGCCTCACTGGTCAATGGAGTGGGATGTAAGATAGTTAGTCCATAGCCTTGTGAAAGTTGCAAAGGCTGGCAAATGGTGTAGGGTGAGTTTGGGCATGAGAATGGTTCTGCAGAACCATGTGTTAGAAGTTAGAGGAGGACAATAGTCATACCAAGAAGGTAGTAAGTTTTGTTTATCATGTTGTTGATTTGTCAATGAAGACATTAGGTGTTAGGTGTGTTAAAGGATTTGGTTGGTTTTATGGCATTGAGTTGTGTTAATGGAGATCACCCCAAGGAGGGTACCATGACTGTCTCCTAAGAAATTAGAAGTGTGTGACTGTCTTTAATAGACAGTGTTGAAGACTGTTGTCCTGCATAGTGGTTGGATGGAGTCTTGATTGGAGTTGGGCATCTTGGAAGGTGTGCCCTGAAGTCCTCCCTCTCTTTGATGTCAAGAACAAGTTGTTATGGTGTTGAAACCCTTCCTTGTATGAAGGCTGATCTTAGAGACAGTGAACTTTGAGAGTTATTGCTTTGAAGTTTTTGGAAGTATGCGTCTGTTGTTCCTAGATGCTCTGTATCATATTGGTATTAGAGCTAGCGAAAGATTTGGGTGGTCTATATTTGTTTCCTGCCACTGAGAAGGCAGGTGAAGAACTAAAGGAAAGCTAAAGAGTTGTGTTGGTGACCATTATTTGATTGCTAAGTTGTTCGATTGCAGGTGCTTGGTCCATCTAGCTGCAGAAGGATGTTTTCTGAGGTTGTGTGTGAGGGTAGACAAGAGAAGGTCTGTCATGACCATTCTCCAATGGAGATTGGGCTGGATAAGGGTGCAGAGAGAAACCACTAAGGAGAGAGTGGTAGGTGCATCACCAGAATCTTCTATTGGGTGAGATGAATGGTTTGGTGAGTTGGTTTGTTGTGAAGTAGTGAGAGAGATGGATACCTGAAGAAGCACTTGAGGTTACAGCTTGAAGAGTACTCCACTGATGGGAGTACAAGGAGCCTGAAGAAGCTCTAAAGTTGATAGTTTGATTTATTGGTTGGTTGGTCACTAGCCATTGGTATGAAGATTTGAAGATTGTAGTTGAGAAGATTGAAGATAAAGCCAAAGGAGATGCTAGAAAAGACTTTTGTTGCAGATACATTTCCAAGGGACTTGGAAATCTTTGTTGGTTGATTGTATGGTGTAAGAGCACCAGGACATCAGGATTTTGCTTGATCTTCTAGTAGTTTGTTTTGGTTGATAAGGTCCTTGAGACCATTAAATGTTGTAATGAGGCTTGAAATCCATACTTCTAATGGACTATGTCCAATTAGCTAGAATCTATTTTTCATGTAGTAGTCCTAAGAAGGACAGTCATGTTGTAATAGGTAGTTGGCAAGAGTCAATTATGTAAGCCTTTGTTGAGGCATATAGGATAGTCATTTAAGTTTTAGTGTTTGTAAGCCTATAGAGGCATGTCTAAGGTTTGGAGATGGGTTAGAACCTTGCCCAAGGTTAAACCACATGTTGAAAAGCATTGTTAAACATAAAAACCATCGGTGCAGTCCAAGAATGGATAGTTACTAAAACAATCTTTATTGTTGCAGTTAGAAACTAGAAGGAAGCTTGATGGTTGGGCAGTTACATCGACCCCCAACCACTCCCACTTCCCTTCATGCATGTGGGAGACCTTCTTTAAATAGAAGGGATTCATCTTTGTATCAGACATTTAGTGGAAAAGGGAAGAAATAACAAAAAGACAACTGCTTTCTGTTGTTTCTACTTTTCTTATTTTTAGTCACTATATTAAGCTGTACTGTACTCCTGTATGGAACAGTCATGGTTTCAATTCATGATGCATGTGTAGAGGGATGAGATGACTCTCAAATACAATTAGTTTGAAGTCTTGATAGTAAATAATAGGAGAGATATTCATATTTTCCTCAGACTGCTTTTAGAGTAACTATTTTCTGAATCTTCCTTGGCAACAGTCCATATTGTGTAGAGGTACGGGGTTGATTCTTCCATTGCATGAGTTGATCAACAAGAGTGAGATGTTAGCTTTCTTTTGAAGTTGATTTGAGGCTTTGAAACTGATGTAGGAGGAAGAAATAAAGATTTCTTTGGAATTTGGCTTGATAAAGCCCTAGCTTAGGTTTTGGTTAAACATCACACTTTTACCACCATTTTATTAATGTAAGGCCTCACCAGTAAATGGAGTGGGATGTAGGATAGTTAGTCCATAGCCTTGTGAAGGTTGCAAAGGCTGGAGAATGGTGTAGGGTGAGTGTGGGCATGAGAATGGCTCTGCAGAACCATGTGTTAGAAGTTAGAGGAGGACAATAGTCATACCAAGAAGGTAGTAAGTTTTGTTTATCATGTTGTTGATTTGTCAATGAAGACATTAGGTGTTAGGTGTGTTAAAGGATTTGGTTGGTTGTATGGCATTGAGTTGTGTCAATGGAGATCACCCCAAGGAGGGTACCATGACTGTCTCCTAAGAAATTAGAAGTGTGTGACTGTCTTTAATAGACAATGTTGAAGACTGTTGTCCTGCATAGCGGTTGGATGGAGTCTTGATTGGAGTTGGGCATCTTGGAAGGTGTGCCCTGAAGTCCTCCCTCTCTTTGATGTCAAGAACAAGTTGTTATGGTGTTGAAACCCTTCCTTGTATGAAGACTGATCTTAGAGACAATGAACTTTGTGAGTCATTGCTTTGAAGTTTTTGGAAGTATGCCTCTGTTGTTCCTAGATGCTCTACATCATGGTCGAAGGTATGGTAGTTTTGAAGAATTTTGAAAGGAGAAAATGAAAGAAAAGTTACAGTTCGCTGTCCCTATCACTATTTTTCTAATTTTTGCTGTTCCCTTCACTTTTCCTCATCCGTACAGCACTGTTATGAATTTTCATGCATAAGAATGTTGAATTAAATGGTCTTATATTTGTTTTGAATCTAGTTGGAGGATATTTGGTGGGGTTTAAAGCATTTTTCCAAACATTTCTTTGAGACTGCCCTATTTTCTAGTTTTATGACTATCTTTTTGCTATTCCCTTGTGTTGCACTCATCCGTATAGTGCATTCATGACTAAAACTGATAATAATGTTGTAGTTGATACTCTTACCTTTCATTTAAGCTAAGTTGGAAGGAATATAATTAAGATTTGATCATTTTGTGAGTGCTTTTTGTGAAAGAGGTTCCAAAACCTAGTTTTAAGGGTTTTAGAGAGGTTTTGAGTTTTCCCACTTCATGATGTTGTATTAGAACCCCAAAATGGGTGAAATTAGTGTAAAATGGTTTTTTCTCTAATGGGTTTTGTATGCAGGGGTAGGGTACAAACAAAAGGTGAAGATTTGATCCATTTAGCCTCTTTGTGACATGAATTTGGCTAACTAGCCTAGTTGGAGTGAAGTTTTGATCATCAAATGAGTTGAAATGACCTTAGACCCATAAAACCTCTGAAATTAGTCTATTTGAGATGTGTCTAAGATTACCAAAGTGGAATTTTGATTGTCGGTTAGAGATTTTGTGTACTTCCTTTGTAAAAGTGAGCTAATTGCCCTATAGGATAGCAGGGACAATCAATATTAAAGGCTTGTGTTCCAAAACAACCCACCTTGCATGTTTAGTATGTTATGTAACTCCATAATGGGTACTTGGAAAGGTATTTGGTTTGTGGGTTTGTCATGTATTTTGAAATTTATGCTTCAGAAACCTCTCTGACAGGGCTACAAGGAGATAGGTCAGTCTATGAAGGAAGTGGTACAAGGAGGTACCCTCAGTGCATTTTTATGATTTTGTGAGCTTGGGATAGTCAAAACTAGAAGGGCTAGGGTATCTATAAAGTTTGGAAAGGTTCCCATGTGTATGAACCTAAAAATGGTGTCATTATGTTATGTGAAGCAATGGAGAGTGAGTGGACAGTCTTGTCCTGTTTGATGTCAATTGTTGTAGTTTGGTCCTCTAAGGTCTAGAAGAGTTATTTTTCCCTACCATCCCCTATATCCTCTTCCTCCTATGTTGTTGTTATCCTTTGTGGTCTTTGTGTAGTGAGCTCTGCATCAGTACTTCATGTTGATAGCCCAGGTAGATATTTATCCTGCAAGACCAGACCTAATGAGTAACTCTTATAACTTAGTTATCTTAATAGCTTGGACTTAGGTTCAAGATAGTTACATGCATTTTCTATCCATATCCTAAGTTAAAAAATCTTCAAATTGAGGTAACACTTAATCAAACTACATTAAAATTCAGTACCCTGATCTAAAACCCTCTAGAATCAACTAAGACTTTCACTAAATCCCTCACATTAGCATTTATTTAATAAAATTGCAAGAAATGAGTAGTAAAAATAGTCTAGAGGGATTTTCTAGCCTCACTGGTTGTGTGTGATAAATACTAAGCTAATGTGCATACTCAGATAAAAACATTTAAAGTTCAATAAATTTCATGTACATTATGCATTCAATTGATTAGACACCTTCAAATTCCTCAAAAAAACATCTAGCAGTGTAGTTAAGGCTTTTAATGAAGTCAACGGGGGTTTGAGTGTTCACTAGACCTAGCGTGCTTTTTGAGCATCATAGGATTTGTAGGGTTTCAAGTAGTCACAGGATTGCAGGGAAATCATGGGTCACCGGATATATCTGGTAGATCACCTTTTTAGCTCAAGCCTTAGTGTTGAAGACCTTTGAAGTGTTTGCTAGGATTTATGATCCCACTGGATAGCAGAGAAATCATCGGTTGATAGATATGTCATGTGAAGACCACTATTAGCACTAATTATTTAAAGTACTTCTGGTTGGAAATTCATTCATCACTGGATATGTGGGGTTTTTGGCTGTGACTAGACATGTCCAGTGATGTGCTAATTCTGCCAAGCCTAGTGACACCATTTTCTAGCACAAAGTTATTATGAATTTCAAATATCCTTAGTCAACGGAGGTTTAAGACTTCATCAGATTAGCAGGGTTTATGGCATTCATTGGATATGTCTAGTGAGCGCAACTCTTAGTGCAAGTCATGTGATGGTGGATTTCAACGCTAAGTCATTCTTTTAATTCGGTGAGACTTTTTGGCATTGATGGATATATCTAGTATAGCCAAATTTTCATGCAGATCAGGTGATGAAGGTTTCTAGCATAGATCCAATGACATCATCATATAACACTAATTCTACTTGAGTACTTAATTTTGCAGGGGACCTAACTGTAGAATTTTAAGTAACTAAAGGAAAGGTCTTGTGAAGTGGTTTTTCTGTGCAAGCCTAGTAGGGTTTGTCATAGCGTGTTCTAAGTTGGATTTCCTATGGTTTTTGAACACTTCTCACCTAAGATTTTCTTTTAAGACATAAGCTAAGGATTCTAAGAAGCACTTGACTATGAATTCTTCAAGAAATGAAAAGAAAACCCCAAACCCAACATATACACATTAAATATAAAGACAAATTCCAAATAAAACCCTAAATTGAAACCTAATACCTAACCACTCAAAGGGATCTTCAATGAAAACTGAAACAATGTAAATGAAAGATATGAATGTTCAAACCAATTAAAACCCTTAATGAGTAATGTTAAAATACAAAACTAGTGTTTTAATGGCTCCGACCTATGAAATGCAGTATTCGAGTGGAGAATAAGTTGAATGTGTCACACTATAATATGCTCTGAAGTTAATCAAAATTGTAGCTACTCAACAGAAATTGCCCAGACATGTAGAAATATCAAACACTCAGATGTAGAATAAGTCAAAAATGAAGGATTGGGATGTTTACTGCACTAAGAATATGCCATTAATGGAAGAGGTACCATGACAGGGTGTCACACACTTATGGTGGGAGTTTTGCCTCTAATAGGATCTACAGAGATTTTGCCAATCACTAACTTGTAGGGCTTTTAACAACAATAGGACATGTCCAGTGAAGCGCAATTTACCCACAAGTCTAGTGTCCCAAATTTTTAGCACAAAGGATGTATAGAAAGGGTAGCATTGATATCCAGTGTCATCGAATTTTAGCACAAGTGCAGTAGCACCACTTTTTATCCAAAGTGTTCCAAAGACTTAAGATTCCATCACAGAGTGCCAAACCTAGTTTGAAACTTAATTCCAAAGGGATTCTCCTAATTTTAGCTTGATTTCAAAGTGCTCAAGTACTTCATCACACCAGACTCAAATGTGAACAGGTTTGATTTTGAAATAACAACTCCACTTCTCAAGAAATATGTTCAGACCAAGCTGAATTAAAGCAAAGCAAAAGAAAAGGGGGTCTCCATTTGATAAAATGGGGCATGTGTGCAAGGCACAATAAATGGAGACTCTACTAGGGAAGTTTTGAACCCATAATCTCTGTGTTTCCCACATATTAGACTAGACAACATGATACTGCATCAAATAAGTAGAGATCACTAACTTAGTACAACTATCCATATCCTAAAAGTCTGAGTGTGTGCAGTTGCATTCATTCCCATCCTTCCACCGTTGAGACTGTCAAGGTTCACTTGCATTAAGCTACATAAAGATACACATTTTTTGAACTATCTTGGACATTGCCCCACTACCAGTAGGCATCTATAGCCTCGATGAAGTTGTCTCTATGATTCCCTCAAGTATTGCTCTACTACCTATTAGGTGTCCATAGCCCCTGATAGAGTTACTTGAATGCTCCAACTGATTAAATGATTTATAAAGAAAAATTAGGAAGTATTATTTTAGTAGAGTATTCATTTGATAATGCATTGAGCTTAGCTCTTGATATGTGTACTAAAAAGAATCACATACCCTTGCAACACATGATAAATATCACATGGGCTATGAATTGGTTCAACTTTGCTAGGTTGGGAATCATTGTGGTGGAAAAGGTGAGCCTATAGATTTCTCACTTAACCCAAGATCACCAAGATTCCTTCAGAAGCTTCAAGATTATTTAAAGATATGAAAGATATATGACTAGAACATACTTCAAGTGAACTAAACTAATGACTCATTTCCCATGAACAAGCATCATACCATCTAATAGTAATAGTAGAGCCCACAAGAAGACTTGAGTGGAAAACCAAAGTTTCTCAAGGAAATCATCTAGATTACTTACCCAAAGAGGACCTTTTGGAGGACTGCACAGCTACCACCATGTTCAAGAAATTGAGAACCCTAGCAAAACAGATGCAGGAACAAAAAGCAAAGCAAGAAAAATAACCAACCTAAAGAAAGAAAACAACACCTAGAAGCTAAGGAAAATAGAAGCAAAGTGGAGACTAAACTAACCTTACCAAAACAAAACCAATAGAAAAAGACTAACCATGTACACAAAAGAAGGCTAGGTTGCCTCCTAAGCCTTAAAATATTGCTTTAGGAAATGCCCATTATTAGGCAATCAGAGTTTCTCACTAGTAAGTGTCTATAATCTATATGTACTATCCCCTAGGATCTTAGGTATTTGGTAGGGGCCTAACCAAAGTTTATCAAACTTCCCATGTTCTCCCTTCTTCTCATGGGCCTTGTCCCAATACAGGACCAAATAAAAAATGCAGAAAGCCTTGACCTTGGCTCTCTTGTCAAACCATCATTTTATTACACCTTTGCAAAGTTTTTAATCACAACATCACATTTCTCTTCTAAGTGTAACAATTGGGTTAAGAGGTCTTAAATTTTGTCATCTAGTACTAGGTAGACTTATATAAATTGTAGTACAAGAATTCGCAGATGGATGGGGAAAACAAGTTCTGGTTCATAAACCAGATCATGATACTATGAAGTACCTAGGGAAGCATTGTGTCTGATTCTGTCTACCCATAAGGAAAATCTTAGTTAGGTATACTAGTCTATGGGGTTCTTATCAAGCAACCTTTTAATGACTTCAAGCAGATTTTTGTTTGTTGACTATCCTACTCCATTTCCTAGAGGGTAGTAATCAGATGAGAAATTTAGTACAATACCATGATCAAAGGCCTAGTTTGAGAAACATAAATATCAAAATGATGGACCATTATTACAAACTAGAGAAAAGGGGTAGCCAAACCTTGTAATAATGTGCTTTTCAACAAATTCAATTACCACCTCAGTTGTACATTGTTTACAAGCTCATGCTTCAGACCATCTTGTACAGTAGTCAGTAACAATTAGAATATACTTGTGGCCTACTGAAGAAGATGGATTGATCATCCCAATGAAGTCAAGACCTCACTATGCAAATGGACTAACCTCCACTACTCATTGTAATGGCATAGTAACGTTTCTTTCCCTTGTAGCAGCAGTCTGGCAAATATGACAAGTTTGGGTATGTGCATGGGCATCTTTGAACAAAGTAGGCCAATAGTATCTAGGCTATAGGATCTAATTGGTAGTGGAATGAGTTGAACCATGGACTGTCCCAAACTTTTCATGAAAACTGGTTAAAATCTATGTCACTTATGTTTTTTCCAAACATCTCAAGTAAATTCCTTCATGATTTTTCTTGTATAAGACTGATTCCTTAACCATGAAGCTATTTCTTTTCAGCCTTAAATCTCTTCTCTAAATTGAAATTAGGTGGGGTGGGCATCGTTGGTTGAGGAGGTAGAAAAAAATGTCACCATACCATTCATCTTTCGAGATATCTTCCAACACATATTGCTGGGATGCTAACCCAGGATCTGTCTCTGCCATGGTCTTAGCAAGTTCTTGTCCTCATACCAATTTCATAGGTTGTATCTCTGGATTGAACTCGTATAGTATCATGACCCATTTCCCTCTTCTCTCATATAATTCATTTTGTATCGGTAATGCCTTATTTCTAGCATCATGAACTACAACAGTCACCCTACTTCTCAGAATGTAATGACAAAATTTCTTAACTGCTTTAATTAGAGCATAGGCCTTTTTCTCTACATTAAGATATCTAAGTTCAGCATCTTTGAATGGGGTACTCATAAAAGCAATTGGGAATTCATCATCAACTCCCCTTCTCTATGTCAGCATAGCTACATAGGTGTGTTCTGAAGTAAAGGAGTATATGCAAAATTGCAAAGTATAATCTAGACTTACTAGTACTAGAGCATTGTCTATTGCTTGCTTAAATTATACAAAGGTAGCTTTGGCTTTTGATGTCCACTCAATCTAAGCATCCTATTTTCACATCGCATTCAAAGGCCAGACAATCTCAACAAACCCAGTAATAAATTTTTGAATGAAATTGATCTTCTGAAAATAAGACTTCAACTCCTTTTTGTTGGCTGGAGGTTGCATCTTAAGAATAGCCTAAACTTTATCAGAATCTATTGATATACCTTCTTTTGAGATCACATGTTCTAGTAGCTTGCCTTCAATGACACCAAAGATAAATTTCTTGGGATTTAATGAAATTCCATAGTCTCTACACCATTGCAGTACCTTTCTTAAATCAGAAATATGATCACCCCTCTTCTTGGAGAATATGGTTAGATCATACATGTAAATGATAATACATTTACCTACCAAGAGTTTGAAAGTGATATCCATGGCATGTTGGAATGTTTCTCCCACATTTATTAGACCAAATGGCATCCTCTAGTATGCGTAAATCCCCCATTTACATGTGAAAGCAGTTTTAAGTCTATCAACATATTCAACCATCACCTAATTATAACATGAAAACCCATCCAAGAATGACATCATCTATGACCCATTTACTATTTGCAGTACTTCATCAAGAGATGGTAATTGATAGTTATCTTTTTCTGAAGCTCTGTTCAAATTCTTGAAGTCTACACATAGTAGTATCTCGCAATTCTTTTTTTGTACTGGTACCAGATTAGCCATCCATGTGGAATGTCTTACTAGAAAGATAATTCTTGTTGTCAGTGATTTCTTAACTTATTTGAGAATCAGTGGTTCTAGGGGAGCATTTACTAGCCACTATCTTTGCCTAAATTGTTTGACTCTTGGTTTGAGAGGTATGGTCTGCATTATGATGGATGTATCATATGTTTTTAGGTCTTCATAACTCCAAGCAATAACACCATGCTAATCCCTATTCTTGAATGATTCCTTCCATTTCCTTAGGAGTACATATCTTCCCAATGAAACCATCAAAACATTCTATAAGATCAAAAACTCTATTTTGGTATCGATTTAGCCTCTTATCATGACAAGAGTAATATCATCTAATTTACCTAACTACTAACTCTAAATCTCCAAATACTTGAATTACCTTAATCCTTTTTTGGAGTGCCATTAATAGCCCATGAACTAAGGATTTTTACTCTGTGACATTATTGGTATAAGGGAACTATAGTCTATATGCAGCGAGGTAGGAATCCCTTGTAGGACTGATTAGCTCGAAGCCTGCACCAAACCCTTATCTAGACCTTGACCCATCAAACCTTAATGTCTAAATTTAGGGGTCTATTATCTCTTTCTTTGGAGCAGGACCTGTCTTCCTTGCGATGTAATCTTATGATGAGTTGCAGGAACAAGTTCAGTTTTCTTTTCATTAGAGGTAGAAGTCAACTGTAAACATTTTTAGACTTGACATACCGCCTACTGACATAAAGAACAGGTAAACTCTGAATGTGATGCATTATGAATATTACACCAATTAGGTAGTAACAGTTCTTCCATTTGTATTTTTCTCCCAACAGCTAACTAATCACACACGAACTTAGCAAGAAAGCTTCTAAATCCCTCAAAAATCCCTTGTTCATCATCAGAGGAAGACCCCTGATCAGATTGAACACATGCCTCTATACTTTCTTGATACTTGGTAAGTGGTGGGTCAAGGAACCAATCGCAACTTAGCATAAGCACTTCTTTGACTTGGTTTATCTGAGGAAGATATACTCCAAATCTACTTCTGAGTATAAGATTTCATTCATTTAATTGTACTTTGTAATCATGTGCTTCATCTTGGGCTCTCTCTAAATACAAATTTGGTTAGATAACACTTTCCATGGAAGCCACATATGAGTCAGTAGCCACGTAACCATTCAATGTTTTGGACCAGTCTCTACTTAGCAACATGCCATAAGTGTCAGGAATATCAACCACTTGGATATCTATGTATTACTACACTCTTGGGTCTAACACCAACTGCATGTGAATTCAATTTAATTCTCCTATCATGTTGACTTCTATTTTTTCTAATTAAGTAACCTTCTTGGAGGACTTGGCAGGAATTAGGCCCAGTGCCTTACAAACTGATAAAGGCATCACATTAGTGGAGGCCCCCAAATCTACCAGGCAATTGTGGAGGTTTTCCCCAAATATCCCAAGGGTCAACAGAAAAGGAGACGACTCTCTCTTTTCCTTGTAGAAGGTCAATTTTTGTTTGGCATCTGTAACATGGACTCTATCTTTTCCTTTGTCAAGATTTTCCTTCTGTGAGATTTCTTTAGGGGAGGACTCAACCTTAATATTCACTCTAATATCTTGAAGGAAAGACCTCTAGGACTTTCATTAACTCAAATATTGACAAGCTAACTATCATCTTTTTAAGCTCATCTACCACATACTGTCCTAATTTAGCCACTTCAGTCCTCTAGGAGGACTCAGCTGGTTGACACTGATTTGCAACCTGGGGTACCTCCTTAGGGGGTTTAGGATTATTGGAAGCCTTTGTGTTAAGTGGCACTTGATAGTTATTCAAAGGTATGGAGGTAGTGAAAGGACCCTTTGGTTTGTTACTTTTGAGGTTGTATTGGGTTCTATTATACTGCTGGTAGGCATGCACTTCTTCAACCTCTTCTTCCTTAGGTTGATTTTCATCTTGGAAAGGAAATATGTAACTATCTAGAACCAAAGCAGTATCATACCTCTAGGTGGGTACCAGTTCATACCCAGTAGGTGGAGTCTCTTGTACCTCTACATTTTAAACCTCCCTCTAAAAGATACTAGATGCAATCTAGATTTCATGACAATCCAATTCAAAATGTACATTTGTGTTATGAATCCTGTACCATGAAGATAAATCTACTTCTTCCAACATTACTCAACTAGGTGGATGATTCTCTATGCTTTGATTCTCTAATAGTGAAGGGACTCCACCATTATTCAGTCGGGTATTCCATGTTCTATTGGCGCTTTGGTAATTTTGATTCTGGTACTGGATCTGAACTTGGTTTCTTTGTTGCAAGTAGGCATTCTGGTTTCTTAGGTGTGTCACCTCAGCTATGAGTTTCTTCATCTATTCTACTAACTCCCTGATATCATCCTTATTATCCTTGGCTTTTGTAGCCTTAGCTGACTGAAGGAAAGACAGTTGTACATGTGGCAGTTCTGAGATTGGAGTTCTAGGGTGAACGACTAAGGCTTGTGTTGCTGTACGGACTGGTGTAGGGTTCATTACTATAGTTTGGTTGGCTAGGGCATGATTAATCAATAATATTTGGTTTGGCATTGCCGTGGGACCCATATGATTTAGTGGTCTTATTGCAGCCTACCCCAATTGTGTGTTTTGCTAGAAACATAGTCAAGAGACACTGTTGATTTGGTAATGTTGTCATTGATGGCAACAATGTAAACAAAGCATGATGGTGCTAAGGATGATTTGGAACTCAACTTGGAACAACCTGCATACAAGGATTTGGTCCAAACACAAAAGGATGGTGCAAATGAAGCTATGAATTTAGATCCTCTGGAGCTAAACCAAGAAGAAGATGTCTCTGGTATAGCAAGAGACACTGCAAAGTTAGTTAATGACTTTTTGGAGAAAGAGAAACAAGTCCTGGATGAGCCTAAATTTTTGAAAGGACCAATAAATTTGGACTCGATGTCCCCTATATAGAACTTCAAACTGGTATCAATTGTGTAGGCAAAGGCACAGGAAGAAATTTGGAAGTCTCACATATAGGATAGTGAAGTGATTGGTGAGGCATCCATCATTTTGGAGAAGCTGATGCCATCATATCAGAAGGAAACTTCTTTTTCTTCAATAAGTCAACTAAAAGAACTCATAAATTCTACAAGTAAGCATTTTTAATCTTTTGAGAGATCTGCTAAGACAAAAGTAAGACAAGAATTTGATGAGAAAAGAATATATGAGTTGAAGACTATGATAATAAATGACAAAGCTCTCCTAGAAAATAAAATGAAAGGCATATAAAATGCTATCAGAGAATCAAGTGACTTGTACAAATTTTGTCTCTCTTGACTGGTCACCACAAAAGAGCTAGAAGAAAAGGTAAATGATCTGAAACAATAGTTAATAAATATTTCTAAATCATTTGATCCAACAGCTGAGTCGATGAGTAGAAATGAAATACAAGTAATTAATATTCATAATGAGTTAAGTGATATTGTAAATAAGATGGATCAGATGAAAAATAAAATGTGTCAGTTGAGAGGACTAATCAGTCCTAAGTTAGATTCAATGACCAATGTTGTAGAAAAAGCATAGGTAGCTTCAAAAATTGACACAAATTCTGATGTGTAAAAGGCCAAAGAATCAGTCTTTTTAATAAATGGTCACATTCAAATTTTGGAAAGAGTTAAGATTCAATGGGATGAAGAGATTACACAATTAAGGATTTTGTATAAGGACATTCTTTCATTGACAACTAATTGAGTTGAAGTATTGTACGTGCACATATGCGGTAGAGTATGAAGATTTTTGCATTTTTGGTCCAATTTTGACTCTTGTACACACACCTTTGCCATTGATGTCAAAGGGGGAGAAGAAGACCAGTGGAAAATGGACAAACACCTTAGGGGTAGAAGAATTAAAGAGTAAGGGAGAGCAGATATACATTGTTCACTACGTGTTGCCATCAATGCCAAAGGGGGAGATTGTTAGCAACATAGTCAAGTGACACTGCTGATTTGGTAATGTTGTCATTGATGGAAATGATGCAAACATAGCATGATGGACCTAAGGATGATTGGGAACTCAACTTGGAATAGCATGCATACAAGGATCTAGTCTAGACACAAAAGACTAAGGTAGAAGGGGTAAGTACTGACAACACAGAGTTAGTAGCAGAAACTTAAGTGGTTTTCCTACGCAGTTGATGGTCAAGGTATGCAGTTAAGGTATGTTATTCATGATTTTTTAGAGGTACTATGTTCAATATTACAAGTCCTTATGACTTTTAGAAGTTAAGTAGTGATTGGTCTAAGTCTGGGTGAACAAAACTAAGACAGGAGCAGTACATAGTGTTAGAGAAAAAGGGTCCACATTTCTTCGTAGTTGCATAATTTGTTTTGTTGTTCTGGAAGTATGATCTATGATGATTGAAGAGCCTCTAATATGGATTTAAGTAGGTGTTGTGGTCCACAATGGAAGATGTTGTCTGACAGTTGAACTGAACTACTAAACAGTCTGTGAATACGATAGACATAATAGCATGACGTGTGTGCGGTAAAGTTTTGGTGTTTGGAACTTAATACTAAGTGGTAAAATAGTTGAGTCTAACATGTGTGATGGTGTTCCAAATATTGTTTGGGTCTGGCATAGATTTTGGGAAATAAATTTGGTTGACAGAGGACATAATGCATGATTACACGGTACACTTTATTAGGCCGACCTAATATGAAGATTTTGTTTGTTACAAATATATATATGGGATTGATTTTGGTATTTGTGGTGTGTGTGTAATATGGATATGAGTGTGTGTAGAATGTGAATAGTAGAGTAGGTGACAAAAAGCAAAAGAAGAGAGATTCTGTCTAATATAAAAGTAGAGCAGTGAAACAAAGAAGTAAAGATGAAAAGTTTTGAGACAGTATTTTGAGCATGTATTGAAGCTGCATTCATGCATCTATAGATGCAATCTAAGTATTTCCTTTTGGTAGTGAGCCATCTCCTTCTTTCTTTCTTTTCTCTTGGTAGTGAACCTTTGTGTAGTGAGCACTTCTTCATAGGGCAGTGAGCCTTCTTGTAATTTGGTATTGAGCTATCATAATATATTGTGAGCTAACATTCACCATGGTTTTTCCCTTTTTAGGTTTTCCATGTAAAAATCCTAGTGTCCATATGTTATGTCTTTATGGTTGTTGTTCTTATTCTACTTTCATGTTATTGATTTTCAAAATTGGATTAATAAACTTGTTAAGAAGTGGTTTTGTGGAATATTGATTGACCCCCCCTCTCAGTATTCCTTATACTCAACATGTTTACCATAACAACTTCAGCATATGCCTCAGCTAGAGTAGTTGGATGTGGATTAGCCCTCCTCACAAACATGGATGTCAGCTTATCTAGTGTTGCATTGTAAATAGGCAGAGCCACTGGTTGAGTAAGGTCAAAAGGAGCCTGAAGACGGTTGTATACCTTATGAAACTGATTGTCAAAGGAACTTATCAGTTCTCCTTTGGCTCTGTGAATCTCCACAAAGGACCTATAAAGGTTTGTAGGGGTGGTGGGCATTTTGAAGTAGTTCAGGAATGCATTTTTAAAATTCATCCATGAATTGATGGAAGAAAAAGGAAGTTTAGCAAACTAATAATAAGCTTCATCTTGCAGTGAGTAGGGGAATAGCCTACAGACCACATCCTCATTTTGTACCTATAACATGAACATGCTACTTTCAAAAATCTTAATGTGTTCATCAATGGTTCTGTCGAGGTTATTAGTGCGGAACTTTGACCAAAATTTATTAGGATTTTTGGGCATGTCATGGTAGTCATTGAAATTGAGTGGAGACTAGTTATTGGCAGTGAAAAAACCATGTTTAGGAAATTGACTTGAACTGTAGTTGGGTTTCTTGGGGTAGACTATGCCCTTGGAGTCCTGGGCACTCCTTGGTACCTCCTGGTTCATCCAAACTAGGTTAAGGATAACAGTTCTTCTCTAGCTGAACTAGATCTAGTATGTCTCTGCCTAGTCCTCAGCCTTTTTTCTGAAGTAGAAGGATTTATATAAGGTCTAAGTTGGTGGCCCTTCTTCTAGTGCCAATTTTGTTGATGGCATTTTTAGCACACAACATAGGTAAGATATAGGATATCTCACCTCTCCTGAAAGGTATCCTATCCTACATAGGACTTCCACAAGGTTTATACAGCTAGGTCTTATCTTTATAGGAATAACTATAGTAGATATGTTTTAGTTGTTCCAACCAAGGGGACTTACATGAAATGATAGAGTTTATAAACTATTACAGCAGCTACCCTTTGATATTCTCAGCAGATTTGACATAGTAGATGCTGCTTAAGGCCTAAATCTAACAACTGTTTATAAAGAAAATGGAAAAGGATTAAGGTTTGAGAGGGAAGGTGAAATCCTAAGTGACAATCACAACTAGATGAAATGTTGTACATAGACAAATACTTTTCAGTAAACCACCTCTTACTTTACCAAGTTATGAAATCACCATGCTATAAGAGACAATGCAATCTTCAATGGAAACTTATGATTTTCAAATCACATCTACTCATTAACTACCAAGATTATGGTGTAATCTAACTTGTAAAATGCAATCAAACTAAATTTAACAAGGCCCAAGATAACTATACACAGTAACTTACAATTAGCAAGCACTAATAGTATGTACCAAAGCATTCATCAGATATCTTTAACATTCATCCAACATTGAAAAACCACATTTAACTAACTCTAGATTGATGTGAAGCATGAAAGCAAAAGAGCTAACACAATGGACAAATTTCCAATAATGCTAAAAAAAATATTTTGTATTAATCAATTCAGCAGAGTCTTAGCAATTCACCATCAAAAGATCTATTACAACGAGAGGAAAGGATGCCCCTTTTATAGACAAAGCACCATACTGAGTTTTTGATGGATGATGGAGATTATCTCAACACCAAGGGCCCAAATTTATGTTGCATTAAATGAGATACAACAGTTTGTTACATTTTCGGATTTTCATTTGTCCTTTAGGAAAAAGACAAAATATAGCTTGCAAATACATTGAATGTGGACAAAATGACTACCCATTTGGTTGTATAGGACAAAGAGCCAATTTACAAGACAAAATAAAGTCAAAATAAGGTTATATGAGCCTTGAAAACTAGAGCTGAAGTGGAATGACAGGATTTCAAAATCTAGCTAGAATATTCTATTGATCCTCGTCATCTAGGTTGACTTTATTCTTCTCAGCTTCTCTATTCCTGTATGTTGTAAGAGTTGATAATGTTGGATTAATGTCTGCTGGGTCTAGATCCTTGATATAATCTATTCTAAACTTCAGTCGATCAACCTTTTGTGAAAACTTGTAGTGGACTGCATCTCTTAACCTCCTATTTCTTCTGAATTCTACAAATGTAGCTCTGAGATTACTAATTTTTTCTAATTTCCTAATCATATTAAGTGGTGATTCTCCATGGATAATGTGATGTAGCTTATCTTTACTTTCCTATACATTTACTAGAGCCATGCCATCAAGGTCAGAATTTGTACAAGCTCTTAGTACATCATTTATTTAATAAAATCACCTCCATAATTTGGGCTCTAGTTGTACCAAAAGAATCTTTAGCCTTGTCAAAGACCTCTTTCCTTAGTTGGATTAGTACCAACCATTGTTCAGGATTCTCTATTCTATCTTGAGTCAAAATGCCTACTACCAACAAAACTTCATCAGGGAGGTTAGTGATGGCTCGCACTCTGGGATACATATGGGTATGATAGTCTTCATAAGTAGTGCAATCATCATTAAATTCTTCCCACTTGGATTTCAAGATTAAAAAATCCTTATGCAATAAAGCTGCCATGGCAATAGTCTTGTAGCCCTCCATATAAACCTTGTGAAACCATTCCTTAGTAGATGCTACAGTAGTCTTAACTTTATCAAAATTTGTCAGCTCCTTCCTAGAAAGAAGAGAAGGTGTTGCCTTTGGCTCTTCATTTGAATTCATGGGCTTCATAAAAAACTTTATATAGGCCCTAAGCTCTTCATTATTTTTCCTCAATTATTGCTTAGTCATCTCATATTTATTTAATCTATCTAGGATACTAGATACAGATCCTCTGAATTCCTTAGTTTCTTGTTCCTTGGAGTTTGGTCCCGCATTTATTGTGGTGACTGTATATGCTTCTAGTCTTACGTCGTCCTTATTGTCTTGTTCTAGAGGGACTACCACCTCTGCAACACGGGAGCCTGTGGTATCCTTATAGATTCTGGATTAGATCTTAGCCTTTTTTGTTTCTTAGGTTTCTCCAATCTAGCTAAAAATTTGTCCAAATCCAAGGACATTACCTCTACCTCTGGAGGCTTATTGCTTAGTCTTGGTACAACCAATCTAGTGCCATGGAAGTGTCTTTAGGAGAGTCAATGTGACTATCCCCTTTATTTATAGAATCTTCATGAATATTTTCTATTTCCAACTCCTTTTCTGTCTCTTTATCCCCACTTCCATTTTGCTCATCATCTACTATATCATTATGAGGAGACTTTGGTTTCTCTATATAGTACAGATTTTCAGTGACTGCCTTCTGAGCTATTTCTAAAATTGAGTCTGTAGTTCCCCCCTTTGTTGGACTATCTACGATTTCAACTACCTCAATTGTGTTGAGATCAGTGAGAGGTTTATCTATTATATCATTGATAGTTACCTTCTCCTAAGAATCTAATTTAGCACACACCTTTTCTATTCTAGGTAGTTGAGGAACAAGTAAGGACACTTGGATTGAATCTTTAATGGAGGCAATAGGATGAGATAGGGAGCTATTTACCATAGCAAAAGAATTAGTAGCAATAGGTGGAAAATATACATAGGACAAGTTGGAAAAAGAGACAAAGCCTAGAGATGGTGGAACAAGAGGATAAGAAAGCATGGAAGAGATAGAGATGGGTGAGGAAAGGCTGAGTGATGGACAAGAAAAGGATGGTGTGAGGTTGGTAGAAATAGAGGGGAAAATTGTGTGGAGAATGAGGTGGAAGAGATGGAGTGGGAACCAAAAGAGATGGACAGAGATGTGGAGGAGGATACTGGAGAGATAGATGGTACAAAGATGGTGGAAATGGAAGGTAAAGAGGAATTGGAGGAAATGATAGAAGAAATGATAGGTCAAAAAAGGGAATGGGAGAGCTTGTGCTTATTGCTAGAGGAGAAGATGTAGTTACCATGGTGGATGGAGAGACAAATGATGAAGTATCAATGGTAGCAGAGGAAGAGGTAGTTGTATCTAGTTGTGGTCGAGAGGCAGCAGATGTAGTAGGATGAGGAACTGTAGTGGTTGATACCTTAGGTTTCTTTGCTTTGGATGTCTCCCCTTTCCCACTGGGCATGTCCTTCCTTTTGGCAACCCTTTTCCTAGCTGATGGAGGATTTTCTTTCTTTTGTGTCTTGGGAGGGGCTTTCTTGGCTTCCCCCTTATCTGCTAGTGGTATATCTTCTTCATCATCTCCCTCAGGTGTATCTCCTGTGGCAGTATCTTTTATGACCTCTTGTGTTGCATCATGAACCTTAATGGGCTCATCTTTCTCATCACTACTTATCTTATCTTAGGTCTATTCTTTATATGTTAGGGTTGTTCCTGCTTGTGTCAAGTTTACAATCTGACCTCTAACCTATTTCTTGGTTAACCTCATTGGGTTTTTTATTACTTCATCTGATGAGCTCACTTTTGAATCATCCCAGTTAGGAAAAGGAATTAGCTGATTAAACAATGCCTCCCATGGTCCCCTTTGGATCAGGTTATCATCTTCCACCACTTGATCAAGGACTTGCATGATATCAAATGTCTTGATGAAATCCAAAGACAACCTAGAATAATTTCTTTTCAAAACTTCATTATCATCACCACAGTTAGCCCAAAAATCTTCAAGGTGTTCCTAATGAAATAAATTCTTTCTCACATGCCTTTCCATTATTCTGAAGGGATCAAAACATTTTATTTTTAAATGCACATGGAGATTCAATAATTGCATCTCTGTATCTGAGTGTTCAGCAGCCTCAAGAGTAATACCGAAATAATTGCCTCTTCTTAACAAGATGTGGAATTTGATGGAGGCTCAATGTAGTTGTTTTAACTTTTCTGCATAAGGTACGAGTTGTCTTGTCAGTTCAAGGAACACTACCTTATCTATAGGATAATGGAGCAATTATATGGTACTCCTGTAAAACCTTGTACTCTCAAGTAAGTAAAAATTTGGTACTGAATATACCATCTCCCATATAATTAAACAACATTGGCAGCTTTGGGAGACAACCCCATTGAAAGGAAGCAAGGTATGCGGAAAACGCTTCCTACACTGATCTAATGAGGAAAGATTTATGCAATTTTTTTCTTTTACAATTACATATTAAGATGCACATTAACAAAAAGATAATAACAACTTCTAAATGCAAACACAAAACTCACTACACAAGATATACGTGGGGAAAACCCTTTCAGGTAAAAAACCCCACTCCAAAGCCGCCCAATATATTATTCAGGAATCATGAAGATTACAATAAATTTGTAGAGCATGCTTTTACAAGAGTATATCAAACTAGAGATCTAGGAGGTAATTCGACACCTATAAGATTCTTATATACAACCTCCATGTGAAGTTCCTGATATATAGGAGATACAATACAGTACACCGCCAACGGTAATTACAAAACATGAGCTAAAACCACTCAAAAGTGGTGCCCAAATTATCTCCAATAAAATATGCCTTGTGATGTACCAAACCACACACCAACACGTGTAACTCTCCCCTTTATAGTTCTTTTATGTGTCCAACATGTTTTTACATTTCCCAAAATAGAAGGTCCAAGTTCCAGAGGCCATAACTTTTGATCCGGGTGCCCGATTGACAAACCGTTTTATGCGTCGGAAAGCTTGTGAAGAGATCTATCACCCTAGAACTTTTGTAAACTTTAAGGTCAATATGAGCTCAATCAAAGGAGTTACTAAAAATAGTAAGTCTTGATATTTTTAGCTCATTTGGAAACTTTGAAAGTTCCAGACCATTATCCAAGATAAAGGGTATCCAAAAAGACCAAAATTGGGAAAATAGTTATCTTTCGAAGTTACAAGGTTGAGACACTTTTCTTAACATTATCCCACTTGTTAAACACCTTGAAAGAGGAAAGGGAGTATCAACACCATGATTTAATTGCTAGGAGCCATGAGGCCCATAGACTCTGAACACCATCTTAACTTCTCTGTGCTCACATGTTTTTTCAAGGAATCTACAATATTAATCAAAGTTTCAACTTTTTCCAAGTTTACTTTCCCATCCTCTACCATGTCATGAACAAAATGGTACTAGACATCAATAGGCTTAGTCCTTGCGTGGATAGTAGGATTCTTTGCCAAACATATGGCACTCTGACTATCATAACAAATAGTAATCTTCCTTGCATCGAACCCAACATCAAAACACAATGTCTTAAGCCAAATGGCTTCTTTACAAGCATGAGTTTCTACCATGTACTCATCTTCAGTAGTGGACAAAGAGACCACAGGTTGCAACTTACTCATCCAACTAATAGCACCACTAAACATAGGGAACACATTAGCACTAGTGGATCTCCTGCTGTCAATGTCACTTACCCAATATGAATCCATAAATCCACAAATACAAATTGAATGCCGATGTCATGTAGGATAACAGTGATA
This sequence comes from Cunninghamia lanceolata, assembly GCA_027924645.1. Lineage (NCBI taxonomy): Eukaryota > Viridiplantae > Streptophyta > Pinopsida > Cupressales > Cupressaceae > Cunninghamia > Cunninghamia lanceolata. The sequence continues at coordinate 6,392,061 of BSBN01001164.1, read as the reverse complement.
ACATAAGGAATACTCAAAAGTACCCCACAAATATCTGAACACTCTCTTCATTGCATCACAATGTACCCATCTAGGATTAGCCATAAATCGACTAAGGACTCCCACTGCTAGGGAAATGTCTAGTCTTGTGCAGACCATCGCATACATCAAACTGCCAAATGCACTAGCATAAGAAACTCTACTCATATCCACTATCTCAGAAGGAGACTTTGGACAATCTTGAACATATAACTTTGTCCCCATTGTAAAAGGAATAGTCAATGGTTTGCAATCCATCATTTTGAATCTCTCTAAAATAGTGTTAACATACTTTCTCTAGCCTAACCAAAGTTTTCTGTTTGCTCTGTCTTTTCTGATTTCCATTCTGAGAATGTACTGAGATGCCCCTAGATTTTTCATCTCAAACTGTGCTAACATCTGAGACCTCAAATCATAAATCAAACATTTACCATTCCCAATGAGTAACATATCATTGACGTACAATGCAATAATGAGAATGTGATCATTCTCAAACTTGTAATAAACACAACGATCTAATTTCAATCTCTGAAATCCAATACTCAACACAAAGGCATCAAACTTCTAGTACCACATCCTAGGAGATTGTTTCAAACCATACAAAGACTTTTTCAACTTGCAAACCAGATTTTCTTTACCTTTCACCATGTAGTGCTCTGGCTGTGACATAGATTTCCTCCTCCAAGTCACCATGAAGGAATGCTATCTTCACATCCATCTGTTCCACTTCTAGATCATACGCTACTAGAAGAGATAATAGGAACCAAATAGATGTCAACTTTCCAACAAGAGAGAAAATCTCACCATAGTCGATTCCCTCCACCTGAGAATACCCCTTCGCAACTAATCTAGCCTTATATTTCTTAATAATGCCATCTAAACCGAATTTCTTTTTGAACACCCATTTGCATCAAATAGGTTTTCATCCTTAAGGAAAAGGCACCAAGTCCCAAGTATTATTCTTTCCCAAAGAAGCCATCTTGTCTTCCATGGCCTCCTTCTAGGAACCTACATCTTTCATACCCATAGCCTTTTTCATAGTTCTAGGCTCATTAATGTTAGAAATCAAAGGCAAAATACAACTGGAATCATGCAATGGATAACCAAACCTATTAAGTTGCTACCTTATCCACATGGACCTCCTCAAAGGTTGAGGTTGAGTTTCTTCATCTTCTTCGAAACTTTCAAAGCTACTAGGGCTCTCCTCATTATCAGGTCCAATAAATGTTTTTGGTTCAACTTTCTCAGGGGTGGAGGGAAGCTAAACCACATCATCTTTCTTCTCTTCTTTATTTAGCTGCAAGACAATAGAAGAAGGATTGAGCTCTCTGAAGATCACACTTCTGTTAAATAGAACTCTCTCATCCACTGGATCCCAAAGCTTGTACGCTTTCACACCGATGCCATAACTGATGAAGATACACTTTACAACCTTGTTCTCCAGCTTAGACCTCTTCTCCTTAGGTACATGTGTATATGACTCACAACCAAATACTCAAATGTGTCTTAATGAAGGAATTTTACTAGACCATACCTCCATAGGTGTCTTATCAATGAGCACTGATGTAGGAGACCTATTAACCAGGTAACAAGCAGTAGTAATAGCTTCAGCCCAAAACTTTTTTTCAAGAGCAGCTCAACTTAGCATACTCCTTGCCCTCTCCATCAACATTCTATTCATCCTCTCTGCAACACTATTCTGTTGTGGGGTATACGGAGTTGTTTTGTGCCTCTCAATCCCCTGTTCTTTACAGAACTTGTCAAAATTTTCTAAACATAACTCACCATCGTTGTCAGTCCTCAAACACTTAATCTTTCTATCCTTTTGATTCTCTACAAGAGATTTGAACTCTTTGAATCTATTAAAGACTTCAGATTTATTTCTAAGGAAATACACCCATGTCTTTCTATTGTAATCGTCAATGAATGAAATAAAGTAAACAAATTTTAAAATTGAAGGAACATTAATAGAACCAAACACATCAGAATGAATCAAGTCCAACACCTCAGAAGATTTGTGAGAACTGCAATATAATTGAACATGGTTTTCTTTTCGATAAATGTAATGTTCACAGAAATTGAACTCAAGGTTACAATCATTCATACCCTCAACAAGATTTTTATTCTTCAAGGTCCTCAAACCCTTTTCACCAATGTGACCAAGCCTTTAGTGCCATAACATTGTGTTCTCAGCTAGAAGTTTCATCTCCACAGAATGAGCACCCTTAGGTACCCAGAACGTACGACCATTAGAAGTAGGTGCAACAATCTTTTTTGTTATTGGTTCCAATGGCGAGGATGAAGACTCTAAAGCTCTCTTCTTTGAAATAGAGACAATATTGCACTAAACTACACATGCATCAAGCTGAAATAGAGTGCCAATCCGAAGACCCTTAGCCAACACCATAGATCCTCTAGTCATCTTACATCCTCTATTTGAGAGAACAACCTGCACACCCACATCAATCAATTTACTTACAGAAAGAAGGTTCTGTGTCAAACCAGGGATATGCAGAACACCATTGATTCCATCAAGGAATCGAATCAAGACTCTCCAATGACCAATGATATCTAGGTGAGAATAATCACCCAAGTACACCTTTCCACCATCATATTCTTCATACTTCGAAAACCAGCCCCGTTGCGAGGTCATGTGAAAATATGCACCAGAAAAAATAAGCCACACATCCTCAAATGAATGTGTTGCCAAGGTCGCAACAAATACTTCTCCTTCATCGTGACAGGACTTGTCAAAATTCAAATCATAATTCTTCTTTTTATTTTTCTCCTCCTTGCACTCCTTGTGGAAGTGAGAAGGTTTGCCACAGTTCCAACACAGGGCCTTGGAATTTCTGGGAGACTTAGATCACCCACGTGATTTGGATCTTCCTTTTTCTTCCTTCTTCTTATCCTTTTTCTTTCCCTTCTTCTTAGATCTACCATGAACCGCAAAATCCTCCTTACCTAATTCGAAAGACTTTCTCTACATTTCTTCAGACAACAACGAAGAAACTACTTCATCCATCTTGAAGGTAGTAGTGGTACTCCCAATGGCCATAATAAGGTGGTCACACAAATCTGGTAAGCAACACAGTAATGTCATACATCGAACCTTCTCCTCCATCTTCACGCCAACAAAAGTCAACTGGGCAACAAGCATATTGAATGTATTTAGGTGATCAATGACAGATCCTCCATCTTCCATCCTCAGATAATACAATTTATTTCACATGAATAACTTGTTCACTAGAGATTTAGCCTGATAAACATCTCCAAGCTTCTTCAAAAGTTGCTTTACAATCTTCTCTTCATGGATATTTAGGAGCACTAAATCAGCCAAACATAGTCTTATAAAACCTTTAGCTTTTCAATCTTTGAGATCCCAGTCTTCTTGCGACATTGCTATTGGTTGTGTACCAGATACGGCTTCCCATAAATCATGATGTACAAGCATGTCCTCCGTTTTGAGTTTCTACAACTCCAAATTACTGCCGTTAAACTTCTCTATCTCAAACCTCCTAGATGTGCTCGCCATCTCTTACCTACAACAAAGATTTCAAAATCCTTTGCACAAGCTCCCACTCAAATGAAGATCAGCTCAAAAAACCCTCTACCCAACAACTAGAACCAAAGGTGATCAGGCTCTAATACCAATTGAAAGGAAGCATGGTATGCAAAAAATGCTTCCTACACTAATCTAATGAGGAAAGATGTATGCAAATTTTTTCTTTTATAGTTATAGATTAAGATGCACATTAACAGAAATATAATAACAACTTCCAAATGCAAACACAAAACTCACAACACAATATATATGTGGGGAAATCTCTTTCAGGTAAAAAACCCCGCACTCTAAAGTCACCCAATATATTATTTAGGAATCAAGAATATTATAATATACTTGCAGAGCAAGCTTTTATAGTAGTATATCCAACTAGAGATCCAGGAGGTAATTGAACATCTATAATATTCTTACATACAACCTCCATCTCAAGTTCCTAATATATAGGAGATACAATACAGTACACCGCCAACAGTAATTACAAAACCATGAGCTAAAACCACCCAAAAGTGGCATCCCAATTATCTCCAATCAAAGATGTCTTGTGATGTGCCAAACCACACACCAACACATGTAACTCTCCCCTTTACAGCTCTTTTATGTGTCCAGAATGCTTTTACATTTCCCAAAATAGAAGGTCCAACTTTTAGAGGCCATAACTTTTGATCCGGGTGTCTGATTGACGAACCATTTTATGCATCAAAAAGCACGTGAAGAGATCTATCACCTATAACCTACTTCACTAGTTATCACCATTTTTGGGACATTTAGAGAAGTTTCAATTCCAGTAGTTGAGTTCAAAGACTTTTTCTGACAATTTCAAAAAATAGAAATTTGAATATCTCGCAATCCTGATATGATCTTGAGACAAAACTCACGCGAGATGTTCACTTATCCATTCTGCACCTTTTGGGAAAAATTTCAGATCAATCTGAGCTCAATTGGAGTTACTAAAAATAGTAAGTCTCATTATTTTTAGCTCGTTTGGAAACTTTTGGAAGCTTTGAAAGTCCCAGACCATTATCCAAGATAAAGGGTATCCAAAAAGACCAAAACTGGGAAAAATAGTAATCTTTTGAAGTTGCAAGGTTGAGAAACTTTTCATAACATTCTTTCACTTTTCAAACACCTTGCAAGAGCAAAGGGAGTATCGACACCATGATTTAATTGCTAGGGGCCGTGAGGCCCATAGACTCTGAACATGATCTAAACTTCTCTGTGCTCACAGGTTTTGTCAAGGAATCTGCAACATTTATCAAAGTTTCAACTTTTTCTAAGTTTACCTTCCCATCCTCTTCCATGTCATGAACAAAATGGTACTGGATGTCAATATGCTTAGTCCTTGCATGGAAAGTAGGATTCTTCACCAAACATATGGCACTCTGACTATCACAACAAATAGTAATATTTCTTGCATCAAACCCAACATTAGAACACAATCTCTTAAGCCAAATGACTTCTTTACAAGCATGAGTTGTTACCATGTACTCAGCTTCAGTAGTGGACAAAGTGATCATAGGTTACCGCTTACTCATCCAACTAATAGCACCACCAAACATAGTGAACAGATAAGTACTAGTGGATCTCCTACTGTCAATGTCACCTGCCCAATCTAAATCCACAAATCCACAAATACAAAGTGAATGATGAGGTCTTGTAGGATAACCATGATAACATAAGGAATACTTTGAAGTACCCTACAAATATCTAAACACTCTCTTCACTAGATCCCAATGTACCCATCCAGGATTAGCCATAAATTGACTAAGGACTCCCACTGCTTGGACAATGTCTGGTCTTGTGTGGACCATCGCATACATCAAACTACCAACCATATTAGCATAAGGATCTTTGCTCATATCCTCTATCTCAGAAGGAGACTTTGGACAATCTTGAATAGATAACTTTGTCCCCATTGTAATAGAAATAGTCAAAGGTCTACAATCCATCATGCTTAATCTCTCCAACACAGTGTTAACATACTTACTTTGGCCTAACCAAAGTTTTATGTTTGCTCTGTCTCTTCTAATTTCCATTCCCAGATTGTACCGAGCTACCCCTAGATTTTTCATCTCAAACTATGCTGACAACTAAGACTTCAAATCAAAAATCAAACTTTTACCATTCCCAATGAGTAACATATCATCAACATACAATGCAATAAAGAGAATGCGATCATTATCAAAATTGTAATAAACACAATGATCTGATTTTGATCTCTAAAATCTAATACTCAACACAAAGGCATCAAACTTTAGGTACCACATCCTAGGTGACTGTTTCAACTTGCAAACTAGATTTTCTTTACCTTTCACCATGTAGTGCTCTGGCTGTGACATATAGATTTCCACCTCCAAGTCACCATGAAGGAATGTTGTCTTCACATCCATCTATTCCACTTCTAGATCATACACTGCTACAAGAGATAACAAGAACCGAATAGATGTCAGCTTTGTAACGGGAGAGAAAATATCACCATAGTCAATTCTCTCCACCTGAGAATACCTCTTTGCAACCAATATAGTCTTATATTTCTCAACACTTCCATCTACACTAAATTTCTTTTTGAACACCCATTTGCATCCAATAGGTTTTCATCCTTCAGGTAAAGGCACCAAGTCCCAAGTATTATTCTTTTCCAAAGAAGCCATCTCCTCTTCCATGGCCTCTTTCTAGGAACCTGCATCTTTTATACTCGTAGCCTCTTTCATAGTCATAGGCTCATCAGTGTTAGAAATCAAATAAAAAATACAAATGGAATCATGCAATGAATAACCAAACCTATCAGGTTGCTACCTTATCCACGTGGACCTCCTCAAAGGTCTTGAGATTTAGGTTTTTCATCTTCTAAAATTTTAGAGATACTAGAGCTCTCCTCATTATCAGGTCCAATAGATGTTTTTAGTTCAAATTTCTTAGGGGTGGAAGGAAGTTGAACCACATCATCTTTCTTCTCTTCTTTCTTTGGCTATAAGACAACAGAAGAAGGATTGAGCTCTTTGAAGATCACACTTTTGCTATACAAAACTCTCTCAGCCACTAGATCCCAAAGTTTGTACCCTTTCACACCAATGCCATAACCAATGAAGATGCACTTTACAACCTTGTTCTCCAACTTAGACCTCTTCTCCTTAGGCACATGTGCATATGCCTCACAACCAAATACTTGAATGTATCTTAATGAAGGGTTTTTACCAGACCATACCTCCGTAGATGTCTTATCAATGAGCACTGATGTAGGAGACCTGTTAACTAGTTAACAAGCGGTAGCAACAATTTCAACCCATAACTTTTTCTCAAGACTAGCTCCACTTAGCATACTCCTTGCCCTCTCCATCAACATTCTATTCATCCTCTCTGCAACTCCATTTTGTTGAGGGGTATATAGAGTTGTCTTGTGCCTCTCAATCCCCTGTTCTTTACAGAACTTGTCAAAATCTGTTGAACAGAACTCACCACCATTGTTAGTCCTCAAACACTTAATCTTTCTATCCTTTTGATTCTCTACAAGAGCTTTGAACTCTTTGAATCTATCAAAGACTTCAGATTTACTTCTAAAGAAATGCACCAATGTCCTTCTATTGTAATCATCAATGAATGAAACAAAATAAATAGATTTTGAAATTGAAGGAACATTAACATGACCAAACACGTCAGAATGAATCAAGTCCAACACCTTAGAAGATTTGTGAGAATTGGAATAAAACTGAACACGGTTTTGTTTTCCATAAATGTAATATTCATAGAAATTGAACTCAAGGTTACAATCATTCATACCCTCAACAAGATTTTTATTCTTCAAGGTCCTCAAGCCCTTTTCACCAATGTGACCAATCCTTTAGTGCTAGAACATTGTCTTCTCATCTGGAAGTTTCATCTCCATAGAATGAGCACCCTTAGGTACCCATAAAGCATGACCATCAGAAGTAGATGCAACAATCTTTTTTGTTGCTGGTTCCAATGGCGAGGATGAAGACTCTAAAGCTCTCTTCTTTGAAACAGAGTCACTATTGCACTAAATTGCGCATGCATCAAGATGAAATAGAGTGTCAATCCGAACACCCTTAGCCAACACCATAGATCCTCTAGTCATCTTGCATCCTCCATTAGAGAAAACAACCTGTACACCCACATCATTCAATTTACTTACAGAAAGAAAGTTCCATGTCAAACCAGGGATATGCAAAACACTGTTGATTCCCTTTACTCATCCATCATGGAATCAAATCAAGACTCTTCCATGGCCAACAATATCCAAGTGAGAATCATCACCCAAGTACATCTTTCCACCATCATATTATTCATACTTAAAAAACTAGCCCCAATGCAAGGTCATGTGAAAATATGCACCAGAGTCAATAAGCCACACATCCTCAAATGTATATGTTGCCAACATAGTGAAAATTTCTTCTCCTTCATCCTGAGAGGACTTGTTAGAATCCAAATCATAATTCTTCTTCTTTTTCTTTTGCTCCTCCTTGCACTCCTTGTGGAAGTGACTAGGTTTACCACAGTTCCAACATAGGGCCTTCGAATTTCTAGGAGACTTAGTGTTGATATGCACTAGACAAATGAGAGGGCGAGTGAATCAGTTGTCAAAAAAAATGTAAACACTTTCTGTAATTAAACATTCATCACTTATCCACAATTATTATGATTTAACAATGAATGCATGAAATTAGAAACTTAACCACAAATGCAACATCAAACACAAGAGACACCATATTTTACGTGGAAAACCCCAAGGTGGAGAAAAACCATAGTGAGGATTAGCTCTCAATATATATTGTAATCTTGAAATAATGATATTCAGGATGGTCTCTCCACGGGCCTAAACATACTGGCTCACTACCATGAAGAACAACTAGGTCTAGCATACTCACTCCCTCAACCCTAAACCTAGCAAGATTACAACAAGGGCTATTAAACCCTACTGGTGGCTCACTACGAAACTCACTATCATGATCAACACCTTTGTATATTTGTGACTAAAGTGTAATAATTCATCTTCTCTGCTTTGCCTCTACTCTGCTTCTTGCCTCTTCTCTGCCTTTTGGCCCTTTCTTATTATCTTTTCTTTTCCACTCAAGGACAACTTTTCCATGACCCAACTACAAGTATTTATACACTTCAACAACCTTGGAATGATCATCAAGGTCGGCATTACAATCATCAACCATTGGAGCAATCTCCAAGGTCGGCATCACAAACATTTACAAAATAGGTCCTGACCTATAACAACATTATACAAAGAAAATGAAATGCTGATCATGCCATGCCCTAGTTGGGACTCAAACACAATATTCCATGCCACAACACACTTCCACAATCTTCCAGAGATCTCTGCAATCACTGGGATTAACTAGGTCAGCCAAAACTGGTTACATGTTACACTATCTAGGAACAATCTTTGGACATGATCTCAAGTCCTTAACACATACTGATATCAAGATGGGAACATGATTAGGAGATATCCACAAGCACATTATAATCATCAGGAGTAACCACACAAAACTTAACCACTTTATCCATAGGAATCTTCTCACTGGAAGACATGAACTTCACTGTCTTCAACTATCATAAAAGAAAGATAGCTTGCAGACCACCAAAATATGAACCACTACAATTGTAGGCACTTATCATCATCCCTGACTTCCCTTTAGAACCACAGAGCAAAATTCTTTATTGCGGAGGAATATAGAGCATAATACTTTCTCCTTGTCACAACTAAACTTACAGAAAAAGTAGGTTTCACTCTGTTGAACACAACTCACTCAGGTCTTCATGCAGAGGGCTCAAAACCAGAATGTAGCATCCTTAGACATACCTCTAACTTAATTCCAATCTACAGACCATGATCTTCAAGCAGAAATAAATGTGGAGTAGTTTACTGGACTGTTCTTCAACATACAACTCACTGTCTATACTACACTTCTTTGTAACTCACTTGTTTCTTCCGGAGAGGCTAATTTTCTCAATATCCTCAACATACAAATCTTATAAACAAATAATGGAATAAGATATAGTTGACACCAATGACAACAAGGATATGTTGACATCAATGACAACACCAATTAGGCACATACTTGTAAGAATCTCCCCCTTTGTAATTGATGGCAACATATGATGTGAAAAACTACAATATCCATCAAGACAAGATTCTCCCCCTTTCTCTTTACACACTTGCACTCTTTATTTCTCCAAAATTCTCCCCCTTTATCCTACACATCTGCTATCTAAGGTTTTCACATGACTTCTCTCCCCCTTTGACATCAATGGCAAAGGGCACATACTTGCACTCTTCTATATTAACTTAATCTCTTTTCTAAACTCTCTAATTACTCCCCCTTAGAAGTAGCCCTAAGAAACATCAATCCAGATATCTAAGCACCTCTGAACTGATGCACTATTGTGCATCTTAGTTTAGAGAAGGAGGGGTGATAACCCCTAACTTTTCTCTGAGAAATTAAAAAATAGACCTTAGGCAGAGGCTTGGTAAAAATGTCTGCAATCTAATCCTTGGTAGAAATGTACTCCAACTTGACTTAATTCTCTATCACCTTTTCTCTCAAAAAATGATACCTAATGGATATGTGCTTTGTCCTTGAATGCATCATTGAATTCTTTGATATGTTTATGGCACTTGTGTTGTCACAAAAGATTGAAATGGGTTCTTCATATACAATTTTGATGTCCTTCAAAGTCTAGTTCATCCATAACACTTGAGTACAACTGTATGCTGCTACAATGTATTCTGCTTCTGTAGTAGATAGGGACATTGAATCATGTTTCTTGCTCAACCAAGATACTAATCTTTTTCCTAAGAAGAATGCACCTCCACTTGTACTTTTTCTATCATCCACATCTCCAGCCTAATCTACATCAGTATATGCATTGAGAGTAAAGTCACTGTCCTTAGGGTACCACAAACCACGATCCATTGTACCTTTTAAATACTTCAAAATTCTCTTGATGACCATCACATGTGATTCCTTGGGTTATGCCTAAAATCTTGCCACAAGACATACTGCATGCATTATGTCAGGTCTAGTTTGAGTCAGATAGAGTAATCCTCCAATCATCAATCTATACCTTTTCTGGTCTGCCAAGGGTGAGCTATCATCTTTACTCAACTTACAACTAGTTATCATAGGTGTGCAAACTAGTTTAGCATTTTCCATCCAAAATTTCTTTAACTCTTTGACATATTTAGACTGAGAAATGAAGATACCTTTATCTGATTGACTTATTTGTACACCTTAAAAGAAGTTCATCTCTCCAAACTTAGACATTTCAAATTCACTTTGCATTTCTCTAGCAAAAACTAAGCACATACTTTCATTGCCTCCAAAAATAATATCATCAACAAAAACTGCAACAATCAGAGTTTGTTCATCATTGATCTTAAAGTATACATTGCTACCTGTAGTACCTTTACTAAACCCTATCTATATCAGATACCTGTCCAACCTTGCATACCATGCCTTGGGAGCTTGTTTTAATCCATACAAAGCTTTCTTCAATCTACATACCATGTCATCTTGATCTAATAACTGAAATCCTTCTGGTTGTTCAATGTAGACTTCCTCTTCCAACTCTCCATTTAAGAAGGTAGATTTCACATCCATTTGATAAACCTTGAAATCTTTGTATGCTGCAAAACCCAAAAACATCCTTATTGCTTCAACCCTTTCCACTAGAGAAAACATTTCTTCACAGTCTATTCCTTCAACTTGAGCGTATCCTTTGCAAACCAACCTTGCTTTGTTTATTACCACATCACCATTCTCATTCATCTTATTTATGAAGACCCACTTTGTACCAATTACATTCTTGTCTACTGGTTTGGGAACAAGATCCCAAGTCTGATTCTTCTCTATCTGCATCAATTCCTCTTCCATAGCCTTTATCCAATTTTCATCTTTGCAAGCCTCATTCATAGTTTCAGGTTCAATCTTGGAAATCAGATAGAAATTTACTTGTTCCTCTACAACTTTTCTTCTGGTTAAGATCCCTTTGCTCTTATCTCCTATGATTTGATCTTAAGAATGACTGATTCTTACATATCTTGGAGTTTTGGTAGCACTTACCAGAGCTTTCTCTTCTTCATCTGTGTTGTCTTCATGCTATATCACTTCTGAAACATCCGGTTCATCTAATTCATATCCACCTAATTCTGAAGACCTGTCCTTGCATTCATCAAATTTAACATTTGGACTTTCAATGATCTAATTTAGCCTCTTATTATAGCACCAGTAGGCCTTTCTCTTGGTGGAGTAACCAAGGAAGATTCCTTCATCACATTTAGCATCAAACTTGCCTAAATATTCTTCTCTTTTGATATAACATTTGCTACCAAAAACTTTGAAATATTTCATAGTAGGATGTTTACCATGCCACAATTCATAAGGAGTCTTTGAACTATTGCCTTTTACTTGAACTCTATTTAGGATATATACAGTGGTGTGAATTGCCTCTCTCCAATATGCTTCCATAAGATGAGCTTCCTTCATCATGGTTCTAGCAGCTTCTTGAATTGTTCTGTTTTTCTTTTCAACAACTCCATTTTGTTGTGGAGTTCTGGGCACGGATAGCTATCTCTTTATTCCATGTTCTTCACAAAAGAAAATGAATTCATTTGATGTGAACTCTCCTCCTTTATTAGACCTGAAGCATTTGATTTTCAAATCCATCTCATTTTCAACCATTGCCTTAAATTCCTTTAATTTATCTAGAGCTTCAACTTTCTCTTTCAAAAAGGTGACCCAAGTCATTCTAGAATAATCATCAATAATCAACATGAAATACATGTCTCCTTTCAAACTTCTTACTTTGGTAGGTCCACACAAATCTATATGCACTAGCTTAAGCAGTCGTCTGACTGATTGGTCCTTTCTTTTGAAACTTGTTCTTGTCTGTTTCCCAAATTGACACTCCTTGGAAATAGGATTAGTAGGCTTCACAAGCTTAGGAAAATCTCTAACAACCCGTGTAGTACTTATCTTCATAATATTATCAAAATTTATGTGACACAACCTTCTATGTCATAACTAACTCTCATCAGTTTGAGTCAACAAGCAATAGTTCTCAGTTCCTTTCAAGTGATAGATATTACCTCTGGTCTTCTTACTGGTTGTAATGACTATTTTGGAGCTTTCCCTGATCTTGCATCCATTATCCTTGAAGCTTAAATCATAGCCCTTGTCACACATCTAACCCACACTCAAAAGATTCTGCTTTAATCATTTCACATACAAGACATCTTTAGTATTATGCTTGCCATCAAAAGAGATAGATCCTTTCCCACAAATCTTGCCAGTTGTATCATCTCCAAATATAACTAGTCCACCATCATATCTTTCCAAACCACAAACTTAGTTTTGTCACTAATCATGTGGTGAGAGCAACCACTATCAATAACCCATTCATCGTTGTCCCTAATGACCTAAGCAGCCAAAGCACTTTCCACTAGTTTTTCTTCCTTCACACAGCTAGTAAAACTAGTAGGCACGGGATCTTCCTTAATAGAAATAAACAAGCATTTATTTACAAAGGAACTAGCATTATCTGGTTCACCATTATTTGATACTCCTTCATCATCATCAAAATCTTTAACATAATAACACTTCTTTTGGGTCCGAGGCCTATTCTCTAATCTTCTTCTATTTCTTTCAATTCTTTCAGGAAATCTCAAAGCAAAATGACCTACTTTACCATAGAAAAACATTTGAAAGATAATTTGCCTTTGTACTTACCAAATCCTCTTTGTAGTCTGTGCACGAAGTTGGATTCAACTTCATCAAACTCATCATCAGATTCTACCTTGTACTTTTCTAATTTGGAAGTACTTTCAGGAGTAATAGCTTTGAAGGCCATCTCAACTTTTGGCAGAGCATCACCAAACTCTCTCATTTCAAAGGCAGTAAGATTACCAAGCAGCTGATCCCTGTCAACTGCTTTTACTTGCATGAATTCTTCAATTGCGGCTACCTTGTGAAAGTAGGACTTGGGTAGTGATCTGAGAATTTTCATAACAACTTCATTTTCGGTGAGAGTTCTGCTTGTTGCTTCTCAAAAATGCAGGTTTTTAAACCACAAGAGGGTGCCAATCTCTTAATACATTTTTGGTCAACAAGACAGGGTTTATGTAATTGGAACCCCCTACACTTTAGGTTCTGCTAGACCTAGGCGGGTGTACCTAAATGATAAGGTAGATTTAAAATCTAAGTAGATTCTGACTTGGGCAATTTTACTCACTATGGCACACAGATGTGAGATAATTACATAGCTTACTGACTAACTCCTAATAAAAGTTTCAAATATTAAGGATGTGAATTAAATTTGTATAAAGAGTTCTAAAATGGATTAGTGCCTAATCTATTGGCTGGATAGAGTCAATGGATAAATGATGATTACAGAGACAGTTATGTAGGATTGATTGGTTTACTTCTTAGCTTAACTCTAACTGTCGGGCACCTTTTATATGTCTACACCTTATGCAGACGTGCAAGTTTGTAAGTGACTATACTCTTCTTACCAAATCCTAGTGATACTCCCCTAAACTATTGCGAACAACTAAAAGGAATTTTAATCCTGATAAGAAGGAAATCTAACCAAGATAGTTTGTTTAAAGGTTTTTAACTCTAGGCACAAACCAATGAACATAAACTTACTTGGGAGGACATAAATCAACTTCTCTTCAGAGACCAAGCAAATTGATCACACACCAATAGAAAATGTATTGTGCCAAATTATGTTAATTTGAATAATTTGAAGGAACCACTTTGGAGACAGTATAGCAGCATACGATCATAAGACTTCAATCACAATAGTTGAACACTAGAAATGAATCAACATTCAAGAACATTCTGTTGCATTATATTACTTCAAAATATTGACATTAATTGCAAAAAATTCTGAAGTATGTAAAGATGTGTTGCTAAAAGTCTACTATATATAATTATCTTTCTATATCCTCTTTTTCTCCACAATGTCTTGACTTAAATAGTTAGATGCAGAAGAGATGCATCTCTTCATAAGTGTCTTTTGAACATTAATTAACAATTAAACCATTTAACTAGGCCTTAACTAGCCATAAATGGATCTTAGTGATATGATCTAGGTACCTTTGCCTCAAATGTGTATCTGCACACTCCACAATACTTTTTGCAGTGAACTCCATGGCAATCATTCTTTCCATGCATGCACAGGCTCCCTCCAATGTTTGATCATCACTTTTTACGGGTTCCAAGGCTTCATGTAGGATCATCTGGCACTCCTTCATCAAATCTCGCTGGTACTTTAGGCTTTTATCATCTTTGAACAATGTAGGCACTGTTTGGAAACCTTCAATAAACTCATCAACTTCTGCCTGAAGGTCTCCATGGAAGTTTGTGTGACCCTAATCAAGCCCTTAGTATTGGAGATAGCCTCAGTGTCCAAAGTACCTTTGCCCTGTATGTCCTGGAGTTTCTCCCCAAGTCTTCTCACCAACATATTGTGTTCTTGAAGAGAATTTTGATTCTTTGAATAAGTGATCCAGAATTTATCCATCCATGCCATCATATTATTATGCCTTCTTTTGAACACAGTGGCAAGTGCATCAAATCTGGCCTGTGTTACCTGGGTGTTTACCTATGTTGTTTCACCATGTCTATTATTTGTGAGCTTTCTCCTTGGATTAACATTTTGGGAGGTATTGAATACTTTAAGAAATTGTTTTGCTCTTTTGTTCTTTCCCAACTCATTTTATACATATCCCTTTCCTTAATCAACATCTAAATTTGAACTTTATTTAACTTAGCCACATTTCTTCCAAGGTCTGCTATGACAAGTGGATCAGTTTCTCCAACCTTGAATGTCATTACATGGACAAAGGATTTTTCAATGTCAATAACTTCAAGCCTTTTGTGTGGTGGGTACAACGCCCAGATCATGAGATAATTTTCATCTGGATTATATTTTGTCCCAATATACGCTTCAATCACTCCTTTAGAACTGAGCTTGTGTTTTGGATTATCACTATGCAAGAAACTATCAAAGACAAGTGCTAAATTCAAATCAAGACTAGGGAATATCATGATCACACCAGATTCCTCTAGTAATCTTCTTCCCTTTTTTGGAGTCATATTTCTTATCTCATTCTCCACATCCATTTTTAATGTATTTAATAATTGTGTCTCATTATTCGGTGTAATGTCTGAGGCTAATTCCCTAATAGCCTTACCTTGGTGTTTATACAAAAAAGTCTTGAATTCAGGAGTGTGACTAAACTGGTCATCTGGGATGAAAGATTTGTAAGCTATCTGCCTAGCATCATTATCACATGTCTCCTCAATTTCTAACCCTCTCTCTAGAGACTGATATTGTTCAATTCTAAATTTTGGAATTGTGTTAGACAGGTCATGGGGTTTTGATGAAACAAACCCTTCACTGTTAGAGGAAAATACCTTGACTTCTTGTGCCTCCCTCCTTCTCTTTTCCACTTCCTGGTTATATTCATCAATAGCCATTTTAGCATCTGCTTCTTCCAAATTTCTTATAACATCATCATGAGGAAAGGGCACATGAGCATATCCACTCATATTTTGCTTTTTCCTAGCATAATCAATAAAACCTTCTGGGTCAAATCCTTTCCTGTGTACTACTCTCCTGAGATTAAAATGTGATAATTTGTCAAAAATGAGATCATAACCCTCTTTTGCCAACATAGTAAAATCATCGAAACATAGTGTACTTGGCATAAATGATTGTTTGTCATATGCATTGAGATTCATCACATTGGAGTAATCAAGCTGCCTGACTATTTCTAAGTATGCCACTCTATCTAGCACAGTTCTTGGTAATAGAAAAGGGGTATCTTCAAACCCATATAACCTGATCATAGTGGAATTGAGAAAATAGTACCAATCACCCCATTTGGAGTTTACAGTGGGTGGTCCATCAAAATCCTTGGGGCTTAAAAATCTCTTTATTTCATCTGACAAGGAATAACTGCAAGGATAACCATAACATCTATACAAAGTCTTAACAAAGAATTCTTCAAAATGGGCATAGCTAGAATTTACAAACCTACTATCCCATATAGAAGTCCATAATTGTATGGGCAGTGGTTGACCATCCTTATCAAGTTGTGAAATTTTTAATTATTGTGGCAATAGATTCAACTCTTGACCATAATATAAAATCATATGCATGAGAGCAGAGTAGTGTCTGAATCTTATTGTTGGGGAACTATAATTAATAGCCATCAGACCTAAATCTATTCCTTTAAAAAGATACGCAACATAGTCAAATGTTCTTGCACGGTGGCAATGAATGTCTGCTGAGCTGACCATGGGTGTTATGGACATGAACTCTGGAACTTCATTTCCCTACACCTGCCCCACTGAATAATATGTATATTTCATGTAAGGTTCAAATAAGTCAACATGGAATGGTGGTCCATCACCTTCTTCAAATGGCACTAAATTTCCCTCACTTCATAGTCTATGCAGTGGCAATCTCTATCCCTTATAGGTGGTGTCCAATCTCAAATATTCCTTTCCTAAATCTTCGTATGAAATAGGAGTATTATATCTATCATTCAAACCAAAGACCTCATAGACTACATTCTTGGATATATGAATAAAGGGTTCTCCTTGCAAATTGCATATAGCTTTTTGATTGGGATTGTAATGGTCTAAGAATAGTTTTAAGAGGTCTATATTCACAAAAACATCTGTGACAACCAATTTCCCCAAATTAAGTTGCCAAGGGTTGCACACAGGTTCCATCCTATTCCTCCTATGGTAATGGAACATGAATAGCTCATATCCTCTTATAGGGGTCCATATGTTCGCCACATACTTATATTTGTCCTCTTGTTTTTCAACATCTGCCCTTAACTGTGCAGTTCTCCTAGCTTTAGGTCTAGAACCGGTCAATTGGTCTATGAGAACTTGGTTAAGTTTTTTATCCTGTGTTTTCCCCCCTTTTTCTATTTTAACTTTTTGTTTTTTATTCTTGGTTTGGCAAGTTTCAGTCTGCTGTCTTCTTTTTGACTTCGAAGAACTTTCCATTTTGTGATAAACACCAGAATTTGACTATATTTTAATTGCAAGGAGGTTCAGAGAACTTACTTGTATATCTTCTACATGAATTTCCTCTCCCCTGATGAATTCCTTACTCCTCGTTTGCAACCCTTTGATTTTTGACTTTAGTTCAATAGGGTTCAGAATAACTCATTTAACATCATCTTCAATCGACCATTAATGGCTACTGCTAGACATGAGTTTCAAAATGTCAGAGTGATTCTTTAGTTATATCGGTGAGACTTCTTTAGTTTCATGTCGATCAGTATGTTGTGTTTAGGACCATTTTATTTCATATGTTCATAACTAGTCATCAAGACTGTGTTGGTGTCTTTATGAAGTGTCCCTTTGATTTTCCATTTTGATCAGGGAGACCACTTAGTAGTTTCATCTACCATGTATGAATCCTTGTCTTTTCTTTTTTAAACTAGTATCATTTCGGGGAGACATTATGATTCTCATCCCAACAGCATGGTGATTAGAATCGATTAGTACTCTTCTGGGTATCGGTGAGTGTGTCTCTGATAAATGGAAGTTGTTTTATCGTTATCGGGCTGACAAATGTTATCATTTAGAAAATATAACAATTTCCCAATGTGTTAAGTCTTTCCAATGGTTTGTCTCTATCGCCCAACTTTATTAGAATAGATCGGCAAGAATTTTACTAAAAACATTTTGTCTTCTCATGTCGGGGTGACTTATATGGCTAGGAGGAGTTAACAAATTTACTTTGATCATATATGTCATTCTGATGAACTTATTACTTTATGTAGGGGAAAGATCACTGGCTTCTTGGTGATAAGATATCAGTCAGTGTGACTTATAAACTCGGTATGATTCTAGGATTTCACTCTAACTGATTTACTCACACTGATGAGCTTTCATCGATAATACATATGGAATGTCTCCCCGATCATTAGGTAACTTTTATATATGAGATTTTGATCGTTAAGACATTGATTATTTATGCCAATATGCATATTAGACTTAAAAGTATATCTTGATGTTTGGAGAGAGGTGTTTAGGGTCTTGCCAATAGAGAGGAATTTCTATCAGAACTAAGTTGTGATCAGAGGACTATGTATCTAAAAGGATATATTTATGATATTGTTATTTTGTGGGCTATGAGATGGATCTTGTCACACAAATTTTGGTAATTAGTTTTGATAAAGAAGTCAAAATTGTTGATAACTGAGAGGGGGGGGTGAATCAGTTATCCTAATTGTTTCCCTTTTTGAACTTTCTTATTGATTAATGCAGCATTGAATCAAACACAAAAACATTACCATGAAATAAGAAACACATGACACAGTATTTTGACGTGGAAACCCTGTTAAGGGAGAAAACCACGGGGCGATTAACCCAAAATTATTCTCTGTTAGAAGAATAGGAAATTACAAAAATGGCACTTGCCAATTAGGGCTCACTGCCCAAGCACACTGCTCACAAAGAGGCCCACTGCCTACAAGGAGACACACTGTCTACAAAGTGATAAGAATCACAGTCTTGAACTGATTGGAAGCATCTGCATATGCTGGAGTTCAGTTCCGGTTACGCTTAGTACACTGATCTACAGCACTTCATCTTTTCTTTATTCTGCTATCCTTTCACATACCGGATCTTTCTTGCTACTTCTGCTCTGTTCTGTACTTCTTCGCATATATGTTCACATTATCACTCTCTTCACAATTAATTCCATCCTCTATATATATCCGCACAAGTAATTTCATCACCTTTCTAGTCAGCATCCAGAACAGTCTAGTTTCTTACAAACTCTGTTCTGTCGGCTGAATCCTTGCTCACCAAGCAATGCGGATCAAGCATATATTTGTAGATATCATTAATCATGTCGGCCAAACATGATTCATGCCTTCACAACCTTTATCATCAACAGTAACACATCCGGAAAGTAGTCTGATACTCTGTCAGTCAGTTCTTCCTCTGTTTTCACTGTCTCTCAAGAATCCGGTACTCAACTATTCATATCTTTTTCCTTGTCCATCACTGGAGGCTAAATCCTTGGAATATACCACTCAAGGTAGTCCTCTTGACTTCCCCAAATCCGCACTGCACCAAGACACTTCCTCTGAGAGATCCGGACCAATATGTCAGACCTTGCCACATGCTCTGTTCTTGTTCACCGGACCACAACAATCTTTATTTTGACTTCCGGTAGAGACACACCATGACTTGCGGATATGTGGGATGACCTTTGTTGCCATCAATGACAACAACCATGAATCTATATAGTGTCTCTTGCCAACAATCTCCCCCTTTGGCATTGATGGCAACACTTAGTGAAAAATGATTAAGTGTTTACACTATGCTCGCCCTTAGCTGATGCTCTATCTTTATATACAATTTCTGGAACTCCCTATGCTCCCCCTTGGCTGATGCTCTATCTTTATATACAATTTTCGGAACTCCCCCTTAGTTAGATTCCTCATTTTTCACTGCTTCTCACTCCCCCTTTGACATCAATGGCAAAGGGTAGGGTCCGCACACCAAAATTTTCAATTTTTTTTTTTTTATACATAGCCGCATATTTTCATACTCACATATACTGAAGAATGTCTGCAAAGGATGTCTTCAATTGGATCAGTTCTGTAGCCCAACTTAGCTTCATTCTTTCCAAAATTGAGATGTGACCACTCAACAAAAATGTAAAAGCTTCTGCCCTCTTGAGATCTGTCGGATCATTTGTTTGGGCGGTGGTCTGAGCATCACTGATCGCCTCATGCATAGTTTCTAACTTAGGGATTATAATCCTTCTAAGTTCTCCCATCCGGTTAGTGATATTCTTCCTTTCCTTCTCAAGATTCTTTATTTCATTCAAGACTGCAATAGTCTAACATTCTTGATTTATTATGGAGGAAGAGAGAGGATCAAGACTTTGAGATAAACTTTGTAGTTTGTCCTGTTCCTCTTTTATTTTCTTATCAATTTGTGCTGTTGCCTTTGACCAAGATATACAAAATTTGTAAATGTCACCGCCATCCTTAAGAGCATTTTCTAAGCTCTTTATTCCAATACTCATAATTTTCCTATCGGTAGAGATTAATCCTAATAATTCTGAAAATCTTTTATCCAAAAATTCCTTCCGGACCTTTTCTTCAGCTGATTTTTCTAGAGAATTAAAATGTGTATCAACACTGCTGACTAAGGTTTTTAGATTACCAGAAGAGGAGGCTGTCGGATCTATCTGGATTGATGGCATAATCTTTACAAGTACTCCGGAAGCAGCCTCTATCAACTCACAGTCTTCCATATGAGACTTCAGGAGTTTTTCATTTGCCTTGGCATTTGCAAATGAAGCTATCTTCATTGTTTGTACCGGAGAGAGAGAGTCAAAGTCGAATGGGCCTTTTAGAAGCTCCGGTTCATCAATCTCTAAAGTTTCTTTGCTCAAAAATTGTTGAATAGTTTGTGCAGTGTCTCTTGCCGAAGACAGATGTTTCTTTTCTTCTGTAGTCTTGGGACTGTCAACCTCTTTATCTTTCACCACTGCTTCCTTCTCCTATAATTTCTCTTCTTCTTTGGATCCGGAGACTGTAGGGGAAACCGGAGGAGAGATGTTAGTCTGTTCAGGGCCTACTTCTTCCGGAGCAGATGATTCCAAATCCGCAGCTGTTTCTACACCTAAGTCCTCTACAACAGGAAGATTGAACCTTTTGAAGGCCTTCCGGAGGATCTCTTCTGTCTCTTGGGCCACTTTGTCAGTCTCACCAAGCATGAGTTGATTCATCCTGGCTTTACTTCTGAACTCATCTTTGTAGTCTTTGAAGATTATGTTCATTGTCTTGGGATCAATTTGAGGATATAGCTGAATAGCTATCTGCTCCCAGATCTCAAGATCTTTTGCATGAGCATTATTCTTTCTTATTTCTAATTCCTTTTCTAGGCTTTTAGGAATAAGAGATATGATCTCAATGAAAGCCTTATTGTATATGTTCAGATATTTGACTGTGGCTTCCTCTAGAATCTTTTGGTCAGCCTCATTGTAGTCATCATAAAATTCAGTCATTGGTTGAAGGTTTCCATCCACCGTAACCGACTTGATTACACTCTCTAGAGACAGAGTGGGCTTTTCAACAGATACCTCTGCCATTTCATCCTTGTCTTGGCCTGTGGAGGGTTTACCGGATCCTTTCTTCTTCTGCTTCTTTATTTCTTTTACTCCCTCATCTGACTCTGTTTCCTCTTCATCTTTTTGGCTCTCATAAGCCCTTGTGGCTTTTGTCTTAGATCTTTTACCGGATGCCTGGACTTCCGGTTTTGAGCTTTTGGTTGTGGGAGGTGTAGATCTTTTTGATGATCTGGTCCGGGTGGAAGTTTCAACCGGAACACTTTCTTTACTTTTCTTTTCTTCCTCAGCCTTCCTCCTCTTTTCCCGGCTGGCATCAAGTGCCTCTTTTGAGATGCCTAGGCCTTGAGCAATGTGCTCTACTTCTTTTCTCACCTTTCTCTTTATCTCAGGTTCCCTGAGTTCTACATGTATTTTTACACTCAGCTCCTCAAAGGTTCCAAACCTTTCTGCCTTAGGATCTTTGGGCTGACTTAGCATGTGTTGAACATGTAGCTCCACTATATGTTCATCCACTTCATACCCCATGGGCATGATCCAGACAGTCCTTGGCTCCACTGCCTCCATTAGGCACTGATCAGTGTCAACCATAAAGCACACTGAGTCTTTGTATTTTTCAACAAGAGACTGGGGAATTCTCTCTCTTGCTTACATCATGCTTTGAAAGTTTTTGAAGTATCCCCATAGGGCTGTATTTCTTGCTTTGGCATCCCCAAGCCCATGTAGATAGTCTCTTATCTGGACTGCAACAGGTTTGTCATTCTGCCATACCCATCCACTTGATCCGGGCAGCTCATTCATGAAGTAGAAGAATAGACATACAATAAGAGTACCATACTTAAAGGAATTCTTCTTGTCTTTCTTGATTTTCTGTATATTTTCCATTAATTGGCTTAACAGTAGTTCGCAGAGATCATATTCTGCATTCTTTCTTAGCATTTCATAGGCAGTGTATACTGCAGTTCCGGATATAGAATTATCCCTGCTGGAGTGATAGATCTTGTATCCTATTATCATGGATGCATACTTGATATCCGGATCCGAAATATCTTCAATGGTCATTGCCCTCTTATCGAATTTTGATCCGGTGGCCTCAGTTACAATGTTGTTCTTGACAGATTTGAGGATAGGTATCCCTCCGGAAGAGTATAGACCAGTTACTGCTCTAATTGCCTCTTTTGTGATCTTGTAGGGTCTATCCAGCCATAGAAAGTTGTTATGCATCCTGCTTAGTACATACCGGACCCATTCATCTTCTTCAAAGCAGGGGAAATGAAAAAAATTGCTCAAATTGTTTCTTCTGGATACCCTTATACTCTGGTTTAAGCTCAAAAGCATTGTCTATCAGTTGCTTGTGATAGAGATCTCTTAATTTGAATTCCCCAAATTCCTCAATGCTTGCATGTATGTAAACCCTAATGTCTTCAGTATGTAAAACTCCGTGAGGAGCACTGGAAAATGCTCCTAAGGGATCTACCTCCAATGACTTGTATGGATGTTTCTTAAATTTAGGTCAGGGCCTATCTGAGATTTTCACTATATTTGGAGTAGCCATTTCTTCAAAGATTTGCAGTGAGATAATGAAAACAGAGAATACCTTATGCACCTTCGGTTTGCACGGAGTGGTTGGATTGATTTCCTTATGCAATGACTTCAGCAGGAGATCTTTGGTGTGCTTGATGAATCTTGTTGCAGAGCTCCACTTTTCGCTTCTTCTTGAGTGCAGAATGAGCAAATGCTTTTTGAGAAATCCCTTATATTGCTCCGCAAACCCTAATATCTGATGGCAATAAATGCTTGACCTATATTATTCCGGTTTGCCTTATCCGGATAGCTTGGAGTATCCCGGATCAGTCCTGATCTGTGAACATCATCCGGATCTTTCAATCATGAATAAATTGAGGTGACACATTGCAAGAACATCCCAAACACTCTGTCCAATCTGCAGAGTAAGATAATGCACTTTCAGATCTCTCTGGACCTTTTTGTAATCCTCTGTCATACCGGAGCATCTCCCGGAACAGGTCTTACTTGATCGATCATAGCTTCTTCATAACTCCATGCGGACCTCTGAAATCTTATCTGGATCATCTAAAGACTTATATCTTTAAACCCTTTACTCCGCATCTTGTGCCACATCCGGCACCACTTGATTGGCTAGGGGAATAGGATTTTCTTTGAGTCTCCCCCTGAGCCAGAGCTCACACTTTAATTTCCGGAAGAATTATTAGCACCAGAGTCTGGTGCGGATCCAACCTCTACATTCTCTGAACTTTTCTTCACCCAAATCTTGCTCATCTGATTCCTAACTTCATCCGCATTCATCTTTTGTTTACCCTTGTCTTGATTCTGATTATACACCGGACCTCTTTTGTCCTAATTCTTGCTTCTGCAGACTTTAGCATTATGACCGGACCTATTACAGATTTGGCAAATAACATTTCTTTGCATGTTTGACTGATAACCTCTTGATTTGCATTGATTAGCCATATGACCTACTCTATTGCATGTAAAGCATCTACCTTTGAATGAATTGTTTACTTGCATATTTCTGCATTCATGGGATTTGTGTCCATACCTTTTGCAGTTAAAGCACTGTCCGGAGAAGGATGAATTAATCTGATTCATTCTTTTTTTGCACTGATTAGCTTTGTGACCAAAGTGGTTGCAGCTGTGGCAGTATCCATTGAAATATGGATATCTTTGAGCATTGGGCTGTCTTACCGGAGGTCTTCTAGGCCTGTTCCTTGGATTTTTTGATCCAAAATTCTTTTGACCGGATCCAGAGCTTTCTCCTTTCTCATATCCCAAACCATACTTGTCATCTGTCCTCTTTTGACTTCCAAGAAGTACTTCAAGTTGGGCAGAACTTATCTTGAATTTTTCTTTATATTCATTTGCTGTTTGAAGATCTCTTTTGAGAGAGGCAATTTGATCCTCAAGTTTTTCTTCATTATCTTTGGCATCTTCAAGATCAGATTCAAGATGTCTGATAATCCTGTCCATCTGGTGGCATTCTTCTGATTTTTCTTTAAGAGATTGTCTTAGATTGTCTTCAGCCTTTCTTTTTTCTTCAATCTCTTGAGTAATCTTTATAGTTCCTGATTCCATTTCATGTCTTAACATAATGACTTCTTTTGATAACTTTTCACATAACTTGGTTTGCTCAGTCAATTCTTCATTTGTATTGCTTTCTTCACTTTGTCTTGCCAATTGTTGGAGCAGCTCCTTTCTCTTTTTCATAGAGAGACTTAATTTGTCTTTTAATTCTCTCATGAATTCATTAGCCTGTTTGAGTCTTTCCTTTAATTCATTGACTTCAGAATTTGACTGTTCAAGATCCTCAAGGGCAGTCTTGAGTTGCTCCCTTAAACCATATGCATCCATTTGAACTCCCAGATCTTCCTCAAGCTGTTAGGCTCTATTAGGAGGAACCTGGCTCTGATACCAATTGTTGATAACTGAGAGGGGGGGTGAATCAGTTATCCTAATTGTTTCCCTTTTTGAACTTTCTTATTGATTAATGCAGCATTGAATCAAACACAAAAACATTACCATGAAATAAGAAACACATGACACAGTATTTTGACGTGGAAACCCTGTTAAGGGAGAAAACCACGGGGTGATTAACCCAAAATTATTCTCTGTTAGAAGAATAGGAAATTACAAAAATGGCACTTGCCAATTAGGGCTCACTGCTCGAGCACACTGCTCACAAAGAGGCCCACTGCCTACAAGGAGACACACTGTCTACAAAGTGATAAGAATCATAGTCTTGAACTGATTGGAAGCATCTGCATATGCTGGAGTTCAGTTCCGGTTAGGCTCAGTACACTGATCTGCTGCACTTCATCTTTTCTTTATTCTGCTATCCTTTCACATACCGGATCTTTCTTGCTACTTCTGCTCTGTTCTACACTTCTTCGCATATATGTTCACATTATCACTCTCTTCACAATTAAATCCATCCTCTATATATATCCGCACAAGTAATTTCATCACCTTTCTAGTCGGCATCTGAAACAGTCTAGTTTCTTACAAACTCTGTTCTGTCGGCTGAATCCTTGCTCACCAAGCAATGCGGATCAAGCATATATTTGTAGATATCATAAATCATGTCGGCCAAACATGATTCATGCCTTCACAAACTTTATCATCAATAGTAACACATCCGGAAAGTAGTCTGATACTCTGTCAGTCAGTTCTTCCTCTGTTTTCACTGTCTCTCAAGAATCCGGTACTCAACTATTCATATCTTTTTCCTTGTCCATCACCGGAGGCTAAATCCTTGGAATATACCACTCAAGGTAGTCCTCTTGACTTCCCCAAATCCACACTGCACCAAGACACTTCCTCTGAGAGATCCGGACCAATCTGTCGGACCTTGCCACATGCTCTGTTCTTGTTCACCGGACCACAACAATCTTTATTCTGACTTCCGGTAGAGACACACCATGACTTACGGATATGTGGGATGACCTTTGTTGCCATCAATGACAACAACCATGAATCCATATAGTGTCTCTTGCCAACAAAAATGAGGGGCATTATTCAAGGTATGTGAAGGATAGGTAGATTTCTTGCAAATGAAGAGTGTGAAATTTTTCCAGTTTTAATAGCGGCTCTTTCTGGGGATGTATACCCCCTGTGGGTATAACAAGGATCCATATTTCTAGGTTAAGCAGACCAAATTTGCATGGAATAGGAGTTGGTATGGAAGGGAGATGGGATGGAGTGATGGATTTTTGAAATGGGAGTTGGTATGGATGAGGAATGGAAAATGGAATGAAAATCCTATACTAATGTGCATAGAAATTTTATTGCAAAAAAGGTATTTTTAAGAATTGTCCATGCACTGGTAATTCTTGACCTTTTCCTAGACTACTATGCATGGAAATTTTAAGAAAAGAAATTCTTTAGGAACTGTCCATGCACTGGCAATTCCTGATCTTGTCTTGACATATTTTGAAGATAGTATGAGTCTCCCCCAGCCTTGCCAACAATGACAAAGGGTCCTAACCATAGAGCTTCAAACTTTCCATGCTTTCTTTTTTCTTGGCTCTTGGTATTCCACATTAGGACCATATCATTTATTTCAAATTTTCTATTTGTAGATATTTTGTCATACAAGTACTTCATTTGCAATTGCTTCCTTCTATTGCATTCTTGTGCTTGATTTGTAACCTCATCAAGATCCATTAATTCTTCAATCCTTTTTTCCATAGGTTCAGGAATTTCAAAATCTTCTTGTAAAAGGAATTTCCACACTGGTAATAAGTTATGCAGAGGGAGTCTTGCTTGAGTTCCATACACTGGCTGAAAGGGTGATTTTCCTATAGCCTTTTTTATAGTGATTTTGTTTGCCCATAAGGCTAGCCTTAACTTAGAATCCCAAGCCTTCGTATTGTTATTCAGCATTCTTTTTATGATTTTCAAGATGCTTTTGTTACTGGATTCATCTTGCCCATTCGCTTGTGGGTGATATGGTGAAGAATAAAGAATCAGTATTCCATAAGAGTTGCAAAACATTTTGAACTCCTCTGATCTGAAACACATTCCATTATCAGTTATAATCCTTGCTGGCACACCAAATCTAGTGATAGTGTTTTCAAATAGGAAATTCATTACAACTTTATTGGTTGCTTGTCTTGTGGGTACACCATCTACCCATTTTGTGAAATAATCTGTAGCTACTAGTATCCATCTATATCCTCTAGTGGATCTTTTTATGATTTGTCCTATAAAATCTATTCCCCACTGGTGGAATGGAGCCTCAACTTGCATAGGCCTTAAAGGTACTGCCCCTTGGTATTTCAATTTCCTAGAAAATCTTTGGCATGCCTCACACTTCCTAGTAAAACTATATGCATCGTTGAAAACCTTAGGCCAGTAATATCTTGCCCTTAATATTTTGTGAGCAGTAGTTTTTTCTAAAAAATGCCCTCGACATATCGCCTCATGCATTTCTTTCATAACATGTTTGGCTTGATATTCATTCAGACATAATAACAGAATATCATCCTGATTTTTCCAATAAAGATCCCCTTCTATGAACACATATTTTGAAGCTTGTAATTTAAGTGTCCTTTTCTTGTTATCATCATATCCTTCAGGGCACTTCATATATTTTAGATATTATATGATATCAGCATACCATGATGTACAGTCAATGCTAGAAATCATGTTATCTTCATCATTAGAATTACCTATCTGAGCAGCTTCAAAATTGGTCTTGTCCATTAGACTAGCAAGACCCTATCCTCTTACTAGCTTGGTAATTTGGATTTCAATGTTAAATTCCTAAATTTTGCCAATCCATCTACACCTTTTGCCAGTAACTTCAGTCTAAACATATACATCCTTCACTGCAACATTAGGTACATAGGCTATTATTTTTGCTTCCACTAGGTATGGCCTAAATGCTTTGACTTCTTTCACTAATGTGTATGCCTGTTTCTCATGTACATCATATTCTAACTCTACATTTTAGAGGGACTTACTAAAGGATGAGATGGGTTGTTCATATCCGTCATTATTTTTATGTAACATCACTACTGCAACTGTATGATAGGAAGCAAATGAGAAAATCTAAAATGGTTTACTAAAGTTAGGGGATATTAGGACTGGGGCTTCCTTGATTGCTCTTTTTATTGACATGAATGCATCGAGGGCCTCATCTATCCAGTTAACTTGTGCATCCTTCTTTAACATTTTGGATATTGGATTCACTATTTCAGCAAAGTTTGATATAAATCTTCTAACAAAATTAATCTTCCCAAAGAAAGATTGAATGGCTTTCACTATTTTAGGAGTAGGAATATTATCTATAGCTTCCACTCTTTCTAGATCAATCTTGACTCCATCTTTGGACACTATGTGCCCTAATAGCTTTCCTTTTGTTACTGCAAATTGGCAATTTTTGGGATTCAGGGAAATACCATACTTTAATGTTTTCAAAAAGATCTGTTCAAGGTGTGCATAATGGTCTTCTAGTTTTTTGGAATATGCAGTGTTACCTTTTGAGTCGCCCTTGTTTATTTATGTATCGGTAATTTTTCTTAAGCAAGAGTTGGTTTACCATATTATATTTTTGGTCATATCTTCGCTTTGTAAATCGACTCTTAGTCCTTCAAATTTTACCCGTGTGTCGTCTTTGTATAAAAGGTTTGAACCTTTGAACCCAAACCATTCTCAAAGTTCAAGGTTCAATGGTTCAATATGTCTGAAGTGTCATATAAAGCAAGCTGTCTTACTGTTTGTCTTAAGCGTCTTTGTACTTTCAGGTTGAACTTGAACCTTGCGCGTGTACTCTATAGCGGGGTTCAAGGTTCAATGGTTCAACGGTCTTAAGGTTCAACACTCATTGTCTTCCTATGAGTCGGGTC
The DNA here is from genome assembly GCA_027924645.1 of Cunninghamia lanceolata. Classification (NCBI taxonomy): domain Eukaryota; kingdom Viridiplantae; phylum Streptophyta; class Pinopsida; order Cupressales; family Cupressaceae; genus Cunninghamia; species Cunninghamia lanceolata. The sequence continues at coordinate 6,362,940 of BSBN01001164.1, read as the reverse complement.
ACATAGCTTCTGTGTCTACTAATATATCGTTGAACCTCCCACTTGTACTCTGCCGCGGGGTTCAATGGTTCAAGGTTCAATAGTTCACTGTTTTATAAGTGGCAACCTTTTACCAGAGACGCGTAACTTTTTGTTGGTCCACATAACCCTTGCGTCGTTGAACCTTCGTATTGAACCGCGTCTTCACAAGTTCAACGGTTCATAGGTCAAGTCCTTGTTTCGGTAAATCAATCTTTTGCCTACCTACAAAGTCTAGTTGACATGCTTGAACCATCACATTGAACCATCGCGTTGAACCATGTCCTAGAGGTTCAATGGTTCAATAAGTTTGAAGATTTGGCAATTTTGGTCCCGTTTGCTCCCGCAGCTTTCTAAGTCAAACTTAGCGGGAAAGTTGGAGGAAAATTTGTCAGAAACCCATCATGAAACCGAGAGCTCTAATTTAGTGGAGACTATGGATAATCATTGTACTTCATGATGGCGCACGAACATTACTTGCTTTTAATGAAGAAATCAGAGTTCACGTCTTTTCAAATATTTTTGGCATGTATTGTTCCAAGCGATGATTATTCACTCTGGTAAGCACCATTATTAACCGAGAACAAGCTAATTTTAGCAAGAAAATATACTGTGGAATGCAGAGAAGGATAGCGCTGGAAGTGTAAGGCTCTCGTTTTTCAAGTTTTCGCAGTGAATTCAAATATCCTGAAGGTGAGTCCTGTTTCCCCTGTGCTATTCCGAATTCTTATACTGGAAAGAAGAGCCTCTAGAATTTCTATTAATTTCAAAATTTGAAGTGTTTTATTATAATAGTCCAAGTATGTCGTTGAAATCTACATGTTTGGGAGACGAACATGGCCCTGGTCTCACTTACTCTCACTCAGAATTTGAGGATACTGCATTAGTTCAATATGATTTAGAGGAATTCATAGGAAGAACTAGAAACCCTGTCCAAACCCCCACAATGAAGAAAATTGTGGACAGTGGTTTAGTTGAAGCCACAGCCTTTCCTCAAGCTATATTCTACCCAGAGTTGGTTCAAGAGTGTATAAACAGATACGATCCCCAACACAGGTGTGTCAGAAAAGCAGACGGGGATGTGTTATTCCATGTTGACAGACAAACCCTCATGTCTATGATGAAGATACCACCTAAGGAGGCATATTCAAATCTTGACATTACTTCCTCCAATGGGTATTTCTCAGAAAAGAGACCAACTTACAAAAGTGTAATAGCAAGGAATTGGCTGCTAAAATTTCAAAAGGGTGGTTCAAGGCTGCCCAGACCCCTTACTAGAGATCATTTAATACAGGAAGTAAGGGATATTGTGGTGTTGTTGAATAGACTGAGAGGCAATCAGCATGCCTATTACTGGGAAGACTGGATGTACTTTTTCATACAAGTCATCCTTCAGGGTGAACAATATTTGGATTGGGCTGAGATAGTAGCTGATTGTCTACATCAGAGTTTAAATAATCGTCTGGGTAACAGGGATTTCTTTATGTCTTCATATATGTTCTACTGTTTAACATCCACAAGAGATTGGTTTGACTTGCCTCATGAGCCTTTAGATGAGAGCAGTAAGATTTACGAATATTATTCACAGTTGCAAAGAAGAAATTGTTATGAAAATTATAAAAGAATTAATGATGTCTTCACTGGAAAAATGACCTATGAACTGGCAGGCAATCCAGGTAAGAGAATGACCAGTGAAGCAATGCAACTGATCAGTATCTACGGTAGCTTTTTCATCCAATTTTCTGAATTCACTTATATCAGAGTTGGAGGGTTTGATGGTGAACCCCTGAAGTTGCCTAGATATGTATTCGATTGTTTTGTATTGATGGAGGTATGTTGGCAATTGGCACATGTTGATAACAAATTCCCATCAAAAAGGGGTTGTGGTATTGCTTTTCCTATTGAACTTGGGCATTATTCATGCCATTCAAAATTTGATGCCTTAAATCTGGAGGTGAACCTCAAAAGGTTCAATTTTCAATTTTTCACTGCCAGGGTTCAATTCGACAGTAAATACTTTGTTAAAGATAACCTAGATTCCGGGACAGGGCACTCACATCTTCCTAAGCTGGAGGATTATTGGGAGGACTGCCCAGATGAATTCGAAGTGAGGAGGAGGTTATGGTGTAGATTTTCTTTGGGGAAAATAATTACCCTTAATTTAAACATGGACGTTTCTAGAATTTTTGTTGATGATGAACAAGTGGTTGATCCACAATTTGAGAAAATAGAACACTTACCCATCCTAGAGGTGGACTGGAGCAAGAAAGAGGAGGACAGAATTGAAATTAAAACCCTTCCTGTGATAAGGAGGACTGAAAAATGGTTGAAAGAAAAAAGATAGGAAGGGCTTCAGAGTAAAACTGTCCAACAATGCTCTTCAGTGGCCTCATCATCGCTTCCCATGGTCTCTTCTAATCAACCCCTTGCTATCTGTGGTGCAGGTGCATCCAAGCCATCGACTGAGAAAAGCCTTGTCTCCAAGAGATCCAGAAGGGTCCTCACGGATATTCTGCCATCCCATGTTACCAGATTGAGGACAAAAGGGAAGAGAAAGAAGCAGACTTCTAAGACAATAATTGTTGACTTAAATTCAGAGGAAGAAGCAGAAGAGCCTATGGGGGACAAAGAGGCAAGCCCAAACAGAACAGAGACAGCTGACACTGGTTCATAGTCAGAGGCCTTTCTAGAGACCCCTGAGGTGTTAATGATTTTGAATGAACCCTCTGATGGAGAGAAGCCCAAGAAGACAGTCTCGGCCCCTGCACTAAAGTGGCTAGAGAGCTCTATATCCCGACAAGGACGCTTTGAACTCTCAAAGCTAATTAAAGAAATAACGGAATTTACTCAATCACTACAACATGATTTGCAATGTATCGATGTAGAATACTTAAAGGATGATGGAAAGCCTGTGGATGATGTTGAAGCAGTAGTTCAATCCTTCAGAGACAAAATCCACTTTATTAAAGAAAATGATAATATTCTGATTGAGGATTTCTCTAGGGTTTCTAAAGTCGAGTCTCTGCTCTATCTCTGCATCGATGTACTCCCTGAGCACAAGGAAAAATTCAGGAGAATGTGAAGGGAAAAGGAGGTCTGGAAATCAAGGATGAAACATATAGGTATACCAAACTTCCCTAAAATTCAGGAGTGGAAAGCCCAACATGCTTCCCAGGCTATCGACAGCAAATCAGGAGATGTTGATTCATCGCCCCAGTCATAACCTCATCGGCTCGTTCTTTTTCTGTTCCTCAATTTATGTTATTTCCAGCAACTTTGATCTTTTATAATCAGTTGTTAAAAACTAAATCCTGTACGGGTCAGAGTTATGCTAACTCTGGGTTTAATTTGCTCAAGGACATGGTTAAGATAATCATATATATATGTTTTTTTTTAGAGTTTTTAGATAGAAGTTAGAGAAAGAAAAGAGGAAGTGAATTTCAGAAAGACTGTGCTTAACTTTTACATTATGTGATGATTGTTTGAGTAAATTTTCATCTGTGAATGAGAAGAAGAACAATTGCTGCTTGTTTGGATCTGTGCGTCTAAATGTGTGGAATCAGATTTTCTGTGTGAAATCTCCTTTCACTTGGTAATTGCTCTTTATTTGGACAATTTATCATATGTGTTCATTTCTTTATTGGTTTAGCAAGTTCGTATGAATGTATTCACGTATTCGAAGATACCAAAGTAAAATCTATATATTCTATCTTGTTGCTGTATAAATTTATTGCGTTCATGACATGGCTATGTATGAATGTTAGTCTGCCTTAAGCGTTTTCTGGTTAAAAATGCATTTGATTAATTGAATAGGTTAAATTCATTGAAAATCATAAAGGGAGCTGTACCTAAATTCAGAGGGGAACTAATTTAAAGGGTTCACCCATTTGTTGTTTAACTCATTTGTTCTTTTAAAGAGGGTATAGAGTCAGAATAGATTATTTTCAGAATAAAGACAAATCTGTTAACCAACAGTTTTTGGCGACTCTACTGGGGAATCTTGATAAAATCATTAATTAAAGATTGATCGCCTGAATATGAAGCAACAATGGTGCTTCCACATGAAAACATAATTCCTGTTCTGCAACCCAACCTTGGATTTCAAGATGAGCAGGAAGACATTATTGGCCAGCTGAATACCCTTGCTTGGCGTACTCATCGGAATAGTGAAGATTACAGAAGAGCAAGCAGAGTATTAGAACAAGAAGAGGAATTGGCTGATAACTTGAGATTGCTATTTCTCAGGCAGAGAAGAAGGCAGGCACGAAACGCTGCAAGAAACCAAGCCCTTGAGGTACAAAGAAATCAAGAACAACAAAGAAATCAATAACTGCCTATCCAGTTTCAATATTTTAAGCTAGATCCTAGACCATACACCAGGTCTTCGAGAAGAGAGGGAGTTGAGGATACTTTTCAAACACTGCAAAGTCTTAATTTTCCTTATATCCCTACTCATGCAAGAAGAGCAAGAAGTAGACCCCCTAGTCCCCCTAAATCTTCTACTTCCCCTGTCTGTCAAGTTTTAGTCCTTTCAGGCACTACTATCCCTTTAGCCATAAACTTTCTACCCATGGCTCAGCCTTGGGGAGCTGCCATAGGGCCTCTGAACCTAGGGGCCAACCTAAATCCATTACCTAAAAATGGAAGAGAAAATTTGCCCAGGTTCAATGGGGATGGCAAACAATCACCAGAAGAACATTTGTGTGCTTTTGCAGCAGCATGCAGTGTACTAGGTGTTCAACACCAAGATGTTGCCATAAGGCTCTTTGTGCAGACTTTGACTGACACTGTTGCATAATGGTTCTACCACTTGACTAATTCCTCAATTACAAATTGGAATGAAATGAAGACTGCTTTTGAAAATAGGTTTAAAAGTGCAGAGGATGAACATTACCTCCTTGCACAGCTGACTCAGCTTAAAAAAGAGATTCATGAACCTATGAGGGAGTTTGTGGCCAAGTTTAATAGAATTGTGAATAAAATCCCTACTACTAAAAGACTGTCTGGTGAAAATAAAAAATATTTCTTTATTAATTCTATGCCTCCTGATATTAGCTTCCATCTCAGGAGAGGTGTAATTTCTGATTTGCCAGCTGCACAAGCCTTAGCAGTCGGATTGGAGGATGATCTCATTATGGCTGGTAAATGGAAGAGAGAGGTTCAGGTGCCAAATGCCCTGCCCTCACCATCTACGGACCCTGTAGTGCAAAGGTTGGTGAATGATATGATTGCCTTAAAGAGGCAACTACCCAAAACTGGTGCTCCCTTCCAACAACCCTATCAAGATATAAGCAGAAGGAATTCGAATCAACAAGCAAATATTGGTAGAGTTTTACCCCTGATGGCAGCACAGCCAAGACTGGCTATTGAACCTGCTCCTGGGAGAGGAAACATGTGTATATTTCACTTAACTACCGATCATGATGGAAATTCTTGCCCAGAAATGCTCAGGTATACTCAGATGACTGCTACTCAAGACATGTTAGGGGAAGCCACAGAAGAAGAAAGGAACTTCCAGGAACCTGGCGGCTCTGAGATACACTTCCTGGAATATGAATCTGATTCAGAAAGGGGAGGTGAAATATTGGTAACCCTTGAAGATCCTTCATGCGCTGTGCTCACTAGGGGTCAAAGGAATATGAAATCCTCTAATACTCAAGAAATACTTGGCAAAGGTAAGGAGCCTTTAACTAGAACTTATGATGCTAATTTGAAGGCTCAGGAAAATAGATTATTACATAGAAATGATCTAGATGCCCCTTTTGATATTGTAAATTTCTGTAAGTCTACAAAAATTCAAATTTCTCCCATTGAGTATCTCAAGTTGAAACCTACTAAACTTGACAAATTGGTCAAACATGTTAAAGGTAGTCCTGCACAAACTGAATTTGAGAATCAATTGGATGTTGATAATGAATCCCCCATTGCTAGGTTATTTGCTTCCTCATCTGAGTCACCCTTGTCTGCCCCTAAAACAACTCCTAATTCATCCAATAATGCTCCTTATACTGATTTGAAGCCTAATCCTTTTTATGTGTCCCTGTTTATCAATGGTCATACACTTAGTAACTGCATTATAGATTCAGGAGCCTCTGATAACATTATGCCCTCCTCTATGGCTAAAGCCCTAGGATTATCACTCACAAAAACATTTGGAAGATGTTATTCTATGGATGGAAAATAGGTTTCCTTGCTTGGACAGATTAAAGATGCACGAGTTGCACTCGCAGCTTATCCTGACAAGAGGGTGAAATTGACTATTCTGGTAGCAGATATTCTTGCCAGTTATGGAATGCTTTTGAGCAGGACATTTTGCAAGGATTTGGGTGGACAAATCAAACTGGATTGGTCAAAGGCCACAATCCTAGTGGGGAAGCAGAGAGTGAAACTGGAACCTGAACCCAAGTGCAAATTCACTTCTATCCCTCTGATGATCCCAAGGCATAGATTTTGTTTGAGGAATGTGAATTTGGCAATTATTTCTTCTCCTCTGAATAGAGCTATAAGGCAGAACCCAAAGAAGAATTAATGCAAAAACCTGTACATTCTAATGACCTATGGGTTATGGAATTTGATGGCAGCTGTGCTATTGCTGGTTCAGGGGCTGGGGTCATGTTAATCTCACTTGAAGGTGAATTGTTTTCTTATTCTTTTAAGCTAGAGTTTAAAAACACCAACAATACTGCAGAGTATGAAGCTTTACTGCTCGGATTATTTGAAGCCAAAGAAAAGGGTGTGAAGGTACTGAAGGTGAAGGGTGATGCTGAACTAATTGTGAAACAGGTAAGAGGGATCTTTTCTGTGAAAAATGAAAGACTAAGGCACTACAGAAATAGGGTATGGGATGAGATCGAATATTTTGATGCCTTCTCTATAGAAACAATTCCCAGAGATCAAAACTCTCGAGCAGATTCTTTAGCAGTATTAGCTTCGCTCCTTTTGCCACATCCAGATTTCAAGAAAGATTCTTATAGGATAGAAATGATATATCGTCCTAATGTCCCTGACAATGCCGAGAACTGGCAGGTTTTTGAAAGTGATAATCAAATCAGAAAGTTTTTAGAAAATGTAAAAATGTTCCTGGGGGCCTATTTTGAAGGTTCCGAAGCAAAGTGTAAAGAATTCAGTCCTGACCCTGGGATTAATCCAAGAGAGGACATAATTCAATTAAAGGGGAACAAAATCCCTAAAGGGCTGGTCTCTTTGGAACATCTGTTTTCTCGAAGAGATGAATATGTTAAAGACAAACCTTCCCATATTTCTGATAAAGTAGAGGATTATGAGAAGATAAATATTGGAGATGAAGCTGATCCTAAATGGGTATCCATTGGTAGGTGTTGCTCTTCGGAAGAGAAAAATAAATTGATCAAATTGTTGATCAAATATAAAGATGTTTTTGCCTGGTGCTATGATGATCTCAAAAATTTTAGACATGGACAGTTTCAACATCATATTCCTTTGAAAGCAAATGCAGCTCCATTTAGACAGAAGCTGAGGAATTATAATCCAAAAGTTGCTGAAGCCATTTTCAGGGAGATTGATAAGATGCTAAAAGCTAGAATTATCTATCCAATTCATCACTCCACTTGGGTGGCAAATATTGTTCCAGTACGAAAAAAGAATGGAGAAATAAGGATTTGTGTCGACTTTAGAAATTTGAACCAAGCCAGCCTGAAAGATAACTATCCCTTGCCTGTGATGGACCACATCTTGCAGACAGTTCCTGGGTCTGAAATGATGTCTATGTTGGATGGCTTCTTAGGTTACAATCAGATAGGTGTAGCTATAGAAGATCAACACAAGACCGCTTTCACTACACCCCGAGGGACTTTTGCATATAGTCGAATGCCCTTTGGCTTGATTAATGCGGGAGCAACTTTTCAGCGAGCAATGGATTCATCTTTTAGAGACCTGAAGAATAGAATTATTGTTATTTACCTTGATGATTTGACTGTATTTTCCAAGAAGAGAGAAGATCACTTGAAAAATATGGAGTCTGTCTTGCAAAGGTGTCGAAGCCATGGCATCTCACTCAATCCCAAGAAGTCAGTTTTCTGTGTGACTGAGGGAAAATTGTTGGGACACCTAGTCTCAAAGGATGGAATCAGGATTGATCCAGAAAGGGTCAAGGCAATTCAACAGCTTAGCCTCCCTTCAAATAGAACTAGAGTCAAGTCCTTCTTTGGTCAAATCAACTTTCTCAGAAGGTTCATTCCCGACTTTGCTGAAATTACAAAACATATTGTTGGGATGATGAGTGAGAAATAACCTTTCAAATGGAATGAAGTTGCTAAGAAGGCATTTGAGGATATCAAGGAGGTGATTGCAAACACTCCCACTTTGGTAAATCCTAATTTTCAAAAGGATTTTATCATTTACTGTTATTCTTCGGAACATACCATGTCAGGTATTTTGTTGCAGAAAAATGAATTGAACGAAAAGGTTCCCATAGCTTTTATGAGCATCCCCCTTAAGAAGCATGAGCTGAAATATTCTTTAGTTGAAAAATAGGCTTTCACAGTTGTTAAAGCTGTTAAACAATTCAGATATTATATACTTCATTCCCACTCAGTTGTATTTGTTCCAAATTCAGCTGTGAAAAGTATTTTGACTCAGCAAGAAGTAGGATTAAACAATAGAGCAACGTGGGTTGCTAAAATTCAGGAATATGATCTAGAAGTTAAGCCTACTAAGCTGATCAGGGGTCAAGGCTTATGCAAGTTGATTGCTGAGAACAAAGAACAAGAAGGAGAAGGACTCCCCACAGTCTTATTGGTAAGCTTGCAGGATCCATGGTTTCTGGATGTGGCACATTATCTTACATATGGGGATTGTCCTAATCACCTGATTCCTAAAGAGAAAAGAAACCTGAAGCTAAAAGATGCAAAATATGTTATCTGGGGAGATATCCTTTACAAGAAAGGGTTAGATGGAACTTTCCTGAGGTGTGTAGACAAAGAACAGCAAGAGAAACTCTTGGAAGTTTTTCATAATGAAGCTTGTGGTGGACACTTTTCTTCTTCAATTACAGCTTTCAAAATCCTCAGAAATTGTTACTATTGGCCAGGAATGTTTAAAGATGCATATAGGTGGGTGGCCAATTGTGAAAAATGTAAAATGTTCTCAGGTAGGCCACAACTTGCAGCTCTACCTTTGAGGCCTATTGTTGTTGAAGACCCTTTTAAATAGTGGGGACTGGATTTTATTGGGCCTATCTCACCTCCCTCAAGTGCAGGGCATACTCACATTTTAACAGCAACAGATTATTTCACAAAATGGGTTGAGGCAGCCCCTGTAAAAAGAACAACTTCCGGAGTGGTTTGTGATTTTCTTAAAAGGAATATCTTGGTACGTTTTGGTGTGCCTCAGAAGATTGTAACAGATAATGCCACCAGTTTCTCTTTAGTTGAAATGACTTCTTTCTATTATGAACATAGTATTTCTCTCTCCCATTCATCATATTATTATCCCTAGGGGAATGGGCAAGCTGAGTCCAGTAACAAAAACCTCATTGCTATCATGAAGAAATTGGTGAATGAAAACCCCAGAGATTGGCATAAGAGGTTGTATGAAGCACTCTGGGCTGATAGAATAACTCCTAAAAGAGCAATTGGGATGGCACCTTTTGAATTAGTTTATGGGATAGGTGCCCAATTATCTTTACCCCTGGAGCTTTCTACAGCCAAACTGCAAAGTGTAATCGAGGATCAATATTTCCAAGATTCCCTGGAGAAGAGGATTATGTATTTAGCCAAGATTGAGGAAGAGAGAAACGAGTTGGTTGACCGAATTACTGTACATCAGGCCAGGGTCAAAGAAATTTTTTGACAAGAAGACAAGACCCAGGAAGTTTATGAAAGGAGATGAAGTATTATTGTGGGACAGAAGGAGAGAACCAAGAGGTGCACATAGCAAATTTGACTCCCTCTGGAGTGGGCCTTTCAAGATTCACCAGGTACTGGGTCCAAATTCTTTCAAACTGGAATATCATGATGGAACTATTTTACCCCTGTCCTATAATGGACAGGATCTCAAGCTGTATCATCAGTAAACAGGGTCCCCTGTTTTGTACATAGTCTTCCCTTTTGTTCGGTTTTGTGTTTTCCTTTCCCATTTTTGTTTTGCCATGGGCTGTTTCCTTTCTTCTCTTTCTTCATCTTCTATGAAACCAAAACTTTTGATTTCTCTGCATTTTGCCATAAAATGCAGTCCCCAGTCAGAGCCAATGTTACCTTTTGAGTCGCCCTTGTTTATTTATGTATCTGTAATTTTTCTTAAGCAAGAGTCAGTTTACCGTATTATATTATTGGTCATATCTTCACTTTGTAAATCAACTCTTAGTCCTTCAAATTTTACCCATGTGTCGTCTTTGTATAAAAGGTTTGAACCTTTGAACCCGAACCATTCTCAAAGTTCAAGGTTCAATGGCTCAATATGTCTGAAGTGTCATATAGAGCAAGCTGTCTTACTGTTTGTCTTAAGCGTCTTTGTACTTTTGGGTTGAACTTGAACCTTCCGTGCGTACTCTATAGTGGGGTTCAAGGTTCAATGGTTCAACAGTCTTAAGGTTCAACACTCATTGTCTTCCTATGAGTCGGGTCACATAGCTTCTGTGTCTACTAATATATCGTTGAACCTCCCACTTGTACTCTGCCGTGGGGTTCAATGGTTCAAGGTTCAATAGTTCATTGTTTTATAAGTGGCAACCTTTTACCAGAGACACGTAACTTTTTGTTGGTCCACATAACCCTTGCGTCGTTGAACCTTCGTATTGAACCGCGTCTTCACAAGTTCAACGGTTCATAGGTCAAGTCCTTGTTTCAGTAAATCAATCTTTTGCCTACCTACAAAGTCTAGTTGACATGCTTGAACCATCACATTGAACCATCGCGTTGAACCATGTCCTAGAGGTTCAATGGTTCAATAAGTTCGAAGATTTGGCAATTTTGGTCCCGTTTGCTCCCGCAGCTTTCTAAGTCAAACTTAGCGGGAAAGTTGGAGGAAAATTTGTCAGAAACCCATCATGAAACTGAGAGCTCTAATTTAGCGGAGACTATGGATAATCATTGTACTTCATGATGGTGCACGAACATTACTTGCTTTTAATGAAGAAATCAGAGTTCACGTCTTTTCAAATATTTTTGGCATGTATTGTTCCAAGCGATGATTATTCACTCTGGTAAGCACCATTATTAACCGAGAACAAGCTAATTTTAGCAAGAAAATATACTGTGGAATGCAGAGAAGGATAGCGCTGGAAGTGTAAGGCTCTCGTTTTTCAAGTTTTCGCAGTGAATTCAAATATCCCGAAGGTGAGTCCTGTTTCCCCTGTGCTATTCTGAATTCTTATACTGGAAAGAAGAGCCTCTTGAATTTCTGTTAATTTCAAAATTTGAAGTGTTTTATTATAATAGTCCAAGTATGTCATTGAAATCTACATGTTTGGGAGACGAACATGGTCCTGGTCTCACTTACTCTCACTCAGAATTTGGGGATACTGCATTAGTTCAATATGATTTAGAGGAATTCATAGGAAGAACTAGAAACCCTGTCCAAGCCCCCACAATGAAGAAAATTGTGGACAATGGTTTAGTTGAAGCCACAGCCTTTCCTCAAGCTATATTCTGCCCAGAGTTGGTTCAAGAGTGTATAAACAGATACGATCCCCAACACAGGTGCGTCAGAAAAGTAGACGGGGATGTGTTATTCCATGTTGATAGACAAACCCTCATGTCTGTGATGAAGATACCACCTAAGGAGGCATATTCAAATCTTGACATTACTTCCTCCAATGGGTATTTCTCAGAAAAGAGACCAACTTACAGAAGTGTAATAGCAAGGAATTGGCTGCTAAAATTTCAAAAGGGCAGTTCAAGGCTTCCTAGACCCTTTACTAGAGATCATTTAATACAGGAAGTAAGGGATATTGTGGTGTTGTTGAACAGACTGAGAGGCAATCAACATGCCTATTACTGGGAAGACTGGATGTACTTTTTCATACAAGTCATCCTTTAGGGTGAACAATATTTGGATTGGGCTGAGATAGTAGCTGATTGTCTACATCAGAGTTTAAATAATCATCTGGGTAATAGGGATTTCTTTATGTCTTCATATCTGTTCTACTGTTTAGCATCCACAAGAGATTAGTTTGACTTGCCTCATGAGCCTTTAGATGAGAGCAGTAAGATTTACGAATATTATTCACAGTTGCAAAGAAGAAATTGTTATGAAAATTATAAAAGAATTAATGATGTCTTCGCTGGAAAAATGACCTATGAACTGGCAGGCAATCCAGGTAAGAGAATGACCAGTGAAGCAATGCAACTGATCAGTATCTACGGTAGCTTTTTCATCCAATTTTCTGAATTCACTTATATCAGAGTTGGAGGGTTTGATGGTGAACCCCTGAAGTTGCCTAGATATGTATTCGATTGTTTTGTATTGATGGAGGTATGTCGGCAATTGGCACATGTTGATAACAAATTCCCATGAAAAAGGGATTGTGATATTGCTTTTCCTATTGAACTTGGGCATTATTCATGCCATTCAAAATCTGATGCCTTAAATCTGGAGGTGAACCTCAAAAGGTTCAATTTTCAATTTTTCACTGCTAGGGTTCAATTCGACAGTAAATGTTTTGTTAAAGATAACCTAGATTTCAGGACAGGGCACTCACATCTTCCTAAGCTGGAGGATTACTGGGAGGACTGCCCAGATGAATTCGAAGTGAGGAGGAGATTATGGTGTAGATTTTCTTTGGGGCAAATAATTACCCTTAATTTAAACATGGACGTTTTTGGAATTTTTGTTGATGATGAACAAGTGGTTGATCCACAATTTGAGAAAATAGAACACTTACCCATCCCAGAGGTGGATTGGAGCAAGAAAGAGGAGGACATAATTGAAATTAAAACCCTTCCTGTGATAAGGAGGACTGAAAAATGGTTGAAAGAAAAAAGACAGGAAGGGCTTCAGAGTAAAACTGTCCAACAATTCTCTTTAGTGGCCACATCATCGCTTCCCATGGTCTCTTCTAATCAACCCCTTGCTATCTATGGTGCAGGTGCATCCAAGCCATCGACTGAGAAAAGCCTTGTCTCCAAGAGATCCAGAAGGGTCCTCATGGATATTCTGCCATCCCGTGTTACCAAATTGAGGACAAAAGGGAAGAGAAAGAAGCAGACTTCTGAGACAATAATTGTTGACTTAAATTCAGAGGAAGAAGCAAAAGAGCCTATGGGGGACAAAGAGGCAAGCCCAAATAGAACAGAGACAGCTGACACTAGTTCACAGTCAGAGGCCTTTCTAGAGACCCCTGAGGTGTTAATGATTTTGAATGAACCCTCTGATGGAGAGAAGCCCAAGAAGACAGTCTCGGCCCCTGCACTGAACTGGCTAGAGAGCTCTATATCTGACAAAAAGAAAGTGATTCCTTTTGTTCTCCCTCTGGAGGACATGGTAAGTAAATGTCTGGGGAAGACCCCCAAGTCCAAGAGACTCAAAACAATGTCCAGAATAAATGTTGACCCAAACACTGGTAACTGGAGTGCAGAAATAGCCAAGCCAGTGACCGAGGAAGAGGTTCAAGATCCTATAGTGCATGATTTCACTGTGGAGAGGATAGATCTCGGTACTGCCTTGAGAGCTACAGATGTGCACCATCTTGAAGCTTCCACTAAGAGAATGGTCAATCAAACAATGAAAGATGAGAAGGACAAAAGAGAGTTGAAACAAGCTCTGCGTGCAATGGCAGAGTATATTGAGGCCATTAACAATCCTAACCCACAGCCGATCTCACAAGTCCCCTTGTCTTTCGACCCGAAGTCACCTGTCAATCAAAAAATGTTAGATCAAGTTCATAGAAGCAAAATGGTCTCAAAAACTTTTGACAATTGGTTAGACAGCATTGAGCAAAAAGGAACTGAATATATTTATGAACTTAAAGGCATATATGATCTGACTACTACTACCATTGAAGATCTTAAAACACAGGTTGCTGTCTGGGCTAAGGATGAAGGTAAGTGGACAAGTGTGATAAATCAAATAGAGGAAGTCTAGAAATATGGACTGGAAAAGTTTTTGGTAGAAAAGAACTTGACTGGTGTGGACGAGGATTTGTTGTATGTGAACAAGAAGAATATCGAATGGAGAAACTCCATATCCCGACAAGGACGCTTTGAACTCTCAAAGCTAATTAAAGAAATAACAGAATTTACTCAATCACTACAACATGATTTGCAATGTATCGATGTAAAATACTTAAAGGATGATGGAAAGCCTGTGGATGATGTTGAAGTAGTAGTTCAATCCTTCAGAGACAAAATCCACTTTATTAAAGAAAATGATAATATTCTGATTAAGGATTTCTCCAGGGTTTCTAAAGTCGAGTCTCTGCTCTATCTCTGCATCGATGCACTCCTTGAGCACAAGGAAAAATTCAGGAGAATGCGAAGGGAAAAGGAGGTCTGGAAATCAAGGATGAAACATATAGGTATACCAAACTTCCCTAAAATTTAGGAGTTCGTGGCTGCCTTTTAGGAGTGGAAAGCCCAACATGCTTCCCAAGCTATCGACAGTAAATCAGGAGATGCTGATTCATCACCCCAGTCATAACCTCATCGGCTTGTTCTTTTTCTGTTCCTCAATTTATGTTATTTCCAGCAACTTTGATCTTTTATAATCAGTTGTTAAAAACTAAATCCCGTACGGGTCAGAGTTATGCTAACTCTAGGTTTAATTTGCTCAAGGACATGGTTAAGATAATCATATATATATGTTTTTTTTTTAGAGTTTTTAGATAGAAGTTAGAGAAAGAAAAGAGGAAGTGAATTTCAGAAAGACTGTGCTTAACTTTTACATTATGTGATGATTGTTTGAGTAAATTTTCATTTGTGAATGAGAAGAAGAACAATTGCTGCTTGTTTGGATCTGTGTGTCTAAATGTGTGGAATCAGATTTTCTGTGTGAAATCTCCTTTCACTTGGTAATTGTTCTTTATTTGGACAATTTATCATATGTGTTCAGTTCTTTATTGGTTTAGCAAGTTCGTATGAATGTATTCACGTATTCAAAGATACCAAAGTAAAATCTGTATATTCTATCTTGTTGCTGTATAAATTTATCGCATTCATGACATGGCTATGTATGAATGTTAGTCTGCCTTAAGCGTTTTCTGGTTAAAAATGCATTTGATTAATTGAATAGGTTAAATTCATTGAAAATCATAAAGGGAGTTGTACCTAAATTCAGAGGGGAACTAATTTAAAGGGTTCACCCATTTGTTGTTTAACTCATTTGTTCTTTTAAAGAGGGTATAGAGTCAGAATAGATTATTTTTAGAATAAAGACAAATCTGTTAACCAACATGCAGTAAGATCATCTTGGTATACTACCATTATGACATTGATTAAATCAGCAAAGGCAATATCCATAGCTCTTTGAAAGGTAGCACCAGCATTTGTGAGTCCAAATGGCATTCTAACATACACATAAGTGCTCCATGGAGTGGTAAATGTAGTTTTATATTGTTCTGATTCTTTCACTTGCACTTGATTATAACCCAAAAATCCATCCATCATAGATAACAACCCGCATCCTATGACTCTTTGTAAAACTACCTCCATATTTGGGAGTGGATAGTTGTCTTTAAGGGATGAGATATTTAGATTTCTCAAATCTACACATAACCTTATGTCACCATTCTTTTTTCTGATTGGTACCAGGTTTGAAACCCACGTAGAATGTCTAATAGGATTAATAATACCTTCCTCCCTGAGTTTCACAAGTTCTTCATACATTTTGGGCTGCAAGGTTGGGTTTATAGGTCTCTATTTTTGTTTGAAAGGTTTTGCATCAGGTTTGAGTGGGATTTCATGTTGGAACATATTCTCTCTATATGCCTTAAGGTCATCATAAGACCAAGCAAAGACATGTTTATATTTTCTCAATAGAGCAATCAACATTTTCTTGATTGTAGGACTTATCTTTTTCCCAATATAAACCCTTTTTGGTGTAATTTCAGTACCCAAGTTGATTTCTTCAAGGTCTTCTTTCTTCACCGGTATCTGCTTCATAAGAGCTCGATCATGTCCACCAAACACCCTTTCTAGTGCCACAAGCCCCTTGGGTATCTTATTAATTTTAACTTGGACGATTTCTTTACCAAATAAAGTTTGTTTGCCATCTACTTCTTCCAGAAATGCATTGAAATCAATCTCTTGGGCCTCATCTTGGTTGATGCACTATAAGAACTTTAGCAGATCGGTATCATCATTAAAAAATTGCCAATTATAGACGTTGTCTGGGATTGCAGGCCTAGTTTTAAACTCAACTTCAGTAATGCTTGCGAATGTGATATCATCCCTTTTCAAGGCTATATTTTCTAAGAAGTCTGCCATTATATTTTTTGATTTGTCTATCAAATTAATGGAGAAAGTATCAAACAATTCAATATCATCCTAGACAACATTCCTATATTGTTTCAACCTTTTATTCTTGGATAAATACTTCTCTCTGACCAGAGATATAATTAGTTCTGAATCTCCATACAGAGAAATGCATTTTATTTTGTGCTTTATGGCAATGTTTAGTCCGATGAGAAAAGCTTCATATTCTGCCATATTATTGGTACACTCAAATGTTAGCAGGAATGAGTATTGAAAGTTTTACCAGTTGGTGAGATAAACACTACTTCTACTCCATTACCAGCCTTACTACACACACCATCAAAATACATTCTCCATATATCATATTCATCAATTTGGGCTTCTTGGTGCATTAAGTCAGTGTTCTGTAATTCTAGTTGACCTTTTTCAATTCTAAACGTACAAAGGTCTATATCACAGAAGAAATTTACTTGATTCTGGTCAATGCGTTCTATTATGTTCTCATACCTTGGTTCTCTGCATAACTTAATTTCCTTTTCTCCCACGGGTATAGTAGCATAGGATATATCTAACTGAACATTCCCTCCTGCTATTGTAGCCCATTGTCTTGATAATAGCATCCCATAGTAAAGTGGGATATCCACTACGATGATGTCAATCTTATAAACTAATTCAGGATAGACAGTTAACTGTATCTCTACATCCCTCATAATACCTACAACTGGGATGGATCTGTTGTCCATAGCATAACATTTACCATATGTAGTGTCAACCTAGATTCCTAATTTCTTCATGATTGCTATCGGCATGATGTTCATGGCTGCCCCTGAATCAATCATACAGTTCCTCACCAACTTGTTTTTTATCAACAAGGTAGTGTAGAAAGGATCTACTTGAGATGGATTTTTTGTCAATGTATCACCCAAATATACTTCTAGAATATTAGCAGCCTCACTTTGTACATTATTTATTGTGATTTCAGGCTTTTCTTGTTTCTTTTTTGGTATCTGTGAAATCATCTAAATCATTGTATTCCTATATTGATCTATCTTCATCATTTCAAGAAGTGGTACTGATATTTTCACTTGAGATACTGCATGAGATATGTCAAACGAGGGAGTTATTGTTTGATCAGCTTTGTCTGCTTTGTTATGCCCCTTTTCTCCAACTGGTATTTTGTCTTTTACCTTGCCTTGCTTAGTGTTTTCTGGCTCTTTTGATGTATTTTTCATATTATTTTTATTATAATTTTGATCTTTTATAAAGACACTCCCAAGTGTTCCTTGATCCACATTGACCGTCCTATTTCTTAGATTATAACTATTCTTAGCCTGTTCCACTGCAACCATTGTAAGAGCTCTCCTTTCTTCTTCAGTAGGTTTTCTCCATTGACGATGTGGTGTCTTGGTAGGATTTTAAGTACTTTCCCTGTAGGTGTCCTCTTGATCCGAGAAGACTTCTTGTCTTCCCATATTAACATTATATTTTTTATTCCCTACATCATACTCATATCCGTCTTCTTCTGCAGAGGAATACTTTTCATTTATCTGGTAAGGTGATATTTCTAGTATATTTATGGTATGGCCATCTCTTTCATAGCCAGAAGATATTTCTTCTTGGCGTACTGATTTGGCCACTATACAATATGCAGGTGAATGGGGCAAACTACATACCAAGTACCATGGATAATCTTCGACCACGTGTGCCCCATTTCCTTTTAGAGGATCAAGGGTATCCTTGCCATAATTTTACCTTGTATTATTCTCTATTCCATTTTTCCAATTGGTATGATATGGTATGTCATGCAACCTTGGTCTTTCATTTCTATATTGACTCTCTTGTTTATTCTAGTGATTATTAGAGTTTTGAGGAATTATGAGGTTATCTCTTTTGCCAATCATCCATGTAGCTTTCCTATTATTTTCAATACTGATAGCTACTTTTTGCGCTTCTATCATGGTCATGGGAGCCCTATTCCTGAGTTCATACCCAGTCTTTAGATCAAAAGCCTTTAGATAAATAGTTAGAGCTGTTGAATTAGTCAATTTGGATCCATGTGGTATCTTATTATGCAATTTGGATTCATTTTGATTTTTCTGGATGCTTATTAGCTCATGCCGGGCAAATTCAGGGGCATACTGATTTCTATATTGTTCTTTGTACTGGTCATAGAAATCTACTATAGAATAAATTAAGGAATCTAGAAAATTATTGAACCAATCCCAAGTGTCTTCAGTTAGAGACATCATGAATAATCTCATTTTTACATCCTCATGTTCTATACCAATGTCTTGTACAAAGGCATTGAAATTTCTAATGTGATCTTCAGCTGATATTGCATTATTTCCAGTGAATTTGGAGACCATATTTCTCCAACTATTATCTATAGGGTATGGATATAATTGATATCCTATTAAATCAAATTGTCTACATACACTATTGAGATTTTGTGGAGGCATATTCATTGGTGGTGGATTGGGGTAATAATGGTACCCATACGGAGGCTAATAGTAAGTATTGTACTATTGTGGATTTATATGGGGGTTAAAATGGTGATTTTGAGGCCTAGGATATTGCTGGCCAGGGGGTGGGTATGGATTTACTATATGTTGAGAAGTATTATTTGTGAAGGGAGGTCTAGGTTTTCTTTGGGGAACGTTCTGATGAACATGACTTGCAGATGATGGTTATTCATTGGAAGAACTGCATGCATTTTGGTGCAAGTTTTGTTGTATATTTCTTGGAGCATGCCCTCCTTGTCTGTGTGGAGGTACATATTTTGGGGTAGCTTCTTTAGTTCTACCTTTTATCTATTGAATTTCTTGCTTCAATAAAGTCTCAGCTTCTCTTACCTTAAGAAATCTGAGTTCCTCCTTTAATTTGAGAAGATTTTGTTGCATTTCATCTTTGTTCCTTATATTCTTTGGACTGTCATTTATTTCCTCATTTATCAATCATTGTTTAGCTCCCTCTCCCTATTGTAATGACATCTGATAGTCATATTCTACTTGTCTTTCGTCTATTTTCCTCATAATTTATGCTTCATACTTAAGCTGCTTTTGGAGATTAGGCTTGTATTGGGCTAGAACATCATCAAACAATCCACAATTCTGGGATAGGGTCTCATTTGATTCATGCAAAGGGGTAAAACTATTATGAGTTATGATAGGTTGTTCAGAAGTATTTTCCTGGGCAGCTTGATTATGATCTTGTTGAGACTAGCTTGATAATCCAGTTTTCTTTGAAGGAGCTCTTAGGGGTGGGGATGATTGTAGTTTTTCCCATCAAATTTAGAGCTACTACCATTCATGTTAAAAGATCAAGACATAAAATGATTATATTGTGGAATAGAGTCGCCACCTCACTTAAGAGGATTGATTAGTGTTTGGGTTCTCCTTAACTAGCAAAGTTTCTACCTTTTGACTCTATAGACTTGGTTTCTTACCAGATTTTGTTGTGTGTGTTCCCTAGTAGAGTCTCCAATTTGTTGGTTCTCAAAAACATAGGTTTTTAAACCACAAGAGGGTGCCAGTCTCTTGATACATTTTTGGTCAACAAGACAAGGTTTATGTAATTGGAAACTCCCTACTCTTTACGTTCTGCTAAACCTAGGTGGGTGTACCTAAATGATAAGGCATATTTAAAATCTAAGTAGATTCTGACTTGGGCAATTTTACTCACTATGGCACACAGATGTGAGATAATTGCATAGCTTACTGACTAACTCCTAATAAAAGCTTGAAATATTAAGGATGTGAATAAAATTTGTATAAAGAGTTCTAAAATGGATCAATACCTAATCAATTGGGTGGATAGAGTCAGTGGATAAATGATGATTATGGAGATAGATATGTAGGATTGATTGGTTTACTTCTTAACTTAACTCTAACTGTTGGGCACCTTTTATATGTCTGCACCTTATGCAAGCGTGCAAGTTTGTAAGTTACTATACTCTTCTTACCAAATCCCAGTGATATTCCCCTAAACTATTGTGAGCAACTAAAAGGAATTTTAATCCTAATAAAAAGGAAACCTAACCAAGATAGTTTGTTTAAAGGTTTTTAACTCCAGGGAGAGACCAATGAACATAAACTTAATTGGGAGGACTTAAATCAACTTCTCTTCAGAGACTAAGCAAATTAATCACACACCAATAGCAAATGTATTGTGCCAAATTATGTTAATTTGAATAATTTGAAGGAACCACTTTGGAGACAGTATAGAAGCATATGATCATAAGACTTCAATCACAACAATTGAACACTACAAATGAATCAACATTCAAGAACATTCTACTCCATTATATTGCTTTAAAATATAGACATTAATTGCAAAAAAGTCTAAAGTATGTAAAGATGTGTTACTAAAAGTCTACTGTATATAATTATCCTTCTATATCCTTTTTTTCTCCACAATGTCTTGACTTAAATAGTTAGATGCAGAAGAGATGCATCTCTTCATAAGTATCTTTTGAACATTAATTAACAATTACACATTTTAACTAGGCCTTAACTAGCCATAAATGGATCTTAGTGACATGATCCAGGTACCTTTGGCTCAAATGCAACCTGCACACTCCGTAGTACTTTTTGTAGTGAACTCCATGGCAATCATTCTTTCTATGCATGCATAGGCTCCCTCCAATGTTTGATCATCACTTTTTATAGCTTCCAAGGCTTCATGTAGGATCATCTGGCACTCTTTCATCCAATCTTGCTGGTACTTCAGGATTTTATCATCTTTGAACAATGTAGGTACTATTTGGGAAGCTTCAATAAACTCATTAGCTTCTGCCTGAAGGTCTCCATGAAAGTTTGTGTGAACCTTAATCAAGTCCTTATTATCGGAGATAGCCTCAGTGTCCAAAGTACCTCTACCCTGTATCTCGTGGCATTTTTCCTCAAGTCTGCTAGCCAACCTATTATGTTCTTTAAGAGCATTTTGATTCTTTGAATAAGTGATCCAAAATTTATCCATCCATGCCATCATATTATTATGCCTTCTATTGAACACAATGGCAAGTGCATTAAATCTGGCCTGTATTACCTGGGTGTTTACCTGTGTTGTTTCACCCATGTCTATTGTTCGTGAACTTTCTCCTTGGATTAACATTTTAGGAGGGACTGAATCCTTTAAGAAATCATTTTCCTTTTTTGTTCCATACATTAGCTCAAAGGGTGATTTTCCTATAGCTATTTTTATAGTGATTCTGTTTGCCCATAGGGCTAGCCTTAACTTAGAATCCCAAGCCTTTGTATTGTTATTCAATATTCTTTTTATGATTTTCAAGATGCTTTTGTTATTGGATTCGGCTTGCCCATTCGCTTATGGGTGATATGGTGAAGAATAAAGAATCATTATTACATAAGAGTTGCAAAACATTTTGAACTCCTCTGATCTGAAACACATTCCATTATCAGTTATAATCCTTGCCGGCACACCAAATCTCGTGATAGTGTTTTTAGGTAGGAAATTCATTACAACTTTACTGGTTGCTTATCTTGTGGGTATAGCTTCTACCCATTTAGTGAAATAATTTTTAGCTACTAGTATCCATCTATATCCTCCAGTGGCTCTTTCTGCGATTTCTCCTATAAATAATATCTCCCACTGGTGGAATGGAGCCTCAACTTGCACGGGCCTTAAAGGTACTACCCCTTGGTATTTCAATTTCCCAGAAAATCTTTGGCATGCCTCATACTTCCTAGTAAAATTATATGCATCGTTGAAAACCTTAGGCCAATAGTATTCCGCCCTTAATATTTTGTGAGTAGTAGTTTTTACTGAACAATGCCCTCGACATATCCCCTCGTGGATTTCTTTCATAACATGTTTGGCTTGATATTCATCCAGACATAATAATAGAATACCATCCTAATATTTCTAATAAAGATCCCCTTCTATGAACACATATTTTGAAGCTTGTAATTTAAGTGTCCTTTTCTTGTTATCATCATGTCCTTTAGGGCACTTCATATATTTTAGATAGTTTATGATATCAGCATACCATGATGTACACTGAATGCTAGTAATCATGTTATCTTCATCATTAGAATTACATATCTGAGCAACTTCAAATTTGGTCTCGGCCATTAGTCTAGCAAGACCCTATCCTCTTACTAGCTTGGTAATTTGGATTTCAATGTTAAATTCCTGAATTCTGCTAATCCATCTGCACCTTCTTCCAGTAACTTCAGTTTGAACAAATACATCCTTCACTGCAGCATTAGGTACATAGGCTATTATTTTTACTCCCACCAGGTATGGCCTAAATGCTTTGACTGCTTTCACTAATGTGTATGCCTATTTCTCAATTACATCATATTTTAACTCTACATTCTGGAGGGACTTACTAAAGAATGAGATGGGTTGTTCATATCCCTTATTATTTTTCTGTAACATCACTGATGCAACTGTATGATAGGAAGCAAATGAGAAAATCTAAAATGGTTTATTGAAGTTAGGGGATATTAGGACTAGGGCTTCCTTGATTGCTCTTTTTATTGACATGAATGCATCGAGGGCCTCATCTGTCCAATTAACTTGTGCATCCTTCTTTAACATTTTGGATATTGGATTCAGTATTTCAACAAAGTTTGATATAAATCTTCTTATGAAATTAATCTGCCCAAAGAAAGATTGAATGGCTTTGACTGTTTTAGGAGTAGGAATCTTGTCTATAGCTTCCACTCTTTCTGGATCAATCCCAACTCCGTATTTGGACACTATGTGCCCTAATAGCTTTCCTTCTACTAGTACAAATTGACACTTTTTGGGATTCAGGGAAATACCATACTTCAATGCTTTCAAAAAGATTTGTTCAAGGTGTGCACAGTGGTCTTCTACTTTTTTGGAATAGGCAGTAAGATCATCTTCGTATACTACCATTAAATTAACAAAGGCAACATCCATAGCTCTCTGAAAGGTAGCACCAACATTTGTGAGTCCAAATGGCATTTTAACATAAACATAGGTGCCCCATGGAGTGGTAAATGCAGTTTTATATTGTTCTAATTCTTTCACTTTCACCTTATTATAACCCGAAAATCCATCCATCATAGATAACAACTCGCATCCTGTGACTCTTTGTAAAACTGCCTCCATATTTGCGAGTGGATAGTTGTCTCTAAGGGATGAGATATTAGATTACTCAAATCTACACATAACCTTATGTCACCATTTTTTTTTTCTGACTGGTACCAAGTTTGAAACCCACATAGAATGTCTAATAGGCTCAATAATACTCCCTCCCTAAGTTTCACAAGTTCTTCATACATTTTGGGCTGCAAGGTTGGGTTTATAGGTCTCTATTTTTGTCTGAAAGGTTTTGCATCAGGTTTGAGTGGGATTTCATGCTGGAACAGATTCTCTCTGTATTCCTTAAGGTCATCATAAGACCAAGCAAAGACATGTTTATATTTTCTCAATAGAGCAATCAACATTTTCCTGATTGTAGGACTTATCTTTTTCCCAATATATACCCTTTTCGGTGTCATTTCAGTACCCAAGTTGATTTCTTCAAGGTCTTTTTTCTTCACTGGTATCTACTTCATAAGAGCTTGGTCATGTCCATCAAACACCCTTTCTAGTGCCACAAGCCCCTTGGGTATCTTATTAGTTTTAAGTTGGATGATTTCTTTACCAAATAAAGTTTGTTTGCCGTCTACTTCTTCCACAAATGCATTGAAATCAATCTCTTGGGCCTCATATTGGTTGATGCACTGTAAGAACTTTAGCAGATCAATATCATCATTGAAACCTTGCCAATTATAGACATTGTCTGGGATTGCAGGCCTAGTTTCAAACTCAACTTTAGCAATGCCCACCAATGTGATATCATCCCTTTTCAAGGCCATTATTGCTAAGAAGTCTGCCATTATATTTTTTGATCTATCTATCCAATTAATGGAGAAAGCATGAAACAATTCAATATCATCCCAGACAACATTCCTATATTGTTTCAATTTTTTTTCTTGGATGAATACTTGTCTCTGACTTGAGATATAATTAGTTCCGAATCTCCATACACAACAAGGCATTTTATTTTGTGCTTAATGGAAATTTTTAGTCCGATGAGCAAAGCTTCATATTCTGCCATATTATTGGTACACTCAAATGTCAACAGGAATGAGTATTTGAAAGTTTTACCAGTTGGTAAGATAAACACTACTCCTACTCCATTACCAGCCTTACTACATGCACCATCAAAATACATTCTCCATATATCATATTCATCAGTTTGGGCTTCTTGGTGCATTGAGTCAATGTTCTATAATTCTGGTTGACCTTTTTCAATTCTAAATGCACCAAGGTCTGTATCACAAAAGAAATTTACTTGATTCTAGTCAATGCATTCTATGATGTTCTCATACCTTGGTTCTCTACATAACATAATTTCCTTTTCTCCCATGGGTATAGTAGATTAGGATAGATCTAATCGAACATTCCCTCCTACCATTGCAGCCCATTGTCTCGATAATAGCATCCCATAGTAAGGTGGGATATCCACTACGATGATGTCAATCTTATAAACTGCTTCAGGATAGGTAGCTAACTTTATCTCTACATCCCTTATAATACCTACAACTAGGATGAATCTGTTGTCCATAGCATAACATTTACAATATGTAGTGTCAACCTACATTCCTAATTCCTTCATGACTGCTATCGGCATGATGTTCATGGCTGCCCCTGAATCAATCATACAGTTCCTCACCAACTTGTTTTTTATCAACAAGGTAGTGTAGAAAGGATCTACTTGAGATGGGTTTTTTTTCAATGTATCACCCAAAAATACTTCTGGAATTTTAGCAACCTCAGTTTAAACATTATTTATTGTGATTTTAGGCTTTTCTTGTTTCTTTTTTGGTATATCTGAAATCATCTTAACCACCATATTCCTGTATTGATATATCTTCATCATTTCAAGAAGTGGTACTAGTACTTTCACTTGAGATACTACCTGAGCTATGTCAAAGGAGGGAGTTATTGTTTGATCAGCTTTTTCTATTTTGTTATGCCCCTTTTCTCCAATTGGTATTTTGTCTTTTACCTTGCCTTGCTCAATTTTTTCTGGCTCTTTTGATGTATTTTTCATATTATTTTTATTGTAATTTTGATATTTTATAAAGACACTCCGAGGTGTTCCTTGATCTGCATTGACCATCCTATTTCTTAGATTATAACTATTCTTAGCCTGTGCCACTACAGCCATTGTAAGAGCTCTCCTTTCATTTTTAGTAGGTTTTCTCCATTGACAATGTGGTGGCTTGTTAGGATTATAAGTACTTTCCCTCTAGGTGTCCTCTTGATCTGAGAAGACCTTTTGTCTTCCCATATTAACATTATATCTTTGATTCCCTACATCAAACTCATATCCATCTTCTTCCGTAGAGGAATACTCTTCATTTATCTGGTAAGGTGATATTTCCAGCATATTTATGGTATGGTTGTCTCTTTCATAGCCAAAAGATATTTCTTCTTGGCATACTGATTTGGCCACTATACAATATTCAAGTGAATGGGGCAAATTACATACCAAGAACCATGGATTATCTTCGACCACGTGTGCCCCATTTCCTTTTAGAGGGTTAGGAGTATCCTTGCCATAATTTTGCCTTGTATTATTCTCCATAGGTCTTCCATTTTTCCAATTGGTATGATATGGCATGTCATGCAACCTTGGTCTTTCATTTTTGTATTGACTCTCTTGTTTATTTTGGTGATTATTAGAGTTTTGAGGAATTATGAGGTTATCTCTTTTGCCAATCATCCCTGTAGCTTTCCAATTATTTTCAATACTAATAGCTTCTTTTTGTGCCTCTGTCAAGGTCATGGGAGCCCTATTCCTAAGTTCATACCCAGTCTTTGGATCGAAAGCCTTTAGATAAATACTTAGAGCTGCTAAATAAGTCAATTTGGATCCATGTGGTATCTTATTATGCAATTTGGAAAATCTTTGATTGAAATCATATACTGACTCATTCTAATTTTTCTGGATGCTTATTAGCTGATTCAAGGCAAATTCAGGTGCATACTAATATCCATATTGTTCTTTGAATTGGTCATGGAAATCTGCTATAGAATAAATTGAGGAATCTAGTAAATTATTGAACCAATCCCTCACATCTTTAGTTATAGACATCATGAATAATATCATTTTTACGTCCTCATGTTCTATACCAATGTCTTGTACAAAGGCATTAAAATTTCTAATGTGATCTTCAACTAATAGTGCATTATTTCCAATGAATTTGGAAACCATATTTCTCCAACTGTTATCGAGAGGGTATGGATATAATTGATATCCTATTAAATCAAAATGTCTAAATACACTCATGAGATTTTGTGGAGGCATATTCATGGGTAGTGGATTGGGGTAATGATGGTACCCATATGGAGGTTGATGGTAAGTATTGTATTGTTGTGGATTTATATGGGGGTTGACATGGTGATTTTGAGGCTTAGGATATTGTTGGCTAGGGGGTGGGTATGGATTTACTATATGTTGAGAAGTATTATGTGTGAAGGGAGGTCTAGGATTTCTTGGGGGAACATTCTGATGAACATGACTTGCAAATGATGGTTGTTGATTGGAAGAACCACATGCATTTTGGTGGAAGTTTTTCTATATATTTCTTGGAGCATGCCCTCCTTGTCTGTGTGGAGGTACATATTTTGGGGTAGCTACTTTAGTTCTACCTTTTATCTATTGAATTTCTTGCTTCAATAAAGTCTCAGCTTCTCTTAGCTTAACCAATTCGAGTTCCTCCTATAATTTGAGCAGATTCTGTTGCATTTCATCTTTGTTCCTTATATCCTTTGGACTATCATTTATTTCCTAATTAATCAATCCTTGTTTAGCTCTGTTGTAATGACATCTGATAGTCATATTCTACTTGTCTTTGGTCTATTTTCCTCATAATTCATGCTTCATACTCAAGCTGCTTTGGAGATAAGGCTTGTACTGGCTAGAACATCATCAAACAATCCACAATTCTGGGATAGGGTCATTTGATTCACCCAAAGGGGTGAAACTATTTTGACTTATGATAGGTTGTTCGGAAGTATTTTTCTGGGCATCTTGATTATGATCTTGTTGAGACTGGTTTGATAATCCAATTTTCTTTGATGGAGCTCTTAGGGGTGGGGATGATTGTAGTTTTTCCCCATCAAATTTTAATCTCCTACCATTCATGTTAAAAGATTAAGACATAAAATGATTATATTGTGGAATAGAGTCACCACCTCACTTAAGAGGATTGATCAGTGTCTTGTTTCTCCTTAACGAGTAGAGTTTCAATCTTTTGACTCTATAGACTTGGTTTCTTACCAGATTTTGCTGTGTGTGTTCCCCGGCAGAGTCACCAATTTGTTGGTTCTCAAAAACGTAGGTTTTTAAACCACAAGAGGGTGCCAGTCTCTTGATATGTTTTTGGTCAACAAGATAGGGTTTATGTAATTGGAAACCCCCTACTCTTTAGGTTCTGCTAGACCTAGGTGGGTGTACCTAAATGATAAGGCACATTTAAAATCTAAGTGGATTCTGACTTGGGCAATTTTGCTCACTATGGAAGATGTGAAATAATTGCATAGCTTACTGACTAACTCCTAATAAAAGCTTGAAATATTAAGACTGTGAATTAAATTTGTATAAAGAGTTCTAAAATGGATCAGTGCCTAATCTATTGGGTGGATAGAGTCAGTGGATAAATGATGATTATGGAGACAACTATGTAGGACTGATTGGTTTACTTCTTAGCTTAACTCTAACTTTTGGGCACCTTTTATACATCTGCACCTTATGCAGACATGCAAGTTTATAAGTTACTATACTCTTCTTACCAAATCCCAGTGATATTCCCCTAAACTATTGTGAGCAACTAAAAGGAATTTTTATCCTGATAAGAAGGAAACCTAACCAAGATAGTTTGTTTAAAGGTTTTTAACTCCAGGCAGACACCAATCAACATAAACTTACTTGGGAGGACTTAAATCAACTTCTCTTCAGAGACCAACCAAATTGATCACACACCAATAGCAAATGTATTGTGCCAAATTATGTTAATTTGAATAATTTCAAGGAACCACTTTGGAGACAGTATAGCAGCATATGATCATAAGACTTCAATCACAACAATTGAACACTACAAATGAATTATCATTCAAGAACATTCTGCTGCATTATATTGCTTCAAAATATTGACATTAATTGCAAAAAAGTCTGAAGTATGTAAAGATGTGTTGCTAAAGTCTACTATATATAATTATCCTTCTATATCCTCTTTTTCTCCACAATGTCTTGACTTAAATAGTTAGATGTAGAAGAGACACATCTCTTCATAAGTATCTTTTGAACATTAATTAACAATTACACAATTTAACTAGGCCTTAACTAGCCATAAATGGATCTTAGTGATATGATCCAGGTACCTTTGGCTCAAGTGCGTATATGCACACTCCACAATGCTTTTTGCAGCGAACTCCATGGCAATCATTTTTTCCATGCATGCACAGGCTCCCTCCAATGTTTGATCATCACTTTTTACAGCTTCCAAGGCTTCATGTAGGATCATTTGGCACTCCTTCATACAATCTTGCTGGTACTTTAGGCTTTTATCATCTTTGAACAATGTAGGCACTATTTGGGAAGCTTTAACAAACTCATTAGCTTCTATCTGAAGGTCTCCATGGAAGTTTGTGTGAACCTTAATCAAGCCCTTAGTATTGGAGATAGCCTCAGTGTCCAAAGTACCTCTGCCCTATATCTTCTGGAAGTTTTCCTCAAGTCTGCTAGCCAACCTATTGTGTTCTTGAAGAGTATTTTGACTCTTTGAATAAGTGATCTAGAATTTATCCATCCATGCCATCATATTATTATGCCTTTTTTTGAACACAGTGGTGAGTGCATCAAATCTGGCCTATGTTACCTGGGTGTTTACCTGTGTTGTTTCACCCATGTCTATTATTCATGAGCTTTCTCCTTGGATTAACATTTTGGGAGGGATTGAATCCTTTAAGAAATCATTTTCCTTTTTTGTTCTTTCCTAGCTCATTTTATTCATATCCCTTTCCTTAATCAACATCTAAATTTGAGCTTTATTTAACTTAGCCACATTTATTCCAAGGTCTGCTATGACAATTGGATCAGTTTCCCCAACCTTCAATGTCATTACATGGCCAAAGGATTTTTCAGTGTCAATAATAGGAAGCCTTTTGTGTGGTAGGTACAAAGCCCAGATCATGAGAGAATTTTCATTCAAATTATATTTTGTCCCAATATACATTTCAATCACTCCTTCAAAACTAAGCTTGTGTTTTGGATTATCATTATGCAAGAAACTATCATAGACAAGTGCTGAATTCAAATCAAGACTAGGGAATAACATCACACCAGATTCCTCTAGTAATCTTCTTCCCTTTTTTGGAGTCATATTTCTCATCTCATTCTCCACATCTATTTTTAATGTATTTAATAATTGTGTCTCATTATTTGGTGTAATGTCTGAGGTTGATTCCCTAATAGCCTTGCCTTTATGTTTATACAAAAAAGTCTTGAATTCAGGAGTGTGAATAAACTGGTCATCTAAGATGAAGGATTTGTAAGCTATCTGCCTAGCATCATTATCACCTATCTCCTCAATTTCCAACCCTCTCTCTCGAGACTGATATTGTTCAATTCTAAATTTAGGAATTGTGTCAAACTTGTCATAGGGTTTTGATGTAACAAACCCTTCACTATCAGAGGAAAATACCTTGACTTCTTGTGCTTCCCTCCTCTTTTCCACTTCTTGGTTATATTCATCAATAGCCATTTCAGCATCTGCTTCTTCCAAATTTCTTATAACATCATCATGTGGAAAGGGCACATGAGCATATCCACTCAGATTTTGCTTTTTCCTAGCATAATCAATAAAACCTTCTGCGTCAAATCCTTTCTTGTGTACTGCTCTCATGTGATTAAAATGTGATAATTTGTCAAAAATGAGATCATAATCCTCTTTTGCCAACACAGTAAAATCACTGAAACATAGTGTACTTGGCATAAATGATTGTTTGTCGTATGCATTGAGATTCATCTAATTGGAGTAATCAAGTTGTCTTACTATTTCTAAGTATGCCATTGTGTGTGGCACAGTTCTTGGTAACAAAAAAGGGGTATCTTCAAACCCATATACCCTGATCATAGTGGAATTGAGAAAATAGTACCAATCACCCAATTGTCATTTACAGTGGGTGGCCCATCAAAATCCTTGGGTCTTAAAAATCTCTTTATTTCATCTAACAAGGAATAACTATAGGGATAACCATAACATCTGTACAAAGTCTTAACAAAGATTTGTTCAAAATGGGCATAGTTAGAATTTACAAACCTACTGTCCCATATAGAAGTCCATAATTGTATGGGCAGTGGTTGACCATCCTTGTCAAGTTGTGAAATTTTCAATTGTTCTGGCCATAGATTCAACTCTCGACCATAATATAAAATCATATGCATGAGAGCAGAGTAGTGTCTGAAGCTTATTGTTGGGGAACTATTCTTAATAGCCATCAGACCTAAATCTATTCCTTTAAAAAGATACACAGCATACTCAAATGTTCTTGCATGGTGGCACTGAATGTTTGCTGAGATGACCATGGGTGTTATGGACATGAACTCTGCAACTTCAGTTCCCAACACCTGCCACACTGAATAATATGTATATCTCATGTAAGGTTCAAATAAGTCAACATGTAATGGTGGTCCATCCCCTTCTTCAAATGGCACTAAATTTCCCTCACTTCGTGGTCTACATAGTGGCAGTTTCCATCCCTTATAGGTAGTGTCCAATCTCAAATATTTCTTTTCTAGATCTTCGTGTGAAATATGAGTATTATATGTGTCATTCAAACCAAAGACCTCACAGACTGCATTCTTGGATATATGAATAAAGGGTTCTCCTTGCAAATTACATATAGCTTTTTGATCAGGATTGTAATGGTATGCCAACAGTTTTAAGAGGTCTATATTCACAAAAACATCCATGACAACCAATTTCCCCAAGTTAAGCTGCTAAGGGTTGTACACAGGTTCCATCCTATTGCTTTGATGGTAATAGAACATGAATAGGTCATATCCTCTGATAGGGGTCCATATGTTCCCCACATACTTATATTTGTCCTCTAGTTTTTCAACATCTGACCTTAGCTACGTAGTTCTCCTAGCTTTGGGTCTAGAACTGGGCAATTGGTCTATGAGATCTTGGTTAAGTTTTCTCTCTTGCATTTTCTCCCATTTTTCTGTTTCAACTTTTTGTTTTTTATCCTTGGTTTGGCTAGTTTCAGTCTGTTGTCTTCTTTTTGACGTTGAAGAAATTTCCATTTTGTGATAAACACCAGAATTTGACTGTATTGTAATTGCAGGGAGGTTTAGAGAACTTACTTGTACATCTTCTACGCGAATTTCCTATCCTCTGATTAATTCCTTACTCCTCATTTTGCAACCCTTTGATTTTTTACTTTGGTTCAATAGGGTTCAGAATAACTCATATAACATCATGTTCAATCGGCCATTAATGGCTGCTACCAGAATTGAATGCAGCAAGTTCACGAGTTTCAAAATGTCAGAGTGATGCTTTAGTTATATCAGTGATACTTCTTTAGTTTCATGTCAATTAGTATGTTATGATTAGCGCCATTTTCTTTCATATGTTCATAACTAGTCGTCAAGACTATTTTGGTGTCTTTACAAAGTGTCCCTTTGATTTTCCATTTTGATTAGGGAGACCACTTAGTAGTTTTATCGACCGTGTATGAATCCTTGTTTTTTCTTGTCTAAACTAGTATCATTTTAGGGAGACATTATGATTCTCATCCCGACAGCATGGTGATCAGAATCGATGAGTACTCTTCTCGATGTCAGTGAGTGTCTCTTCGACAAATGGAAGTTGTTTTACTATTATTGGGCTGACAAACATTATCGATAAGAAAATATAACAATTTCCTGATGTGTTAAGTCTTTCTGATGGTTTTTCTCTATCACCCAACTTTATTGGAACAAATCAGCAAGACTTTTATAGAAAACATTCTAGCTTCTCATGTCGGGGTGACTTATATGGTCGAGAGGAGTTAAAGAATTTACTTCGATCATATATGTCTTTCTGATGAACTTATTACTTTATGTAGGGGAAAGATCACTGGCTTCTTGGCAATAAGATATTAGTCGATGTGACTTATAAACTCAATATGATTCTATGATTTCACTCCAACTGATTTACTCACACTTATGAGCTTTCATCGGTAATACATATGGAATGTCTCGCTGATCATCAGGTAACTTTTATATATGAGATTTTGATCGTTAAGACATTGATTATTTCTTGCCGATATGCATATAGACTTAAAAGTATATCTTGTTGTTCGGAGAGAGGTGTTTAGTGTCTTGCCGATAGCGAGGAATTGCTATGAGAATTAAGCTGTGATCAGAGGACTATGTATCTAAAAGGATATATTTATGAAATTTTTATTTTGTGGGCTATGAGATGGATCTTGTCACACAAATTTTGGTAATCAGTTTTGATCAAGAAGTTAAAATGAGGGACATTATTCAAGGTATGTGAAGTATAGGTGGATTTCTAGCAAATGAAGAGTGAAATTTTTCCACTTCTAACACCGCCTATGTCTTTTATCCCTGTAACAAGTTCATCAACTCTTTACATAAAGGCTGATATATTTTCATCATCATTCATCTTCAAACTTTCATATTTCACTTTCAAACTTTGCAACTTGGCTTCCTTCACAGAATCATCTCCTTCATACAAATTTTTCAACTTTTCCCATACCTTATTTGTATTTTCAAGATTCAAAACTTTTGTCAATATTGAGTTAGTTAATGAGCTTAGCAGAGCATCCTTTGCCTTGATATCTATCTCATATTCTTTGATTTCATCTTCAGTCGTCAGACTATTTTGAAGTATGGTGTATTCTATTTCTGCAGCTTTCCATACTTAGTAACCAAGATCTAAAGAAGATGGCTTTTCATCCAAGCCTTCCAGAGAACATAATTTGTTCCATCAAAATGCGGTGCTTCCTTTTTGTAAGAAATTTGGATCTTCCTCAAGCTGTTAAAATTTCTTTAGAGACTTGGCTCTGATACCAATTGTTGATAGGTGCCGGACAATAGAGAGGGGAGGTAAATCAGTTGTAAAAAAAAACTTAAACACTTTCTACAATTAAACATTTATCACTTATCCACAATTATTATGATTTAACAATGAATGTGTTGGAGTTTTTCCTGAATCAGCAAAGGATTTGCCAGTTCCAATGCACAGGTAGATTCAGCCAACAAATACAGGAGGTTACATGAGCTGCCTCCCCTTCACTTCTGGTTCTGTCGCACCAAGGGGGGTATCCCTATAGCTAAAGATTTAACATTGACTCACTTATAGATGAAATATCTTACTTTTTAGAATAGGTAGAATACTCTCATGTTTGGACCAAGATTCGCATGATAAATCACAAGTTTGGCAATGTTCTTGGACATATCTAATTGGTTGAGGATGAGAGTATGCAAGGGTCCTATTTCTACTCCTACAAACTAATAGGTTGAATCTTTAGAGGATTTCTATTAATGTTTTGGATGCAAGACAGGGGTTTTGGAAACATAACACAACACAAGAAGTAGACTGGTGCCTATCTCAGGGCAAGGAGTCAACTAGACATATACAAATGAATGATTTGCACTGGCATTCCAGTTTCAAGGGGCTAGATAGGTATTTGCCTTCCAAACACCACCCAAGAATGAGTATTTAGCTATCTCTACTTACAAACATCCCAACTGCCATACAATCTTCTTCCTACTTAACCTAAAACAGTTTAATCCACTCCTTGAATGGAAGTTAGAGATCAAGCATGCAATACAGAAATCCATATCCTAGAATCTTAGTAACCCTTAGCAACCAGATTCAAAAGAAGGGATGTATACAACCATGGAGACAAATAGCTAAACACATGCCATGAAGTATTTTTTATATAAAAATGACATGAAACTAAACATGTATGCAACATGGATTCAGATGTAACTCATAAACTCCAAAAGAGACAGAACAGCCCAAAAGCTCTATTTTTCGTTATTTCTCCAAAAATTTTGCCCAAGTCTTCCCTTTAGAAAAATGAGTAACACAATTTTGATATACCCAGAACATGTACTCAATAATTAATTACATGGTCATTTCAAAATGCTGCCAGATACAATGCACCATCTGAATGGCGCCCAAAACATTTAATGCTCTAGGTAGAAAAAGAAGGAAGAGCAGGTTAGTTCGGGAAACGTGTAGCCGACTAGAGATTTTCCCATTAAAAATGGTAGGTGGCTCGTCCATCATTGACCATGCCTCTGCAAATTTTCCATTAATGGCCAACCAACCCACGGCCTTTGGAAATGCAGCAGTTTGTGTGTTTAGGAACTTTTCCCGCCTGGAATGCATCTGCGAACACGGGAAATCCTTCACCTTCTAAAAGTTTGAAACTGGCCGTCGATTTCCCTTCTCCTGCCAAGATCTGTGGCTTCAAATCATGCTAAAAAGTCAACAACCAATGAAATTATGCCACGCAGGTGCATTATCCCCTTTGACTTTTCACAGTGCGAGCATACATTTTACCTTTTCACCCATTTTTGCCTTTTTTGCCTTCAAAAATTTGTATATGTAGTTGTATATATGTACAACTGCCCTTGGACATGTGGCAGCCTGCCATTGGATCACTATCGCTAAGCACTTGCACCTTCATCACTGATCCATTATATCTTTTCTTGCATCTAAAGTTGTAAATACAATTGTATATACAATTACCCTACATACAAGCGCGGACTCCAAATCATTATGAAACACTTTGAAATTTCAATCAGGTCTGGGCATTGTATCTTCCTCTTTGTACATCACCTTGTATATTACATATACAAATGCAATAAACATACAACCACAGACATCCAGCTCATCTATAAATTAGATTGGAACAATTTTCAAATCTGGCATTGTATTTGTACTTTTGTATCTCACGTTGTATATCGCATATACAATGCACCGTATACAACCAACTGCGGACCCCAACCTAAAATCTGCCAAAACGTAGCCTTCTTTCATGTCCAAGAATTGTATGTGTGCCTTTTGTACATTGCATTATTTATGCACATACATACAATTGCGGGACATACAACCGTGCGGGTCCCAACAAGGTTCTTGAACATTGACTTTGGTCACTCCCGCTTTGTATATTTCTTTGTATCTGCCTGTTGTATGTCCGATTGTATATTGAGAACATACAACCCTAATATACAATGGTGGACTTCACCCATTTCACAAATGCAGTTAATTCACTGGTCGCGTCCACCTTTGCACTTGTCTACTTGTATATTTCACCTTGTATATGCAGTTGTATGTTTTTGATAATATAAGGTGGCTAAACAAGGGGCCAAACCCTTACAAAAAGAAAGAGAGCCACAATGGCAGACAACACAAAAGTGCCTCAAAATAGATACATCAAACTCTGTTTTCCCAGCATAAATAGCATAAACAGCAACTACAGACTAAGATAGTTAATACGGAGTAGCAGAGTATCATCAATAAAGAAGCAAAAAACTAAGGAGGAAGTATCTCTCCTTACTTAACCATGGATTTAATAAGATCATCCAATTTCGTAGAGTTCTCATCAGTGTCAGCAGTGACAGTAGCCCCAAGGTTCTATAGCACAGAAATATTGAGTAAGATAGAACTCCTGAGCACATTGGAAAGATTTTGTTCCAGCTTCTCAAATATTGAGTAAGATATAAAGGAAATCACATTGACTTTTCAACTTTTCCATTGTATGTATGCCTGCCAGGCCTGATTTAATAACTTTTGAAATCTGGGATTACATGTTCTGCCTTGTATGTCAAATTGTATATGTCACATACATACAATCCCCTTGATACAACTGCAGGCCCAACCACCATTTTAACCCGATTTGAAACTCTTTGAAGTCCGTTGTTGTATCTACCTCGTTGTATATCAAAAATACAACAACATATTCATGCAACCTTTCAATACAAACTCAGAATATACCAGGAATCTGCTATGTACATCCACTTTTTTACCTCCAGAAATGCACCCTAATACCAAATACAAACCCAATATCCATACAATGATGCATACAACTAATTTCTCACTTTCTGAATCTAATTTAACTCTTTTTTCAGGTTTGACCTTGTACATCTACACTTGTACATACAAAGACACATACAAATGGCCATACAAAGATACATACAATTCAAAATGCCGAGGGACAGGAATTTTTGAAGGTTTACAATGAAAATGCCTACAGATTTTTAGCTCGAAACCTTAACTCCAGGTGTAGGCACCACCATTGGCTCTTGCTCGGGGATGCATGCCTCTTGCAGGCATGGTGAGAACTCCAGATCTCTAGGATGTAGACTGGGTGCCAAATCCATTGGGCGGCTCATTCGAAAGTCCAATATGCATCACAAATCACATCTTCACACACTAATCTGGCAGCCCTGGGCAGCCAAAAATGAAAAACCATAATCTCCTCCTGCCAAATACCCAATTCTGATCTGAATGACCCCAACCACAACTCAAAACATCAACACAATTTGCCCACATGTTGATCTTGTCAATTACATACTTCACCATTTTTGAAAACCTACCTCTATCACTTTGCATCTCACAATCAGACACATAACCATACATACTAGAATATCTTTCAGCATTAGGTAACATATGTATGTTATATTCCTCAAATAGTAAATCATCATATTGCGTTTGGCATTCTTCATTATCTACCTAGCTGTTGCAGACTACTAGACACTCATCCAACTGATCCAGAAACTGAAAACATTCAAAATATATGAGACCATCAATACCATTTATATCACTTATTAACAGTGAAACAAATCTTGATCCACATAGCCATCATTACACATGTCTAAACCAACTAATGATGAACATTCTTTATCCACAATTTGCATATCTATACCATCCTCACAAGAGTTGAAGATCTCTGATTCCAGTTTATATGTCCCCTCTTCATAAATAGATGTAGTACCCAGGTCAGTTGTCTCCTCATACCCATCATCATTTTCAAAAAGAGGGTTAATCCTACACCAATGAAGGTCATAACTCACAATGTTCAATGCATATAAAGGCTCATCATATAGGGGATTCATTCTCATTGCAAAGGTTTTTGCTTCTTCTTCATGACAATCCACCTCTTCTTCATCATCTGATTGCCCTACGTACAAGATCTCTGTTACTTCAATGCATTTTGAAGCTGCATTATCCATATCACTTTCTAGCCCTCTAATGCTTCTTGATGAAACTAATATTGACTCTTGATCCATATGATCACAACCATGCACAACCAGATCATTTAAACATGAACACTCTTCGCTGTGGACTGGCATATTAATATCACTTGAAAAATCATTATTATCAACTTCATATGTTGGACAAATCAGGGCATCCTCCTTTATGGCAGAGTCATCATTAACTTGGAATGATGCATAAACAGGGATAGCAGGGGTGTGATTGCTTTGACATTCATCTCCAACACCTGAATTATATACTTCACCAACATTGGGGGCCCTAGGGTAGTAAATATTTTTAGAGAAATAACCCTTGTGTATTCCATACCTCCAATTGTTTTCAATGTCTATTGCAAACTGATGTGCCTGATGCAATGTGGTGGGCTCCTTATCTCTCAATCTATAACTCATTTTCTTATCAAATGCTTCCAGATAGACCACCAAGCACAATGCATCATTAGGTCTCATACATTCTGGAATTCTTTTCAATGCCTTCATAAACCTGAGGTTAAAGGCTGGGATTAGTTCTTCCTTTTCAATATAGATATACATGAAATCACTGATAACTGCATACTCAGATATTCTTTCACCAAACTGTTCTACAAATGTAGATTTAAATTCTTGCTAAGAAATGACAGAGTAGGCCGGAAGGTAGGACAACCAGTCCCTTGCATCTTCATCTAGAGATTGAACAAATAATCTCATAACTACATCTTCATGGTCAACCTCAAAGTCATCTATTACATTTCTAAACTGCTACAAGTGTCTCTCAGTTGATTCATCCTCTACACCACTGAACTTAGGCAAATACCTTCTAATCTTAGATGGAAAAGCATTTGGATAACCACAAATGCCATTGAAATTTATGGACTTATGTCTATCAATACGGAAACTTCTTTTATTACACGGTTGGGATTGATCATTATACATTTTTGCATTTGACACCTCACAAGGGTGCATGGGCTGATAATACATCTTATATGCCTTTGCAACCTTCTTCCCAACTCAAACTCACTTTTACAACAACGACCTTAGGCCTTTACAATATAAATTATTGTTTCAAACTTCCTAAAGTCCTCTAAATGAGTCTTTCAACAACAATGCATACTTCTTTTGAAACACAAAATACATTCTTAGAAAATACAAAGCATGCAAACTTATCACCAATATTTCCCTTTTAACTAGTGCTACTTCACCAAATAGGGAATCCTTTAAAACTTATACACCATGGTTTTTGAATACCAAAACATGTGAAAATACCTAGATATGTTGCAGCCGCTGCAAATTCCTTTCCCTAACTGAAAGTATGAAAATCTAACACATTTTTGTATTTTTTTTAGGTTCTTTGTATGCAGAGTCACCACCTCCTTGACTGAGGAATGAGCTTCAAATAACATGAAGCTAAAAATTCATTTCTTTCTTCCTGGGTTCTCTAACAGCAGAGCCC
Source organism: Cunninghamia lanceolata (assembly GCA_027924645.1). Taxonomy (NCBI): domain Eukaryota; kingdom Viridiplantae; phylum Streptophyta; class Pinopsida; order Cupressales; family Cupressaceae; genus Cunninghamia; species Cunninghamia lanceolata. The sequence continues at coordinate 6,323,756 of BSBN01001164.1, read as the reverse complement.
CATATACAACTTTTCAAGTTTGCTGCAACAACGCACTTCCAGGTCTGATTCTTCAATCTTTTAGACTCACACTTTTATGGATATGACATTACGTCCCTAGTGGAGTCACCACTTTGTTGGAGTTTTTCCCGAATCAGCAAAGGGTTTTCCAGTTCCAATGCATAGGCAGATTCGGCCAACAAATACAGGAGGTTGTGTGAGTTGCCTCCCCTTCACTTCTGGTTCTATTGCACCAAGGGGGTATCCCTATAGCTAAAGATTTAACTTTGACTCACTTATAGCAGAAAGATCTAACTTTTCAGAACAGGCAGAATACTCTCATGTTTAGACCAAGATTTGCATGATAAATCACAAGTTTGGCAATGTTCCTGGACATATCTAACTGGTTGAGGATAAGAGTATGCAAGGGTCCTATTTCTACTCCTACAAACTAATAGGTTGAAACTTTGAAAGGATTTGTATTAATGTTTTGGATGCAAGACGGGTTTTGGAAACATAACATAACACAAGAAGCATACTGGTGCCTATCTCAGGGCAAGGAGTCAACTAGACGTATACAAATGAATGATTTGCACTGGCATTCAAGTTTCAAGGGGCCAGATAGGTATTTGCCTTACAAACACCACCCAAGAATGAGTATTTAGCTATCTCTACTTACAAACATCCCTGCTACCATACAATCTTCTTCAAACTTAACCTAAAACAGTTTAATCCACTCCTTGAATGGAAGTTAGAGATCAAGCATGCAATACAAAAATCTATATCCTAGAATCTTAGTAACCCTTAGCAACCAGATTCAAAAGAAGGGATGCATACAACCATGGAGACAAATAGCTAAACACATGCCATGAAGCATTTTTCATATAAAAATGACATGAAACTAAACATGTATGCAACATGCATTCAGATGCAACTCATAAACTCCAAAAGAGACAGAACAACCCAAAAGCTCTATTTTTCATTATTTCTCCAAAAAATTTTCCCAAGTCTTCCCTCTAAAAAAATGAGCAACACGGTTCTGATATACCTAGAATGTACTCAGCAATTAATTACATGGTCATTTCAAAATGCTACCAGATATAATGCACCATCTGAATGGCGCCCAAAACATTCAATGCTCCAGAAAGAAAAATAAGGAAGAGCAGGTTAGTTTGGGAAACATGTAGCCAACTAGAAATTTTCCCATTAAAAATGGTAGGTGGCCCATCCATCATCGACCATGCCTCTACAAATTTGCCATTAATGGCCAACCAACCCGTGGCCTCTGGAAACGCAGCAGCTTTCGTGTTCAGGAAGTTTTCCCGCTTGGAATGCATCTGTGAACATAGGAAATCCTTTGCCTTCTGAAAATTTGAAACTGGCCATCGATTTCCCATCTCCTACCGAGATCTGTGGCTTCATATCATGCTGAAAAAGTCAACAACCAATGAAATTATGCCATGCAGGCACATTATCCCCTTTGACTTTTCACAACGCGAGCATACATTTTACCTTTTCACCCATTTTTGCCTTTTTTGCCTTCAAATCTTTGTATATGCAGTTGTATATACATACAACTACCCTTGGACACGTGGTAGCCTACCATTGGATCACTATCGCTAAGCACGTGCACCTTCATCACCGATCAATTGTATTGTTTCTTGCATCTAAAGTTGTAAATGCAATGGTATATAGAATTACCCTCCATACAAGCGCGGACTCGAAATCATTATGAAACACTTTAAAATTTCAATCAGGTCCAGGTGTTGTATCTTCCTCTTTGTACATCACCTTGTATATTGCATATACAAATGCAATATACATACAACCACTGACATCCAGTTCATCTATCAATTAGATTGGAACAATTTTCAAATCTGGCATTGTATTTCCACTTTTGTATCTCACATTGTATATCGCATATACAATGCACCATAAACAACCAACTGTGGACCCCAACCTGAAATCTACCATAACACACTCTTCTTTCACGTCTAGGAATTGTATGTGTGCCTTTTGTACATTGCATTGTATATGCACATACATACAATTGGGGGACATACAACTGTGCGGGCCCCAATAAGGTTCTTGAACACGTTGACTTTGACCACTCCCGCTTTGTATATTTCTTTGTATCTGCTTGTTGTATGTCCAATTGTATATTGGGAACATATTGTTGGCAAGAGACACTATATGGATTCATGGTTGTTGTCATTGATGGCAACAAAGGTCATCCCACATATCTGCAAGTCATGGTGTGTCTCTACCGGAAGTCAGAATGAAGATTGTTGTGGTCCGGTGAACAAGAACAGAGCATGTGGCAAGGTCCGACAGATTGGTCTGGATCTCTCAGAGGAATTGTCTTGGTGCAGTGCGGATTTGGGGAAGTCAAGAGGACTACCTTGAGTAGTATATTCCAAGGATTTAGCCTCCGGTGATGAACAAAGAAAAAGATATGAATAGTTGAGTACCAGATTCCTGAGAGACAGTGAGAATAGAGGAAGAACTGACTGACAGAGTATCAGACTATTTTCCGGATGTGTTACTGTTGATGGTAAAGGTTGTGAAGGTATGAATCATGTTTGGCCAACATGATAAATGATATCTACAAGTATATGCTTGATCCGCATTGCTTGGTGAGCAAGGATTCAGCCGACAGAACAGAGTTTGTAAGAAACTAGACTGTTCCGGATGTCGACTAGAAAGGTGATGAAATTACTTGTGTGGATATATATAGAGGATGGATTTAGTTGTGAAGATTGGAATTGTGTGAAGGTGTATGCGAATAAGTGCAGAACAGAGCAGAAGTAGTAAGAAAGATCCGGTATGTGAAAGGATAGCAGAATAAAGAACAGAGGAAAGATGAAGTGCAGCAGATCAGTGTACTAAGCCTAACCGGAACTAAACTCCAGCATATGTAGATGCTTCCAATCAGTTCAAGACTGTGATTCTTATCACTTTGTAGACAGTGTGTCTCCTTGTAGGCAGTGGGCCTCTTTGTGAGCAGTATGCTCGGGCAGTGAGCCCTAATTGGCAAGTGCCATTTTTGTAATTCCTTATTCTTCTAACAGAGAATAATCTTTGGGTTAATCACCCCGTGGTTTTCTCCCTTAACAGGGTTTCCACGTCAAAAATACTGTGTCATGTGTTTTTTCATTTCATGGTAATGTTTGTTTGTTTGATTCAATGCTGCATTGATTAATAAGAAAGTTCAAAAGAAGAAATAATTAGGATAACTGATTCACCCCCCCCTCTCAGTTATCAACAATTGGTATCAGAGCAAGGTTCCTCCTAATAGAGCCTAACAGCTTGAGGAAGATCTGGGAGTTCAAATGGATGCATATGGTTTAAGGGAGCAACTCAAGACTGCCCTTGAGGATCTTGAACAGTCAAATTCTAAAGTCAATGAATTAAAGGAAAGACTCAAACAGGCTGATGAATTCATGAGAGAATTAAAGGACAAATTAAGTCTCTCTATGAAAAAGAGAAAGGAGCTGCTCCAACAATTGGCAAGACAAAGTGAAGAAAGCAATACAAATGAAGAATTGACTGAGCAAACCAAGTTATGTGAAAAGTTATCAAAAGAAGTCATTATGTTAAGACATGAAATGGAATCAGGAACTATAAAGTTTACTCAAGAGATTGAAGAAAAAAGAAAAACTGAAGACAATCTAAGACAATCTCTTAAAGAAAAATCAGAAGAATGCCACCAGATGGACAGGATTATCAGACATCTTGAATCTGATCTTGAATATGCCAAAGATAATGAAGAAAAACTTGAGGATCAAATTGCCTCTCTCAAAAGAGATCTTCAAACAACAAATGAATATAAAGAAAAATTCAAGATAAGTTCTGCCCAACTTGAAGTACTTCTTGGAAGTCAAAAGAGGACAGATGACAAGTATGGTTTGGGATATGAGAAAGGAGAAAGCTCCGGATCCGGTCAAAAGAATTTTGGATCAGAAAATCCAAGGAATACGCCTAGAAGACCTCCGGTAAGATAGCCCAATGCTCAAAGATATCCATCTTTCAATGGATACTGCCACAGCTGCAACCACTTTGGTCACAAAGCTAATCAGTACAGAAAGAGAATGAATCAGATTTATTCATCCTTCTCCGGACAGTGCTTTAACTGCAAAAGGTATGGACACAAATCCCATGAATGCAGAAATATGCAAGTAAACAAATCATTCAAAGGTAGATGCTTTACATGCAATAGAGTAGGTCATATGGCTAATCAATGCAGATCAAGAGGTTATCAGTCAAATACGCAAAGAAATGTTATTTGCCAAATCTGTAATAGGTCCGGTCATAATGCTAAAGTCTGCAGAAGCAAGAATCAGGACAAAAGAGGTCCGGTGTATAATAAGAATTAAGACAAGGGTAAACAAAAGATGAATGCGGATGAAGTTAGGAATCAGATGAGCAAGATTTGGGTGAAGAAAAGTTCAGAGAATGTAGAGGTTGGATCCGCACCAGACTCTGGTGCTGATATTTCTTCCGAAAATTAAAAAGTGAGCTCTGGCTCAGGGGGAGACTCAAAGAAAATCCTGTTCCCCCAGCCAATCAAGTGGTGCCGGATGTGGCACAAGATGCGGAGTAAAGGGTTTGAAGATACCAGTCCTGAGATGATCCAGACAAGATTTCAGAGGTCCGCATGAAGATATAAAGAAGTTGTGATCGATCAAGTAAGACCTGTTCCGGGAGATGCTCCGGAATGACAGAGGATTACAAAAAGGTCCGGAGAGATCCGGAAGTGCATTGTCTTATTCTGCGGATTGGACAGAGTGTTTGGGATGTCCTTGTGATGTGTTATCTTGATTTATTCATGATTGAAAGATCCACATGATGTTCATAGATCAGGACTGATCCGGGATACTCCAAGCTATCCGGACAAGGCAAACCAGAATAATATAGGTGAAGCATTTATTGTAAACAGATATTAGGGTTTGCGAAATGATATAAGGGATTTCTCAACAATCATTTGATCATTCCACATCCAAGAAGAAGCGAAAAGCGGAGCTCTGAAACAAAATTCATCAAGATCACCGAAGATCTCCTGCCGAAGTCATTTCATACAGAAATCAATCCAGCTACTCCGTGCAACCGAAGACGCAAAAGGTATTTTCCACTTTCGATATCTTGCTACAAATCTTTTGAAGAAATGGCTACTCCAAATATAGTAAAAATCTCAGATAGGCCCCGACCTGAATTTAAGAAACATCCATACAAGTCATTGGAGGTAGATCCCTTAGGAGCATTTTCTAGTGTTCCTCACGGAGTTTTACACACAGAAGACATTAGGGTTTACATACATGCAAGCATTGAGGATTTTGGGGAATTCAAATTGAGAGATCTCTATCACAAACAACTGATAGACAATGCTTTTGAGCTTAAACCAGAGTATAAGGGTATCCAGAAGAAACAATTTGATCAATTCATTCATTTCCCCTGCTTTGAAGAAGATGAATGGGTCCGGTATGTACTGAGCAGGATGCATGACAACTTCCTATGGCTGGATAGACCTCACAAGATCACAAAAGAGGCAATTAGGGCAGTAACTGGTCTATACTCTTCCGGAGGGATACCTATCCTCAAATCTGTCAAGAACAACATTGTAACTGAGGCCACCAGATCAAAATTTGATAAGAGGGCAATGACCATTGAAGATATTTCTGATCCGGATATCAAGTATGCGTCCATGATAATAGGATACAAGATCTATCACTCCAGCAGGGAGAATTCTGTATCCGGAACTACAGTGTATACTGCCTATGAAATGCTAAGGAAGAATGCAGAATATGATCTCTACGAACTGCTCTTAAGCCAATTAATGGAAAATATATAGAAAATCAAGAAGGACAAGAAGAATTCCTTTAAGTATGGTACTCTTATATTATGTCTATTCTTCTACTTCATGAATGAGCTGCCCGGATCAAGTGGATGGGCATGGCAGAATGACAAACCTGTTGCAGTACAAATAAGAGACTATCTACATGGGCTTGGGGATGCCAAAGCAAGAAATACAGCCCTATGGGGATACTTCAAAAACTTCCAAAGCATGATGCAAGCAAGAGAGAGAATTCCCCAGTCTCTTGTTGAAAAATACAAAGACTCAGTGTGCTTTATGGTGGACACTGATCAGTGCCTAATGGAGGCAGTGGAGCCAAGGACTGTCTGGATCATGCCCATGGGGTATGAAGTGGATGAACAGATAGTGGAGCTGCATGTTCAACACATGCTAAGTCAGCCCAAAGATCCAAAGGCAGAAAGGTTTGGAACCTTTGAGGAGCTGAGTGTAAAGATACATGTAGAACTCAGGGAACCTGAGATAAAGAGAAAGGTGAGAAAAGAAGTAGAGCATATTGCTCAAGGCCTAGGCATCTCAAAAGAGGCACTTGATGCCAGCCGGGAAAAGAGAAGAAAATCTGAGGAAGAAAAGAAAGAGGCAGAAAAGAAAAGCAAGAAAAGTGCTCCGGTGGAATCCTCAACCCGGACCAGATCATCAAAAGGATCCACACCTATCAAAACCAAAAGCTCAAAACCAGAAGTCCAGGGATCTGGTAAGAGATCCAAGACAAAAGCCTCAAGAGCTTATCAAAGCCAAAAGGATGAAGAAGAAACTGAGTCAGATGAGGGAGTGAAAGAAATAAAGAAACAGAAAAAGAAAGGATCTGGTAAACCCTCTTCTGGCCGAGACAAGGAAGAAATGATAGAAGAATTTTCTGAAAAGCCCACCCTATCTCTAGACAGTGTAGTCAAATCAATCACTGTGGATGGGAACCTTCAACCGGTGGCTGAATTCTATGATGACTACAATGAGGCAGATCAAAAGATCCTGCAAGAAGCCATAATAAGGTACTTGAACATCTACAATAAAGCTTTTATTGAGATTATCTCTGAAATCCCAAAGAGCCTAGAGATGGAATTAGAGATAAGAAAGAACAATGCCATGGCAAAAGACCTTGAAATCAGAGAACAGATAGCTATTCAACTATATCCCTCAATTGATCACAAAACCATGAACATGATATTCAAGGACTGCAAGGATGAATTCAGAAGCAAAGCAAGGATGAATCTGCTTATGCTTGGTGAGACTGACAAAGTAGCCAAGGACACTGAAGAGATCCTCCGGAATACATACAAAAGGTTTAATATTCCTACTACAGAGGACTCAGGTGCAGAAACAGCTGCGGACTTGGAATCATCTGCTCCGGAAGAAGTGCCACTAGAACAGACTAACATCTCTTCTCTGGCTTCTCCTACAGTCTCTGGATCCCAAGAAGAAGAATTACAAGAGAAAGAAGCAGCAGAAAAAGAAAAAGAGGCTGACAGCACCAAGGATGCAGAGAAAGAGAAAAATCCAACAGAGAAAACCACAACTGTAAGTGGTAAGCATGTGGAAGGAGATAAGACTCCTAAGGGCAAAACTGCAGAAGAAAAGAAACATCTGTCTCTGGCAAGAGACACTGCACAAACTGTTCAAAAGTTTCTAAGCCAAGAAACCTTAGAGATTGATGAACCGGAGCTTCTAAAAGGCCCATTCGACTTTGACTCTCTCTCTCCGGTACAAACAATGAAGATAGCTTCATTTGCAAATGCCAAGGCAAATGAAAAACTCCTAAAGTCTCATATGGAAGACTGTGAGTTGATAGAGGCTACTTCCGGAGTACTTGTAAAGATTATGCCATCAATCCAGATAGATCCGACAGCCTCCTCTTCCGGTAATCTCAAAACCTTAGTCAGCAGTGTTGATACACATTTTGATTCTCTAGAAAAATCAGCTGAAGAAAAGGTCGGGAAGGAATTTTTGGATAAAAGATTTTCAGAAGTATTAGGATTAATCTCTAATGATAGAAGAAATATGAGTATTGGAATAAAGAGCTTAGAAAATGCTCTTAAGGATGGCGGTGACATTTACAAATTTTGTATATCCTGGTCAAAGGCAACAGCAGAAATTGATAAGAAAATAAAAGAGGAACAGGACAAACTACAAAGTTTATCTCAAAGTTTTGATCCTCTCTCTTCCTCCATAGTAAATCAAGAATGTCAGACTATTGCAGTCTTGAGTGAAATAAAGAACCTTGAGAAGGAAAGAAAGAATATCACTAACCGGATGGGAGAACTTAGAAGGATTATAATCCCTAAGTTAGAAACTATGCATGAGGCCATCAGTGATGCTCAGACCACCGCCCAAACAAATGATCCGACAGATCTCAAGAGGGCAGAAGCTTTTGCATTTTTGTTGAGTGGTCACATTTCAATTTTGGATAGAATGAAGCAAAGTTGGGCTACAGAACTGATCCAATTGAAGACATCCTTTGCAGACATTCTTCAGTATATGTGAGTATGTAAATATGCAGCTATGTATAGAAAATTTTTGAAAATTTTGGTGTGCGGACCCTACCCTTTACCATTGATGTCAAAGGGGGAGTGAGGAGCAGTGAAAAATGAGGAATCCAACTAAGGGGGAGTTCGGAAATTGTATATAAAGATAGAGCATCAGCCAAGGGGGAGCATAGTGTAAACACTTAGTCATTTTTCACTAAGTGTTGCCATCAATGCCAAAGGGGGAGATTGTTGGCAAGAGACACTATATGGATTCATGGTTGTTGTCATTGATGGCAACAAAGGTCATCCCACATATCCGCAAGTCATGGTGTGTCTCTACCGGAAGTCAGAATGAAGATTGTTGTGGTCCGGTGAACAAGAACAGAGCATGTGGCAAGGTCTGACAGATTGGTCCGGATCTCTCAGAGGAAGTGTCTTGGTGCAGTGCGGATTTGGGGAAGTCAAGAGGACTACCTTGAGTAGTATATTCCAAGGATTTAGCCTCCGGTGATGAACAAAGAAAAAGATATGAATAGTTGAGTACCAGATTCCTGAGAGACAGTGAGAACAGAGGAAGAACTGACTGACAGAGTATCAGACTATTTTCCGGATGTGTTACTATTGATGGTAAAGGTTGTGAAGGCATGAATCATGTTTGGCCGACATGATAAATGATATCTACAAGTATATGCTTGATCCGCATTGCTTGGTGAGCAAGGATTCAGCCGACAGAACAGAGTTTGTAAGAAACTAGACTGTTCCGGATGCCAACTAGAAAGGTGATGAAATTACTTGTGCGGATATATATAGAGGATGGATTTAGTTGTGAAGATTGGAATTGTGTGAAGGTGTATGCGAATAAGTGCAGAACAGAGCAAAAGTAGTAAGAAAGATCTGGTATGTGAAAGGATAGCAGAATAAAGAACAGAGGAAAGATGAAGTGCAACAGATCAGTGTACTGAGCCTAACCGGAACTGAACTCCAGCATATGTAGATGCTTCCAATCAGTTCAAGACTGTGATTCTTATCACTTTGTAGACAGTGTGTCTCCTTGTAGGCAGTGGGCCTCTTTGTGAGCAGTGTGCTCGGGCAGTGAGCCCTAATTGGCAAGTACCATTTTTGTAATTCCTTATTCTTCTAACAGAGAATAATCTTTGGGTTAATCACCCAGTGGTTTTCTCCCTTAACAGGGTTTCCACGTCAAAAATACTGTGTCATGTGTTTTTTCATTTCATGGTAATGTTTGTTGGTTTGATTCAATGCTGCATTGATTAATAAGAAAGTTCAAAAGAAGAAATAATTAGGATAACTGATTCACCCCCCCTCTCAGTTATCAACACATACAACCCCAATATACAATGGTGGACTTCACCCATTTCACAAATGCAGTTAATTCACTAGCCACGTCCACCTTTGCACTTGTTTGCTTGTATATTTCACCTTGTACATGTGGTTGTATGTTGCAGATACATACAACGCAAGATATAAAGGAAATCGCATTGACTTTTCAACTTTGCCATTGTATGTATGCTCTCCAGGCCCGATTTAATAACTTTTGAAATCTGGGATTGCATGTTCTGCCTTGTATGTCAAATTGTATCTATCACATACATACAATCCCCTTGATACAACCGCAGGCCTAACCACCATTTTAACCCAATTTGAAACTCTTTGAAGTCCGCTATTGTATCTACCTCATTGTATATAAAAAATAAAACAACATATTCATGCAACCTTTCAATACAAATGCGGAATATACTAGGAATCTGCTATGTACATCCACTTTTTTACCTCCAGAAATGCACCCGAATGCCAAATACAAACCTGATATGCATACAACTGATTTCTCACTTTCTAAAGCCGATTTAACTCTTTTTTCAGGTCTGACCTTGTACATCTGCACTTGTACATACAAAGACACATACAAATGGCCATACAAAGATACATACAATTCAACATGCCGAGGGATATAGGAATTTCTTAAGGTTTACATTGAAAATGCCTATAGATTTTTAGCTCAAAACCTTAACTCTAGGTGTAGGCACCACCAGAATGCATGAAATTAGAAACTTAACCACAAATGCAACATCAAACACAAGAGACACCAAATTTTATGTGGAAAATCGGAAGGTGGGAAAAAACCACAAAGAAGACTAGCTCTCAATATATATTTCTATCTTGAAATAATGATGTTCTGGTTGGTCACTCCACGGGCATAAAAATACTGGCTCACTTTCATGAAGAACAACTAGGTCTAGCAGACTCACTACCTTAACCCTATACCTAGTAAGATTACAACAAGGGCTGTTAAATCCTGAGGGCTGTTAAACCCTACTGGCGGCTCACTGCCAAACTCACTGTCACGGTCAATACCTTTCTATATTTGTGACTGAAGTATAATAATTCCTCTACTTTGCTCTGCCTCTACTCTACTTCTTGCGTCTTCTCTTCTCTGCCTCTTCTTTGCTTTGCCTTTTGGCCCTTATTATCTTTTCTTTTCCACTCAAGGACAACTTTTCCACAACTCAACTACAAGTATTTATACACATTCAACAACCTTGGAATGATCATCAAGGTTGGCATTACAATCATCAACCATTGGAGCAATCTCTAGGGTTAGCATCATAAACATTTACAAAATAGGTCCTGACCTATAACAACATTATACAAAGAAAATGAAATGCGGATCATGCCACACCTTAGCTAGGACTCAAACACAATCTTTCACACCACAACACACTTCCACAATCTTCTACAGATTCTAAAATCACTGGGATTAACCAGGTTGGCCAAAACTGTTTACACTTTACACTATCTGGGAACAATCTTTGAACATGATCTAAAGCCCTTAACGCGGACCAATATCAAGCTAGGAACATGATTAGGAGATATCCACAAGCATGTTATAATCATCAGGAGCAACCACACAAACCTTAACCACTTTATCCATAGGAATCTTCTCACCAAAACACATGAACTTCATTGTCTTCAACTATCATAAAAGAAAGATAGCTTGCGGACCACCAAAACATGAACCACTGCAATTGTAGGCACTTATCATCATCCCAGAGTTCCCTTTAGAATTGCAGAGCAAAATACTTTATTACAGAGGAATGTGGAGCATAATACTTTCTCCCTTTCACAACTAAACTTATAGAAAAAGTAGGTTTCACTCTGGTGAACACAACTCACTCAGATCTTCATGCGAAGGGCTCAAACTTGAAATGTAGCATCCTCAGACATGCCTCTAACTTACTTCCTATCCACAAACCATTATCTTCAAGAAGAAATAAATGTAGAGTAGTTTATCGGACTATTCTTCACCATACAACTCACTGTCTGTACTGCACTTCTTTGTAACTCACTTGTTTCTTCTAGAGAGGCTAATTTTCTCAATATCCTCAACATACAAGTCTTATAAATGAATAATGCAATAAGATATAGTTGACACCAATGACAAAAAGGATATGTTGACATCAATGACAACACCAATTAGGCACATACTTGCAACACTTAGATCTCCCACAGGATTTGGATCTTCCTTTTTCTTTCTTCTTCTTATCCTTTTTCTTTCCCTTCTATTTAGATCTACCACGAACCGCAAGAGCCTCCTTAACTGATTAGGAAGACTTTCTTCACATTTCTTTAGACAACAGCAAAGAAACCACTTCATCCATCTTGAAGGTGGTAGTGGTAGTCCCAATGGCCATGATAAGGTGGTCCCATGAATCTGGTAAGGAACATAGTAATGTCATACATCGATCCTTCTCCTCCATCTTCACACCGACAAAAGTCAATTGGGTAACAAGCATATTGAATGTATTCAAGTGATCAGCGACAGATCCTCCATCTTCCATCTCAAAGAATACAATTTATTTCATAGGAATAACTTGTTCACTAGGGATTTAGCCTGATAAACATCTCCAAGCTTCTTCCAAAGTTCCCTTGCAGTCTTCTCTTCATGGATATTCAGGAGCACTAAATTAGCCAAACAGAGTCTTATCAAACCCTTAGCTTTTCAATCTATGAGATCCTAGTCTTCCTGAGACATTGTCGTTGGTTTTGTATGAGATACAGCTTCCCATAAATCTTGATCTACAAGCATGTCCTCCATTTTGAGTTTCCACAACTCAAAATTACTGCCGTTAAACTTTTCTATCTCAAACCTCCCAGATGTGCTCGCCATCTCTTGCCTACAACAAAGATTTGAAAATCCTTTGTACAAGCTCCCACTCAAATGAAGATCAGCTCAAAAAACCCTCTACCAAACAACTAGAACCAAAGGTGATCAAACTCTGATACCAACTAAAAGGAAGCAAGGTATGTGGAAAACGCTTCCTACATTGATCTAATGAGGAAAGATTTATGCAAATTTTTTCTTTTACAGTTATAGATTAAGATGTACATTAATAGAAAGATAATAACAACTTCAAAATGCAAACACAAAGGTCACAACACAAGATATATGTGGGGAAAACCCTTTCAGGTAAAAAACCCCACACTCCAAATCTGCCCAATATATTAATTAGGAATCACAAAGATTACAATATAATTGCAGAGAAAGCTTTTATAGGAGTATATTCAACCAGAGATCCAAGAGGTAATTCAACATCTATAAGATTCTTACATAGAACTTCCATCTCAAGTTTCTGATATATAGGAGATACAATACAGTACATCGCCAATGGTAATTACAAAACCATGAGCTAAAACCATCCAAAAGTGGCACCCAATTATCTCCAATCAAATATGCCTTGTGATGTGCCAAACCACACACCAACACATGTAACTCTCCCCTTTACATATCTTTTATGTGTCCAACACATTTTTACATTTCCCAAAATAGAAGGTCCAACTGTTGGAGGCCATAACTTTTGATCCTGGTGTCCGATTGACAAACCATTTTATGCATCTGAAAGCTTGTGAAGAGATCTATCACCTGTTAGCCACTTCATTGGTTATCACAATTTTCAGGACATTTAGAGAAGTTTCAATTCTAGTAGTTGAGTTTAAAGACTTTTTCTGATTGTTTCAAAAAATAGAAGCTTTAATCTCTTGCAATCCTGATATGATCTTGAATCGAAACTCACCCGAGATGTTCACTTAGCTGTTCCGCACCTTCTAGGAAAAATTTTAGGTTAATCTAAGCTCAATCGAAGGACTTATTAAAAATAGTAAGTCTCGCTATTTTTAGCTCGTTTGGAAACTTTTGGAAACTCTGAAAGTTCTAGACCATTATCCAAGATAAAGGGTATCCAAAAAGACCAAAATTGGGAAAAATAGTAATCTTTCAAAGTTGCAAGGTTGAGACACTTTTCTTAACATTCTCCCACTTGTCAAACACCTTGCAAGAGCAAAGGGAGTATCAACACCATGATTTAATTTCTAAGGGCCGTGAGGCCCATAGACTCTGAACTTCTCTGTGCTCATACGTTTTGTTAAGGAATCTGCAACATTCATCAAAGTTTCAACTTTTTCCAAGTTTACCTTCCCATCCTCTACCATGTCATGAGCAAAATACTACTGGACATCAATATGCTTAGTCCTTCCATGGAAAGTATGATTCTTTGCCAAACATATGGCACTCTGGCTGTCACAACAAATAAGGCATTACAATGATTATTCATTTTGACAAATGAGATATACACAAATGGAACAAACATTACATTGAATGGAAGAAAGACATATCAAATGTCCCACACAAGCCATGGGAATAGCTGAATTAAATATATCAGAAAGAATATACTATAAATCTATAAAAGACTAAAGCAATGAAGCAGATAAGATAGGCATTTCTATCATTGCCTATTGAAGTGGTGGGTTGATCCTTGTTGTAGTTGATCCCTCTTGCTCCTGACCTTTCAAAAGAACTTGCAAGAGTGGAAAAAGTTTTGTTAGAGCTCTAGATATGGTTATCCTATGTACCTCATCAATGCAAAGACATAATATATTCTTTGTGATGCACATAATCAGTTGATCAGATCATCTGCGTGCAAGAGAGCCTAAAGAAATTGAATATCATTGAACTTCACTATTTTTAAAATAACATGTTTGTTTCCTGTGCAAGTATAGAAGAAGTTATGTTGTTGTTTTGAAGACAATTTTAGCATATGGTGCAAAGTGGGCTCCCACAAGGGTTGAGCCCAGCATGCTGTCCCTGATTCTTAAGAGGGGATGGAAAAGGAGTACATATTCTTGTCGCTCAAATTAAGACATATTTTGCTAAGGAGTACCACATTGAGCTGAGTACACAAGCTATAAGTTCATTGCCCATCTATAACTATCAGTTCAAATGAGATGAAATGAAAGCTATCAAAGAGTCATGAACTCATTTAATGCATCTCAACAATCATTACATAAGAAGAAGAATACAATTGCAAGCAATGACAGGACAACAATCTTGTGTTGGTCAAGACATATGACATCCAATGCCAACATAAAGGATGTATTGTAAACATATTTATCAAATCATCTTTTCATAATGCTTGCAGACAAGAGGCAAAAGAAAGTGACTATGTCATCATAAGTAGATGTAAAAAGAGCTATTATATGCATGATAATCAATCAAGGTTTCAGTTCTTCATCAGAGAAATCAGTGGACAACAATAGAACAACAGGTATTTTTAATTTTTATTAATGAATCATGTCATTATCATTCAAAGCATGAAGCAACCATAAAGACTCAAGACCAGTCATGACTCATCAGTCATAATGCATCTTATCTGTCACAATATAGTTAAATGCCATGATAACCTTTTGTAATGAAATGAAAAATCATAAGCTACAAGTGCTGTTACAGGAACTTTGAAAGCAAAGATATAGCATTTGAAACATACATCACCTACTTGAGCTCAAGAGCATATTAATAAGCAATATACCACATGCTTACATTTTTCATGAGAATAGAGTGTATACAGTTCAAGAAATATCAACAAGGTATTTTTCTATGGAGACTTGTTCATGTGCATCTACAGGAGGTGTTGTATCAAGAGAGAGAGAGAGTTGAACTCCAATGATCATATTCATCTACATGAGGAGATGAAAGAGATGACATAATTGTTGCCATCACAAAATTCAAATGGAGTAGAAGGAAGTCATATGTATCTTGATGTTCTAAACTCATACATCTATACAGTTTGTGATGCCTTACCTCATAAATAAATGAAATAACAGAGATATCTTGTGACTACAGTAAAAATCAAATGGAGGTTATTATTCATGAAGTAATCATGTGTTGCTACAAGGACATGAATTTCAACATCAAGAGCCATTGCCCAATATAATGAAAGAGAAAGCTTTGTCTTTTTACATTTCCAGGAATGAAAGAGCAATATATTTTCATTATCTTTTGCACTTTTAGAAAATGGATCAAGTTCTGATTGCATAGGAAAGATAGAGTGCAGGTTGAAAGTTGTATTTTGCACTGCTGGAAATGAAGAACAGAGTTATGTTATTATCTTTTATATACAAAAAATGGAGAAAAACTGGTTCGTGTTGCTTCTTGGGAGTTGTTTTTCTAACAAAACCTTATCATAATATATGCATAGAGATCAAATAAAGTAGAAGATAAGAAGTTTCAAGCTTACAAGGGTTTAATACCCAAAAATGTGAAATATACAGCCGTGACCAAAGTGAGTCTCTAATGTTGCAGAAAGGTTAAAACCCACATGGGGTTTTTACAAGATCTCCAATGCAGAACAATGAAGAGGTTCAAATTCATAGGTAAACAATAAAATACTCAGAAGTGTAAGAGATACCAAATAAAGCTCGCGGCCCAGTAAAAGATCAAACCCACTTTAGGGTTTCAAAGAAGAGTCACAGATACTGAAGAAATCAAAGGCTTTTGAGTTTAGATAAATAAAAAAATGCTCAGAAATATCAGTTCACCACGGCCTCTTATGCCCATATCAAGCCTCATGTCAATGGTGAAATACAAAGAAGTGTATGCAGAGTTCAAGGATTGAGAACTCACCTTTGTTCTAAGTAGAGACATGTCTACAAAGCCGTGGGTTTTCTTCATTTTTTTAGCTTTCATTTTCCCTTTGAATGAACTCAAAAATGTCATCCATGGTGGCTCAAGACATAGGAAAGAATAACAATAAAGTAGAGATAAAATGTGTATGAGATAAATGTAGCCATAGCCACGACTTGTAAGGCCAGAATGCTTCAAGAATGGAAAAGAATGTCAGATTTGTGATGGAATCAACTCACCTTAGAGTTCCCTATAGGAATCTTCATCAAAGTGCTTCAAGACAGAGGAAAAATGAGAGAAGATGCTCAAGAATCAATCTTAGAGGTTGAAACACTAGCTTTACATGGCAGCGCAGACAGAGCTCTTTCATAAAAAATTACACAAGTGAAAATGGGTCTGAAATGGTAGGGCTTCCTTGGTTTTGTTTTAGGGTTTTACATTCTGCCCTAAGTCGACCAAGTGATTTTATCACATTGAATTAATTTTTAGATGCGTCAACTAATATCCATTGTGGTATATGTTCACCTTGCATATGCTAAGTCCTCATGAATTAGAATGTTTAATGCCTTAAGTCCTTTTTTACATGTTCAAAGCTGAGGCTTTATACCTTAAAGGCTCATTTAGACACCTTTGAATATAAACACAGAAACCCCATATACCTTAGTTTTTTTAACTAAACCAGATGGACGGTAGACTTAGAGGCTTTTATTTTTATATTTTATCAAACCATTTAATATGCTTTCATATTTTATGATTTTTATAGAAAATCAAATGCCCATATAGTTATACTTGGGCGAAATTTCAAATCAAAAGCCTTGTATTTTTATTTTTGCAAAAATCAAATCAAGATCAAATCGAGACAAAATAGGAAATAAAACTATGAAATCATTGTAAAACAATATTTAAAGCAATATTCTATAAATTTCTTTTAAATATTTGTTATAAGATGCAGTTAAAGCAAGTAAAGCAAACATAATCTTTCTTTATGAGTTTTCTTTCTTGTGGACGAAATTGCGAAAATATGGATAAAATCAAGTCTATATGGAGCAGATAAAGCATGTTTTTAGGTGTTTTTTTGGTGGGACCACCTTGGAGGAGTTTTTGGCAACTTTTTCATTCTGTTTGGAGGTAGTTTAGAGGCCCTTTTGCTAGCTTTTTTTGGGAGCTCAAAAATGGATTTGCATGACTATTTTTAGGAGTTTTTCCATCTTTTCTCTTGGAGATCATTTGCAGGCATATATTGGAGCAAAACATAGTTTATTCTTAGTTAGTTGATATCACTGTTTCTTCTTTGTTGATCATAGGTAGAGGGTTTGTAGACACATTTTGACTTAGAAATTTCTATTTTCATGTAGTCCTTTTAGTTCAATATAGCAGAGCATTCCTAGTTCATCTTTATTGCCTCATAATTGCAGTTTTGATTTGATGTTTCATTGTGATCATAATGTCATGTCCTTTGTTATGTCTCACTGCTATAAAACTATGCACAGATATTTCGTATGATTCTGGTTGTATGTTGTGTTTAGATTGAACCTTCATGCAAATGAATTGTATGTCCTAGGTGAGGTTGTGAAAGTTTAATGCTTAAGGAACTATTTGTGGGTGAAAGTATTAATATAGATTTGAGTTTATGAGCATTATCTGTTAGAGTTTAAGATTCCATTTCAGTTTATCCTCTCACCTTTTCCTCAGCAAATTGTTTAGATTAGGAAAATTCATTAGGAGAACCAGCTCACTCTGTAGGTTCACTCCAAACTTTATGCAACCCACAGGCCTAGGAGTGTTCCCATGTGTCAACAGGTAGCTAAGTTGGTAGCTTAGGATAGGGTGCATACTTCATTAATAACAATTTCATTGTTCCACTAAAATACATCTACATCTCAATGGGGTCTTTATGTTCTAGAAGTATATCTATGGGGTATTAAATTCTCTTTGTGTGAAGATCATTTATGTATGTCTAAAACTACTTTGCATATGAATTTTTTATTTTTATTTTTATTTTATGTGTGTGTATGTGTGTGTGTGTGCATGTGAGCGGGCATGTGAGCATGCATGTGTGTGTGTTCATGTGTGTGTGTGTGCATGCATGTGTGTGTGTGTGTGTGTGTGTGTGTGTGTGTGTGTGTGTGTGTGTGTGTGTGTGTGTGTGTGTGTGTGTGTGTGTGTGTGTGTGTGTGTGTGCGTGCGTGTGCCTATGTGCATGCGTGTGTGTGTGTCTACGTGCGTATGCACATGCATGCGCGTACGTGTGTGTGGGCTCGTACATGCGCGCGCATGCATGTGTTTGTGTTTATGAATGTACTTCAATTTTTTTGTCTAAATGTACATCTCAATGGGGTCGATATGTTCTATAATGTAATTTATCTAATCAAATGGAAGAAATATTTGAAGGGATAAAGATTCAATAAGGAATTAAAAATAACACAATATTATCTAGCTATGTGATGTTCTAGGCTATTTTAAAATATTAATTAATTATCATCACATTTTTCTTCAATAGTTCCCCTCAAATTTTCCACCCAAAATTACAAATTTATATAAATTAATCTTAATCATGACATGGCTTATATGTTGGAAAGTTGGCATATTACATTGTGTGTTGGTTTAATGTCAACATATACAATTGCTAGGTCAATATATACAATTGCTAGGTCAATATATACAATTGCTAGGTCAATGACAACATTGTGTTGTGAAAATTCATTCTTATGAAAAAAGCATGTCTAATGTCAAAGAATGTATCATGCTGGTCAAAGAAAGTGGCATGCTGAGCTGAGTGTCATTGATGAAAGATGTTGGTAGTTATACATTAATGTTAGTGTTGTTTGATGGTGTGGTATCCTTGTGTTGTGATGTCCACTCTTTCATTGAATGGAGAAGACAGTCATGTCATTGCATGGAGGAGATAGTCCAAGACAACTTGATGGGTGTATTGTTGCATTTTAGGTGTTCAGATCTTCATGAAGAATGGAGAAGATAGTTTATTGTCATTCATTGTGTGAACAGAGTCAATGTGTGCATAGTGGAATTCAATTGTCATTCAATATATGAACATAAGCAATCTACATGAATGATTGTCTGTCATTGTTTAAGAAGATAGCCTATCTCTACATTATGATGCTCAATCCTTTTATTACTATCCTTAGTGATGCTTTAAAACACATTTGGTGTAAATACTTAGTTCTATATAGACTATATCTACATTTGGAGAAGCAGTCATTTTGAAAAGACTATATGGGAGTTGCAGTGAAGCTAATATCATCTAGTTTGGTTGTTTACAAAAGATA
Source organism: Cunninghamia lanceolata (assembly GCA_027924645.1). NCBI lineage: Eukaryota > Viridiplantae > Streptophyta > Pinopsida > Cupressales > Cupressaceae > Cunninghamia > Cunninghamia lanceolata. The sequence continues at coordinate 6,304,187 of BSBN01001164.1, read as the reverse complement.
AGGATCACATTTCAAGATTAGAGTTTGACTGTTTGTGTCTTCAGGAACAAAGTTTCTCTTTCTTTTTTTTTTTTTTCTGGATCAAAGGAATTCATTTAACATATCAACATCCTGAGATCATTTGTAGAGAATGCTTATAGAAGATAAGGGTCTCATTCAATTGGTGGCATACTAGGTTTGATAGTTTGAAGACCTAAATCCTAAAGATCCTAAAACCCTAACACCTCCTAAAAAACCCTAAAGACCTAAAAGCAAAGTTGCTTTATGTTTTCTTTATGACAGACTCGCTTTTATGTTTTAATTCAATAGTGACTTATTATCAATGGTCACTAGTCACTTAAGTGACAATGTTGAGGGTTGGTGATCATTTGGTGACCAACCCCTTAACCTAGTCGAGATTGGCTTCTCCTGATCATACCTTGTGAAAAGGCGAGAAGATAGCAATCAATGGTGTATGTTTAATGTTTTGAGGGCATGAAGACTTCTCTATAGTTTTGTTTTAAACACTTAATGACTACTTTCCAGTGTATGTTCAAAGTTTGACGGGAAGTGACCTGTATTACCTAATTGACAATAGTTTTGAGAAGTTTGGTTAACTATTTTGTTGAATGATGATTTGGTAGTTACAGATGGAGTTTAATGAATGTGTCCTTGTGCATCTAGAGGGTTGGATGATAGAGTAAATCAAGTACATTCATTTGTGTAGGGATACTATATGATGATTTGATATAATAAAATGTAGATTGTATGTGTTGAATTGAGATATTGGATGCATTTAGCAGAATAGAGTAATAATGCGGATGTATTAGTGTGTATATTGATGGCTATGAAAGTGTTATTGATTTTAAATATCTTCACATAGAGATGATTGAGTGAAAGAGATACAGAATCCATCTATAACCTATGATGTCAATGTAAATAGAGCAATACTCTATATTGTCAGTCTATTTGCATGTTGGAGTTCATGCTCCTAAACTTGCAAGGTGTTGGTGCTCCCAGGGTTGGTGCCCTGAATTGTAATGAGTGGGATTCTATGTGCTAGTGGGGCCTACTTTGTATAAGTGTTCAAACATTTTTTGAGGGTGGATTTGGATAGTAGATCCAAGCAGCATTTCTCCCGTGGTTTTTCCCATCTAGGGTTTTTGACATATATGCATGTGTTGTGGTGTGCCCTATGTGATCTCAGTTCTTTCTAAGTGTCATGATGTGAATACAATTGACATTGCAAAGCAAGTTGATTAATTGAATCTAATTTTTGTGTACCACTAATTAACCCCCCCTCTTAGTGGTCTAGTTTGTTCCAACAATTGGTATCAGAGTTGTAAGTTCCTTGTAGAAGTATAATACACTTAGGTTGATCTTGGTAGTGGAACACTATGGCAAAAAGAAAAGGAAACAAGGGAAAAAGAAATATCCAGCAGATTGTTAATCAACAAGCACCACCAAAATTAAATACAAATGATGATGGAGAAGTAGTTATAAGAAATGGCTCACAAATTAAAATAGATAGAAAGTTAGAAGAAGATGAATATGATGAAGAGGAAGCCCAAGTTGATCTTGAAAGTGAATTGATTAAAATCCTTTAAACGAATTAAAGAATGAAAATTGGCAAACAAAAAAACTAAAATTAAAGTGTGAAGAATCTAATCAGCTTATTAAGGATCTAAAATTGTAGTTGGTAGAGTCTAAAAGAATTGAAGAAGTCACTAGTTTGAATTTGCAAACCAAAATAGAAGACTCTCAAAAGCTAGAGGATGAAATGGTGTCCCTAAGAAAGCAACTAAAGAAGATAAATCAAGAGTTGAATAGAAGTCTTCAAAATGAGTAGAGCACTAAGTTGATTGAGAAAATTATTTTAAGTCAAAGGTCACTATCGAACAAATATGGGTTAGGATGTGAAGGAGAAAAGAGTTACAAAGATGTTGCAGTGTCAAAGAAGAATGATGGAAAAGCACCAATGAAGTTTGCAAACTCATCTAGAGAGGCAATATATGAACAAGGAGAATCAAGCACTACTTCCAAAATGCTTGCAAATTAGAATATCAATGAAGAAGGATACAAAAGTGTTCATAATCCCAAGCAAGGACTAAAGAGAAGGTTATCAACAAAATAAACCAGGTTCACTTCATATTTTCATGGTTATTGTTATTTTTATCATAACTTTGGTCATAGAGCTAGAGAGTGTAGAACTCATGCAAGAAATGATTTTGAATCGAACAAGAATAAAAGTTCTTGTAGATTGTCAAATAAGAATTACAATATTGTATGTCATAAATGTAACAAAGTTGGTCATAAAGAAAGAGATTATAGGGCACATGAAAGATATAATTATGTATGGAACAAAAATATAAGTGCTTATGGGTTGTCAGGAACAAACTATAATTCCTTTTCTCTAGACTACAATGTCATATGTTATAGATGCAACAACTTTGGGCATTCAACACACTTTTCTAGAAAAAGTGTTGCAGTCCAACTACTTAGACATAACAAGAAAGTGAATGTACTAATCAAGTAAAAGGAAGAACTTGTGAAAGTTTGGAGAAGAAAAAAAGAGAAAGAGAAGAAAGAACCTATGCTTGTGCATAATGCACAAGAGGCATCACTGAGTGCATAAAGAGACCCATGATTTTAGGGGAGCTGATAATTGCATCACTTTTCATCCCATTAGAGAAGACAAAGAGGGTGAAATAGAAAGAATCTAGGCATGAGTTGAAAGAGCTTAAGATAAAATATGTGTTAAATATGAATAAAGAAGTTGTGTGTGCTTCTAGAAGAGGATTATAAAAAGCTAGATGCTAGTTTGAAGGCACTTGAAGGGGAGAAGCAGACAAAGATCATGTTAAAGGATCTTGGCAATACACAGTGCAATGACAAGAGTTAGAGTGGTGGAATGAAAATAAAGTAGGATGTGGAGCAACTTTGAAGAAATTTTTTGGAACATTAGAATGGAGGTTCATTTGACATCTATTGCATATAATGTTATGACAGACAAGGAAGAATGTTTGTTACATAAGGAAGTGATTATGATCAAAGTGAGGCCACTATATGTGAATTTCATGTTCTTTCTGTTGGTGATAGTACTAAGGATAGAAAAATCATTGAACAACTATTGAGAATCTTTTCTTATCAAGTGACAAGTGTTGACAGTGTGAGAAAAGATCTGGAGTTCCTTGGTTTAGAAGATGACCATCTAGGCTTCAATGTTGATAAGATAAAGGTGAATTTGATAGTCATAGACTTAGTATTCTAGAGCTCATAGGATATGACTTGCTCAGAAGAGTTAAGGAGTCATAAGGGCATGAAAACAATGTTTATGCATGGGACAATTTTTTTAAAACAAAGAAGAAACCAGAGACAATTCTAAGATAGTTCGATCAAGAATGATAAAGCTTCAATGCTCTAGGCATGATGAGTGTCTTAGATTGAGAATTTTGGATCTATGAAAAATTTACAGTCCTAGACACATTTAGTGTTGTAGCATCTATAAGGTAGTGCATGTAGTTGCTGTAGATGTTTTTAGAGGAAACATATAGAGTTATTTGGCAACACAGAATTTGCTAAAAGACTAAATGTTGTTATGTATGGTTTGAAAACTTGTCAAGGGTTTGAAAAAGACAAAGAAGGTCTAGAACAACATCAAGGGTTGGAACACCATCAAGATATAGATCAACATGACAAGAGAGCAAACAATGTAATAAGACCGAGATTCAGTACATGTTGGAGATGGGATATTAGAATAAGAATGTTGTATAGCTTTTTGAAGATCTGCTAAGAGAGTGATGTGTATCATCTAAGAATATACATTTTGTTGTATTAAGATCATATATGGATGTGTGAGTCAAACAAGGGTTTTATGATGACAGTGTGTGGTAAGGTTTCAAGTGTATTGGTAGTCAATGATCAGTAACAATGTGTTTTGTAATAACTATTATACAGTGCAATGGTTGAATAGGGTAGGATCCATGCCTATGACAGTGTATATTAGTCAATCATAACCATCAGGGCAGCAATGGCCATCAGTCAGTGCTCAAAGTATGTTGTAGTGTTCAATGTTCTCAATGGTCATTATATAGTGACACTAGATACAGTGGTACCAATGATACATGTATCCATTAACAATAGTTTTTGACATAGTTCTTTTAATTGGTATGTGTAGTTGCAGTGCCCAATCACTCTTTCATCTATACTAGTATTATACAGTGATTACTACATGTATTTGATCACAATGAATGCTCCATGTCCTTGATCAGTACTACTTTGCTCATTGTTTACAGTATGGCATGTTCATACATTACATTCATATTCAGGATAATTGTGCTTGTATTCTTTGTAAGGGTCAAAGTCATAGATAGTATATATATATATATATATATATATATATATATATATATATATATATATATATATATATATAGTGTATTGTGAATGACATCCCATTAGTGGAAATGATCAAGGGAGTAAAGAAAATGACATTCTTTGTTGATAGTGTTTTGTATCAGTCATCACTTGTTGGTTGCATGTGCTCAATGCTCAATGACTGATGGAGTGACTGATGACAATGGTATTGAAGTGACTATTGATGACAATATGTATTTGACTAATGGAGTGGCTGATGACAAGGGTATTAGAGTGAATGCTAATGACAATGTGTATTTAACTGATGACAATGTTAATCGGTATATAAAGTTTCAATATTTCATCAATATATGAAGTTTAAGTATAACATCACATTATGATAGTGTTAAGGCATGTTTCTATAAGTGTTAAGCCAAGTTATCAGGTATGTCATAGAATATGTAAACAATGGGTCAGTATATTCATATTTCAGTCATAGTCAAGATGACAGAGTAGTCACATTCATCATGGGGTTGGACTCATGATCATGAAGTGTCTTACATAATCAACATGACATGTTTATCATTATTCAAAGGGCGAGTTGTAGTGTCAGTGACAACGTCAGATAGGGGGATTTGTAGTGTCAAAAGCAGTATGTTGTGGTGTATTGTGTTATGTTGTCCACACCCTTTGCCATTGATGTCAAAGGGGGAGTAATTTCATCACTTGCAATTGTAGGTTGTTTGCAAATTTTGTTGCAAAAGTGAAAAAGTGCAATTGCATTTGCATAATGTTGCCATCAATACCAAAGGGGGAGATTGTTGGCAAGTTGGCATATTGTATTGTGTGTTGACATTAATGTCAACATATACAATTTCTAGGTCAATGGTCAATAGCAGTATTTTGATGTGAAAGTTCAGTCTTATGGAAGAAGCATGTTTGATCTCAAAGAAGGTATCATGCTAGTCAAATAAAGTGTCATGCTAAATTGAGTGTCACTAATGAATGATGTTGGTAGTTATACATTAATTGTAGTGTTGTGTGATGGTGTGGTATCCTTGTATTGTGATGTCCACTCTATCATTGAATGGAGAAGACAGTCATGTCATTGCATGGAGTAGACAGTCTAAGACAACTTGATTGGTGTATTGTTGTATTTCAAGGGTTCAAACCTTTATGAAGAATGAAGAAGATAGTTGATTGTCATTCATTGTGTGAATAGAGTCAATGTGTACATAGAGGAATGATTGTCATTCAATATGTGAATAGAAGCAGTCTACATGAATGTTTGTTTGTCATTGTTTAAGAAGACAACCTATCTCTACATTATGATGCTCAGTCCTTTTGTTATTATCCTTAGTGATGCTTGAAAAGACATCTAGTGTAAATCCTTAGTTCTCTATAGACTATATATACATTTGGAGAAGCAATCATTTTGAAAAGACTACATGGAAGTTGCAGTGAGACTAATATCATCTAGTTTGGTTGTTTACAAAACATAAGGATCACATTTCAAGATTAGGGTTTGACTATTTGTGTCTTCAAGAACAAAGTTTCTCTTTCTTTTGTTTCAGGATCAAAGGAATTCCTTTAACATATCAACATCCTGATATCATTTACAGAGAGTGCTTACAAAAGATAAGGGTATCATTCAATTGGTGGCATTCTAGGTTTGATTGTTTGAAGACCTAAATCCTAAAGACCTCCTAAAACCCTAAGACCTCCTAGAAAACCCTAAAGACCTAAAAGAAAAGTTTCTTTTTTTTTCTTTATGATAGAATCACCTTATGTTGTAATTTGATAGTGACTTGTTATCAGTGGTCACTAGTCACTTAAGTGACAATGTTGAGGTTTGGTGATCGTTTGGTGACCAGCCCCTTGACCTAGTTGGGACCAGCTTCTCCTGACCATACCTTGTGAAAAGGAAGGAAGATAGAAATTAATGGTGTATATTTAGTGTTTTGAGGGCATGAAGACTTCTATCTAGGTGTCATTTTAAACACATAATGACTACTTTCTGATGTATGAAGTTTGACGGGTAGTGACTCGTATTACCTAATTGGCAGTAGCTTTGAGTAGTTCGCTTAACTATTTTCTTGAATGATGATTTGGTAGTTATAGATGGAGTTACAATGAATGTGTCCTTGTGCATTTAGAGGGTTGGATATCAGAGTAAATCAAGTACATTTGTTTGTGTAGGGATACTATATGATGATTTGATATAACAAAATATCTTGTGTGTGTTGAATTGAGATATTGGACTCGTTTAGCATAATAGAGTAATAATGTAGATATATTGGTGTGTCTATTGATGACTTTGAAATTGTTACTGATTTTAAAGATCTTCACATAGAGGTGATTGAGTGAAAGATTTACAGAATCCATCTGTAACCTATGATGTCAATGTAAATAGAGTAGTACTCTCTATTTTTAGTTGATATGCATTGGAGTTAGTGCTCCTAAACATGCAAGGGTTGACCTGCCCTGAATTGTAATAAGTGAGATTCTATGTGCCAGTGAGGCTTGCAATGTATAAGTGATCAGATATTAAATTGTGAGGCTAGATTTGGATAGTAGATCCAAGAATAATTTCTCCCATGGTTTTTTGCATCTAGGGTTTTCCACGTATATGCATATGTTGCGGTTTGTCTTGTGTGATCTTAGTTCTTTCCAAGTGTCTTTATGTGAAGACAATTGACATTATAAAGTAAGTTGATTAATTGAACTTAGCTTTTTTGTACCATTGATTCACCCCCCCTCTCAGTGGTCTAGTGTTTTCCAACATTGTAAATATAATGGTGGATGTGATGTTGTAGGATCTAGAAACAAAACCATCTAGGAGAGTGTGGACATCCATTGATGTTGGAACAAAAATATATGTGAGTGACAATGATGAAATTGTTGAGTGGACTCTTAGTGACTTTGATGTTCTAGTCCTAGTTGGAGATAATGCCTAAGAAACCATTTATTTCTATTTTACGAAAGTATGCATAATAGTAATTCTAATAAATATCTACATTTTGATAATGAACCCATTGTCTACATGGTGTTTTGTTACTATTGATGTTGTTCCTAACTTTCTAGCTCTCACTCTCTTGACTTTTTTCCTGCTAGCCTTGTTTAAAGTAGAGATTTATCTCTTGATGGGAATATCTAAGAAAAAAACTTCTCATATGAGTCATAAACCATGTATCTTTCTAATACAAATCAGGTAGTATCCACATGTCCATAAACAAAGAAATATTGTTGCATAGGTTCATAGTAAACAAACCTAGGATATGCACGGGCATTAATTTAGATCTTCATCAATACACATCGATGCAACATACATCATGAATTGCAACTCATACTTTGAAAATCTATTTTCTAGATGTGGATCAATCAAATGTTGTGTATTTCAATTTCCTAACATTGGGCATGCCTGTAAAAATAAATGTATAGAAAATCAATTGCTCATAACTAGGGGAATGATGTACACAAATTTCTTTCAACATACAATTGTAGGTTACCCACTTTGAGATTCATTGTTTTCCTCTATTCCTGTATATATCAATGGATTTCATCCCAATCAACATCACTAGAAATATGACTCTAAAATGAAAGAAAAACATTTTTCTTTATTTGTGATTTGTCCTATCTCTTTATACCTAGGTGCAAGATACATGTTATGGAAAAAATGAATACTAATATTTCCTTCCTCTAACATTAAGCTACTCATGATACCTCCTAGACATGGGATACAAATTTAATGTAATAATATTGAAGATTTATGGTAATGTCATTCTTATGAAGGACATAATATTCATTTTTATCTTGCAAGTGAAAAGTCCCCAACCTATAATAATTTCATATTAAATTCCACATAAAACTTAAACATGAGGATCTAGAGTATAAATATTTACTTACATATATCTTAGGACTATAGTGTGCATTGAAGTTATAGATTTTAATAGTCAATATTTGTGAATTTGTAAAGAATTTTTTTTAATAAATTTATGTAGAATTATTTACACCAACATTTTAGATCACGCTCTATGATTCATCATCTCAATTAAACACATAGAAAATTTCCAATATTTAACTATACCAAACATTTGATTTTGAAGATTGCTTATCCCTAAAAATTCTTAACATTTTCTGTCTGTTTGTAAACAAGACAATGATTCCCTATTATGTGAAGGGAACTGGAAGAGCTACTAAAGGAAATAACATCAAGTTCCTTAGTGGTTAGATATGCACTAGTGTGTACCTGTAACTTCATGCTGTTTTCCCTTTCTATCAATTTTGACTTTGTTCAAAATCCTAGGCATTCATTCATATTTACATTAACTAGAAGCCTTAAATGAGGATACATCTTGAAACATATAAAAAGGTAGATGTGTTATTGTTGCATCAAAATCATGTGTCAAGAGAATATTATCAGGTCAGAGGCCAAAGGTCAATTTTCTACTTTACTACCATCTTTACCTTTTCATCAAGTAGTAGTAACTTGCTATCAATCCATTCTGGATTACAAAAAAAGTTACAATTAGGAATACAAAAACATTGAAATAGACAAGAAACTTAGCATGGTGGATCTGTTTGTATCCATTCAAGAGAAAGTGGGAACACTAGCTCTATTTGTGTCAACTGATAGGAAAGTGGGTCGTGTAGGGGTCACTCTAGGATGCCTTCATCAAAAACTTTCTAAACTATTTCCTAGAAAATCTGTCATTTTACCATACATAGTAAATTATCTACTCCATAGCCATGGTTTATATCCTTCTGCATGTTTCATATAACAAAGATTTGAATAGAGCTACAAAATCAAACCCCCAAAATTTTAAATGACAAAATTTACAAATCTTTGTCAAAATTAATAGAGGTTTGATTACAAATTGACAAGATTAGATGTCTCCTAGATATGCTAATTATTGGAAAATTAATTCAAAGTTGGCAAATTGAAGATTTCTACACATCAATAATAAAGATAATCTTTTTATTGAAGTGATCTTAAAAAGGCATAATAAATTTTAGGGTTAGATGGGAAGGCCATAAGTATAGCTTAAGACAAGAAGGGTGACAATAAATTTAAGATATTGTCATCTCAAATTAGCCTCTGCAAGGCCAAGGGGAGTATTCCCTAAGGTCTCAACAATAAAACAATTAAAGAGAAATGATAAATAAAACACTATGCCGTGAATAAACAATACCCAATATGCATTGACCCCTAATATTTGTTACTAAGCTCATGTTAGGATTAGCTACATACATAATTGTAAGGCCTTGGATAAATAGATGATAATCCACTCTCATCCTACACCAAAGATTATAGCTACACATTATTTTCCATTGATAACATATTTGTACTACACAATGCCTACACAACATCGAAAACCATTTTCCATCCAACCAATTCTTTTGGGACGAGAAGCATCCTCACCATATCTACAAAATCCTCACCCCTAGGGAGTCATCAACTTCTCTCATTAGATTTGAAAATCTCATAATTCAAAGAAATTGTTCAACATATCTTCAGCAAATTCATTCTCCTTCCTTTTTTTTCTTTCCAACACTAGGCATCACCTTCACACCTACAACAATATGTTTACCTATAGTAGTTCTCATGGCGCAAACCAAAAGTTACTCAACCCATCAATAATTAATGAAAATGTATCTCTTTTTCCTCATGTAAACAAATCATTAATAAACACAACCATTAAACCCAATGTGAAATGTTGCCACTAATATTGGAGTCATTACGTATAAAGAAGGAAAATATAGAAAATAAAGTTTCACCAACTTTATAAAATTCATATATGATTATGCGTCAAATTTCATGCCTAAAATCATAAATATCATGTTGTGTTTGTTTATCAAGTATGAACAATTTTGTTAATTAAAAAAACATAGCAACAAATGTTTTGTAATTTAATCAACTAGTATGTTTATATTTAAAAAAATATATCTACACTAGTCGAGATATCTTGCAGCTAAAGAATATTTGCATTTTGCTTTGAGAGTGTTGTTTATTACATACTTACTGTGGTGTTTCATTATAATCCTGTATCTTAATAATCTCATGCATATAAATCTTATTTTTAATTTTTTAAATTGGAATCTTATAAAATTAATCTTTAAGCTCTAAGCATTTTATTCTATCTTTTATTGCTTCTGAGAATCAATTATTTTCCTATTTACCTTCATTAAAATTCAAAAGAAGAGAATATTTTTTAATTTTTAAATAACAAGATGCATTTTTAGAGTAAACATCTTTGTTTACTATGCTTTGATTTAAGAGGGGAAGCACATTCTCATGGAAATAAACAGACCTAGAAAACATCTTGAAACTTGGGAGACAATATGATGTATTTTGTGGTTTTCGAAACCATTTAGACCAAATTGCATAAGCAAGCTGACTTAAGTAAGACGCTAGAGGACCACAAGAAGTTGGCTTAAAATTTTTGATCTTGAGTTCAAGATTAGCTTAGATATTGTAGTAATGTTTTACTAACAATAATTTTGGTTAAGAAGAAGTTTGATCAATAAAACCTTGGAAATCAAAGATTAATTTTGTTGTGAGATAAGTATGATCTCACACGAAGATATAGCAAAGTCCAACCCAACTATTTTTTTTTTTAGAATAGCTATGTTTTTCCCGATTTATATTCTAATTTTTTTTAGTATATCCTATCCTTGTATTTCAAATACTTCTCTCTACCTTTCTTTATAGGAAACAACTATAAAGAATCATCCACCCCATATCTCCACACCAGTAGATGCTTTGGGATACTAGCGGCTAGCAAAGGGTGACGCCTCTTTGATTTTGTATTCATTGTCTTGACAGCTGCGGCCAGTTTATAAATATTCCATTAAAAATTGTGTCGGATGTATTATTGCCAATCGTCAACCAAATAAATGGTATTATAGATACCATTGTCATACAGCTATTTTTAATAACAACTTTGAGCTAGTATCTAGCCCTTTCTAGGGTTATTCCCTGCCCCACACAGTTCTTCATCAGCTACCACCCACTCAGTGAAACAGGGATGAAAATTAGTCCACTACAACAAACACCTAAAGTGGTGTTTGTCAGTTAGTCCTAGTGTGGAAGAATCCCTATCAGGTGTTTGCTCATGAAATCTAGTTTACTTCCTCAAGACAAATTAGGTAATTCCGTGACTAAGTCCGCTCCTGATTCCCTAGTGCTTTTTGATCACCAAGATTCACGAAGACAAGGTGAGAGCATACAACATATAAGGTTTCTGATTCAGACTAGTTGCCCTATTTAACATTTTACAAGTCATCTCCGATTTAGAATCATGTTGTCAATAAGCCTCATTTTCTGTTGATAGTTTGAAGGGTTTTCTAAATGAGCATTTTAGCCTTAATACTTAAAAATTCACATGGTAATCATCATACGACTATTTCAATAGACTCATTTTTTATTTAATCTTTTTAATGGGATATCCGAGGAGATTTTTCCTTCCTGCGGATTTACCTTCCAACATGTCCCTTATTACTCCCTGATGATTTAGAGGGACAGTGCCCAGACATCATTGTTGCAGCTATGTTAGGCATGAGGTACTTGGTTCAACGCGATGGCAATACCCGTAAACGTGACACAGAGGTACCGTAAAAATTGAACACTATGATTTGTTTTATGTTTGGACGTTTGTATATTAAGTTTACCTATCTATTAGAAAAGAAAAACTTGCATAATAACTAATAAAGAAATTGACAAAGGAAAGATACTTCTCTAAAACATAATGAAGTAAAGTATAGTAAAGATGATTGATAATTTCACTTATACATAATGAATGGGACTAGAAAAAATACTTAATTCAATTTTATCAATTCATAATTATACATAACATGAACTAGAAAAGATGTTCTATTAGTAATGTATGTAAATATTCAGTCTTGGAAAAACAAGGAAATCTTGATAACTTATTTTCCATACATCTAATAGACTTTGTTCCAAAAGTAAAGAATTGATACGATTTCTTACATGATCATTACAACTTACTTTTACTAAGGACTTAATAAATGTTGTAAAATAAGATTGATATCTCAACAAGAGGCTTACTTTAAACTCCCTAAATGGGTTTATACTTTATTAAAATTAAATAATTTCCATTGTTAATAAACTTGTGAGTATAACTCGATCAAAGATAAACAATGATTCTTGTTACCTAAAACTGGTAAATAGTTGCTCTAAGGTTTTATAACTTTCCAATTAACAACCAATTTAAAGAACTTCTCAATTCTAATCATGATTACTCCATGGTCATAATTTATATTACTATAGCATTCATTCATTTAAAAGACCTTTGTCTTTGAAACTTCATGCTCAAGGGACAAAGTTCATTTACTCCACTCATTATTCAGTAAATTTTAATGTTGCCTTCAAATATTTTTAATGTCCTTTTATCTAAGGAAATCAATATGATGTCTTTAATTGTATTCGATCTCCAAACGTCTCCCATTTTGACACCCATAACTTATGTACCCATATATAAAGGTCGACATTCCAAATTTACTAAATCAATATATGTTGTTTTCAATAAATTCATTTTGTCTTATCACAAATCAAATTCATTTATGTTAAGTAATTATTCTATCGATTTATTTAATCAATTCAGTTATTATTTTTGTAGTGGCCACAAAAAAAGGATTGATATAACAAAATATAATTTATTCTTCATACAACTCTATTTACGAAGGAGTCAACAATTTGAAATTGACTTACTCTCATTGCTTGCTAACAATTAACTCAATTAATAAGACAAATCCCATGGTTATAAACTCATACATATTCACTTGTCAAAATTGAAATCTAATATCTATTTCAATAATTACTTTTGAAATGTAGATTTCTATTGTTACTTCTATCAATAATATTATTAGGTATGAAATTGGATACCATTGATCAAATATCCAAAATTCATAACTCACCTAGTAATTATGCTCACATTCTATAACAACTAATATTTTATTTTGCTATTTGCGGCACCACCAATTATAATTTTCACCATTTTGTATTGTCTGTATAAATTGCAACTATTGTGCTTAATTTAAGAGATTTCCTAGGCATTTTAATCTACATTTGGTAGGGATATATATATCTCCATAGTTTGAGTTTAACTAACAACTATTGTGCTCCATTTAAGACATTTTCATAGGTTTGTAGACATGTAGATGGCATGGTCATATGTATGTCTATTCTTGAGAATGTAGGTTGTCAGCATAAAGTGAAGTATTTCACCGAATGCAATGAACAAGTCTCCAACCTCATCAATTCATATTTGCCAGCTTATTCCTTGCCAGTGCCAAAATGGGAGGTTTGGAATAGGGCATGGACATTCATCAAACCATAAAGGAAAGAGGAATTTCATCAGATGTAGCTGCAAATGCCCTAGTACTCATGTATACAAAATGTAGAAGCATGCACAAAGCATGTGAACTGTTTGACAAAATGCTTCAAAGAAATGTGGTATCATGAAATCCAATGATAGCAAGACACACAAAAAATCAACATGTTGAAAAGGCTTTAGAAACTTTCAAGCAAAAGCAATTGGCAAGTGTAAAATAGACTTCGTAACCTTTTCCAACATCCTCCCAGCCTATGTGAAAATGGAAGCTTTGGAATAGGGTATGCGCATCCATCAAAGCATAATGGAAGGAGGAGTTTTATCAAATGTTGTAGTTGCAAGTTCCCTGGTAGACATGCATGCAAAATGAGGAAGGAAAGACAAGGCATGCCAACAGTTTGATAAAATCCCTAAAATGATTGCAGGATATGCACAAAATGGATTTGTTGAAAATGCTTCAGAAAGTTTAAAGCAACTGTAATTAGCAGCTAATTCCACAATCTCTGTCAGTGTCCTCCCTGTGTGTGCCAAAATGTCATTTTTGAATAGGGGATGGACTTCTATCAGAGCATAACGGACGGGGAAAGTTTTATTAGATGTGGTAGTTGTACGTGCCCTAGTGGATTCGTATGCAAATTTTGGAGTCAAATAAAAGGCACGTGGATTGTTTGACAAAATACCTAAAAGAAATATGGTCTCATAGACTGCAATGATCATAGGATATGCACAAAATGTATTTGTTGAAAAAGGCTTTTGAAACTTTCAAGCAAATGCAATTGGCAGACGTAAAGCCAAATTGCACAACCTTTAGCAGTGAGCTCCCTATCTAGGTCCAATGGGGGCTGTGGAATAGGGCATACTTAAATCACATGAGTAACCCTTATTGTATAGCTGTAGTCAATTGTTATGTGTGCAAGGTTGACCATATTAATAGTGCTGGCTATCTTGAGGACACCCTAAACATTATCATTTCGATGCCAATTAAACTTGTGGTGATTGTGTGGATGTGATTTCTTGGTGCTTGTAGATCACAAGCGAATTTAGGCTTTGCAGTATTTATAGTGACACTGCTCTTTTATTTGCATCCTAAAAAAAAAGTTGCACGACTTACATCCTTCTCTCAAATGTCTTTGCAAAAGTGGGTAGGTACGATGAGGACCAATGGTAAGGAGATTGATGATAGTCAGAGGAATTAAAAAGATCCCTAGACGTTGTTGGATTTAAGGCCATAAAATGATACACGCTTTCATGTAGGAGATAGATCACAGTTGTAGGCACAGGAGATCCATGCAAAGTTTGAGAAATTGGCATGGAAGATGGAGGCATCAGGGTACGTTCTAGATTCAAGACATTTACTAATGTTGTGGAAGAGGAGGAGAATGAATTACTATTCTGCCGACATAGTGAAAAGTTAGGCAATTACATTTCGTTTGTTAAACATGCCCCATAGAGAAACTTTAGGCATGTTTTTTGTAACTATATAAATATATGTTCTTGTAAGAGGATAAAATCTCTTTTACATAAATCTAGGCTAGTTAGCTAATACAAACAACAATTAAATCATAATGAACCAAACTTAGCAACATATTTTAAGACATTCCATCAAAATGAGCTCAAAATTAAATAGGAATGTAAAATGCATAATATCATCTTGATAATAACTATATACAATATTCAAAAAGGGAAAGGAATAAAATTAAGGAGAGGAGGTTGCTCTTAAAGATTGCTCCAGCAATCCAACCAAAATCCAAGTGTGTCTCTCCTTCCTCCATCCATGCTATTTTTAGAAAAATTCAACCATTATGATGAAAAATTCAAGTCTTTGAGTCAAGTCTTCTCAATAAATGCTTCTTTTTCATTTTCCAAATTGCCAAAAATTTTAGTGGAAAAGGACTCATTATTCTTTAAATATTTTCTTTCAAATTTCCCATTTGTCATAAATTCATGTGGAAACCTCGAATTATCAATAAGTGTTATTGACTTGGAAAATGGGGAGTTGGACCTCATTTATTTCTTTTTCTAGAAGTGTACCCTTCTTGACAATTTATTTATTTAGAATTTTAAATTGGGATAAAATAGAAAAACATTTATTTGTTATCATCACTATTTCAATTATTTTGTTTTTAATGAGACTGTATATATATTATTTAATTTTAGTAGCTTTTATGTGTGTTAGTAAGATTTGAATAAAATACATACAACTAGACATTTAAGGTTAAAAAAATATGTAGTTATGCATAGTATTCAAATCAACCTCAGAACTCAAAATATGTTTGAGGGTTAGAAGTGGGTCATTACACTGCTAAGTATCACTACACTATTTGACAGAGTTTGACTGTGACAGGGTCTGAATTATGATGGTCCGCATTTTTCTGCTAAAGGATATTTTGCTTTGTGGTTCTGAAGGTATGATCTATCATGTCTAAGGAGTCTTCGATACAATTTTGAGCAAGTATTGTGGTATATAGTGAGAGTTATGATCTGATAGTTAGACTGAGTTAGTAAAAGTCTGTGTTTGAGGTCGACATGATAGTTTGATTTGTGTGTAGTAAGTTCTATTGATTAGAAATTTATCCTAAGTGGTTCTATAGTTGGAGTCGACATATGAGAAGGTATTTCAAATATTATTTAGGTCCACTATGTATTTTGGTGAGTGGATTTGGCCGACAAGATACAAATTTATTAACTATACACTTCATCTAAGTAGGCCAACTTAATGTGAAGATTTTAAGTGTTGCATATATATATATGGGATCAAATTTAGTGTTTGAAGTGTGTTGTGTGAATGTGAAGATGTGTATGTGGAACATCCGAAGTAAGGTGATTTTGAGGAAGCGATAAGAGCAGAAGAAGAGAGGTCTTGTTTCTATGTAAGGCAAAGCAGTGAAATAGAGTAGTCAGAGATGAAGAGTTTTGAGACAGTATTTATATGCTTCATTAGAGCTATAACCATGCATGTGTAGATGCAATCTGGGAAGTTCAAATTGGCAGTGAGCCATTCTTCTATCTTCTTTCTTTCTCAAGGTAGTAAGCCTATTTTGGTAATGAGCCTTTCTTGTAGTGAGCATTTCTCTAGGTAGTGATCCCTAAGGCAATGAGCCTTCTTATAATCTGGTATTGTACTATATTAATATATTGTGAGCTAACACTCACTGTGTTTTTTCCCTTTTTGGGTTTTATACATAAAAATCCTTGTGTTCATGTGTTTTGTCTTTATGGTTGTTGTTCCTATGTTTATTCTGCTTTCATATTATTAATTTTGGAGATTGAATTAATAAACTTGTTAAGAAGTGGTTTTGTGGAATAATGAGTCACCCCCCCTCTCAATATTCCTTACTATTAATAGGCCCATTGCTGGTCCTTCTAGGTTTGGCTGGCTCTACTGGCCCGTTTCTTTAGCTATGTTGTTTCTTTCTATTTTTTGGTTGTTTTACCTCTCGTAAAACTTGTTTGACTCATCGTTTTTGACTTTTGTGCATGGGTTCAGGCCCTTCTGATTACTAATATCAAAGCAATTAAATCACATCTAAATTCTAAATCAAATTCTATACATGTATATACTTAAAGTCTATATACTTAAATGCTTAAATTTAAAATTAAAATAAAATAAAATTAATTCTCAACAAGATATTTATTTATAAAAGTATATCTATAATTTAAAACAAAATAACTTCACTTAAATAATTTTTTATGTCCCTTGAGTATGTAGGTGTTAAAAAAAGGAAGATAGGAATGAAAATAAAATAAAAGATTTATTGTCTTAATTTTAGTATTGAATCTTTTTTGTGAAACCTTTTGAAGTTAAAATATTTATACCCTCCAATTTTGTTTGCAAAATTATTATTTAATACAATTTTATTTATTATATTGTCAGCTTTAGATTGAAATTTTGAAATGAAATATTTAAACTAAAAATAAAATTAAGAGTCATTACAAAAGTCTAAAAACATTAATTTAAAATTTATAAATAAATAGAAAAATTTAAATTTTTATAATACCTAAATAAAAAATTTAAATTTAAAAGTTAGGAATACACAAAAGTTAAAAAAACTATCAAATTAAAAAATATATATATTATAGAAAATTAAAAGAAGTAGGTAAAATTAGGAATCCTAAGTTTAGAATGAAATCAGATTAGGATAATTCAACTATTGAATAAAGCCTCAAATGCAATAAAAATTAGAAAATAATTAAACATCCTAATCATATAAAAATGTATTTCATTAATCTATTTTTTCATTTGTTGTTATTTTGCTTGTCGTTTGCAATGTTCCATTGCAAGTGAAGAACAAAAGGTTTTTAGAGAGAGTTGATTCTACAATTTATGAATCTAGTTTTTAATTCAAAGGAAGACATCTGATATGTCTTATTCTTTGTGTAACAAAAAATGCAAATTTTATTTAGGAATATGATTTTTTTGTTTGTTTATTTATAATTTAGACATTTTAGCGCAATCAAAAATAAAATGACAACTAGTTGTTAACAATTTGAATTGTAAATTTTCATTGTTGGATTAATACCATTAATCCTAGAAAACACCGTGTAATGAAGCTTATGCAGATACCATCTTTGCCTTTCTATCGTTTCTTTTCCTTGGTTGAAAGAGAAGTACTATCTTTATTGATTTATTCAATGAACTACAAAAACATTTATACATGGAGAAATGTAGTTAAGAAGTTGTAACTACATAACTAGTAGTATAACCGTTGTCTAAACTAGGTAGATATTAAACAAAATGTAATACTAATGCTAACATTCCTCCCCTTATTACATTGTTCCTGCAATAGTAGCAAGGGACACCCCTGAATGCTAATATACCCAACAAAGCTAATTATATAATATGAATACATATTTTATAGAAGATCTTCTCTAAAAAGAACAAATCCTAAACCAAGCGAGGCTCCATCAAGTTGTCTCTTGACCCTCAGAAAGGTGTATCTTTGAGCTATGTTCTTGACCTCTCAATCTCGAACTCTCAAATCACAGAGTCTTGAATTATTCGACAACAATCCGTAAGAGATACGACAGATCTCTATCATTGTCTAGTGACCGTGAAAGGGTATAATTCTTGATCATATACTCTAAAGCTTGCTTGACAACAATCCATATTGAGCTCAACACCAAATCCCAAACCTGTCTCCAGAATATAATCTTCACAAAACATGTATTCTTCAAATCTATCAACAACAACAAGGAAAAGCAAAAAAACTAAAGCCAAAAATGCTTCTCATGCAAAGCAGATCATCTCAAAGCGAGAAGCTAACTTGAGATGATGAAAATTCCTCCATCCTCTGATGTCGCCTACCTCCAATAAAGTGAAGGCTTATAGCACTAATGCATAATTAACACCAAGAGAAGTGTCATCTTTAAAAAATTCATCATCTGTTCAATCCTCAATGCAAGCAAGGTTTCCTTTATTTTTGACATTTCCTTTAAGAACATCACTAGTTTGAGTTCTATAATCCCAAGTTGTGTGACCCCTTTTCTTACAATAAAAACATTTGATTTTCTCTAATCTTTTGTAATTGCTTCTTGAGAATAATGCTTTCTCCTGAGGACCATCTTCTGAATCTTTTGTTGTTCTCTTCTCTTCTACTAGAAGGGCAGAAATCATACCTTCTAGAGTTTGTGAAGGTATTTGACTGAGTGTAAAAATAACATTATAGATGTTTAATAAGATGGCCTTAGAATCATCATCATGTACCGTAGCCTTAACCTCTGCTAGATGTCTAATGAGAGACTACAAGTTACTTATATGATTTGACATTGTAATTCCAGGTTCCATCTTGAACTTAAATAACTAAAGCTTTAGGGAGAACTTTGCATTGACTGCTTTTGCTCCAAATAATTTATTCAAGTTATCCCAAATTTGATTTAATGATTTATCCAAATCAATGTGATGCAATTCAGTGTTAGAAAGAGCAAGACCAATTATAGCCTTAGCTTTATCATCTCTAGTATTCCAATCTAATAACTTATTTGCATCTGTAGGTGCTTTTTCGTTTCCACTTACTATTCCCCATAAATTTTTACTCATTAGTTGCATCTGAATTTTCATTCTCCAAGTATGAAAATTGAATCCAAAATACTTGTCTAGAGGAAAGTCCATTTTAAAATGATACCAACCTTAACTCCTCAATAGATTTATAAATGTCTACATGTTTCAATTAGATAAATGACAATACAATTTACGGATATAGCATTAAGCTTACATACCCATCTGTTGACCAATTATAATGCACTATCCAGATCTTGGATCGCTAGTGCCAATCTTTGCAGAGATATCTCCTCAATTGGTTACCACTACCTCTAGGAAGTCTTCAACTATGAACATGGTCTGATGGCAATGCTACAACTTCTTCTCTATCCTTTATGAAAGTTAGACACTATCTTGAGCAATATGCTCCTCCTCCCCAGTGATGTCCAAGGATGGATCTGAGATGTATTCCCACAAATTGTTCAATGGAGATAGTAAGTTGTCTTGAGATTTTCGCTCCTTACCACCTCCTGATCGACACTCAAATAAGATATAACTAAGCAATAAAAAAACATTATCTCATTCCAACTACATGCTCCCAGCAAAGATCACATTGCTCTCCCATTGAATTTACGTGGCAGACTGATGCACATTGTAAAAGCTCTGATACCATATGAAAGAGAAGTAATATTTTTATTGATTTATTTGATGAGCTACAGAAGCATTTATGGAGGGAGAAATGCAGTTAAGAAGTTGTAACTACATAACCGGTAGTATAACCGTTGTCTAAACTAAGAAGATATTAAACAAAATGTAATACTAATGCTAACATTGGTTGACTGTCATCACCTTTTTGATTGAAAAATGTATTAATTATTGAACATGAAAATTTATTTTAGATTCATGATTGCTCTGTATTTCCATAGGATTATGGGGAGGCTGACCTTGTCTTATGAAAGGCATAGTGGTTCACAATTTAAGATGATATTGGTATGATGCTTTCCGCAGTTGTAGACAAATTTTAATGCTATTGTATAAAAAATAAATTGTAGATGAAGTCATGATAGTTTTTTATATAATGTAAATGAACAATATATAATTACAGTAGCATATGTATGTATATTTTTATATACATATTCATCTAGATTATAAAATAATGGAAATAGACTATTATTTAATTTTGAAAACAAATTAATCCTATGTTTAGAATGAAATCTGATTTGTACATCAATGAAATTGGAAGACAAGAATCAAATTGAAGCATGAAGATAAGAAGGAGATTGAAGAACTTCCTCCAAACCTTGGATTGATTTCTCCGAAGGTCATTTTTTTGTTATCTATTGGTATTTCCTTTCATCTGACCTCAAATATTATCAGTATGTTAAAAAAGATTCATGGAAAGAGGCAATGCAAATATCTTATATTGAAATAAATTGTGGTAGAAAAACAAAAAAATGATGCAGAAATAAAAACCAAAGCAGAAACCACCAAAAAAAAGCATTGAAGATATTGATCTTAAACACCACTAGCACCAACAAAAGCATTGAAGTTTTTGAACAATGGAATGCTTCTTATAAATACCATTCCATGACACCACTACTACAACACTAGTCTCCCATGCACCATTCATTACAAGAATTATTTGAATTGTTTATTCAAATTCCATCCGTGTTCGTGTCCATATATTATGGAATCTTATTTGCTATTCTAGTTTGTTTATTTTAAAATGAATTCCTGAACACTATCAATCCCTACTTAAATGAGTAAAGAGACATTTGTTCCATGGAGTAGTACAAATTTAACATGATGGTGATTTGATTCTTGTGTCTTCAACATCATTTTGTCATCTCCAAAATCTAAATAAATGTCATTTAAATTAATTTAATGTAAATCTAAGTTGATTACTTTAATTCATTTAATTAGACTAAATTATTTTATGAATATTTTTTTTCCACCATTGAAAAGCATATCTCTATACAAATAAATAAATATAATATTAATAAACTAAAAACAAAAAAGTTATTATAATAGGCATGATATACTAAAAAAAAAAAATTAATATATTCGAACATGGGTATGGGAAGAAATGTGAGGCTGCATTTGTAACTGTTCATTATTTAATGTCATAAAAAATAAAGGGTGTTAGTAAAAATAGTTGTATTTGGGTGAGCTACGAAGTGGGAAAACCCTTCTCTTTGACCTCCTCCTTGCTTTGTCTGGACATAGATCCTTTTTGCTTCTGCAATATTGTAGCCTCCTTATTACTGAGAAAAATGGCGACTCGAAGCTCAGCGAAGGTGGGAAGGTGAGACTTAGGCTTTGAAGGTAATGATTTTCAGTGACCTAGATTGGGAAGAGGGTCTTCAAGATACATATATTGGTCTCCTGGGAAAAACCCAAACATTGGCAGGTTCATAGGAACACCATGAAGCAACCATTTCAAGAGGAAAGAAAATGTCACGAGGGGAACTCAAGGCCTCAAAGAGGAAGCTCAGTTTCGAAGAAAAACCATGAGATCCTGGCAAAAAGAGCCCTCTTTAAGATCTCAAGAGGAAGAGTTCTGAAGATTTCAAGAGCACCCGAATGAAAAAGCACAACCTAAGAGGTTTGAGAACAGGAGATGGAGGTCTTTTCATTACTGGAGAGGATATAGGTCTTATGGGAGAAACAAGAGTAGTAAGACAATTGAACAGAGGAAGAAGATTCCCAAATGAGCAGAGAAGAAAAGAGAAATGGGTTTACAGACCTAAGCAAGCTCTTCCACGAATCCTATTACCGTAAAAGACTAAGATGCTAAGAAAAAAAGGGAACTTAAAATGTTAAAAAGAAAAAAAGACAACAATACAATAGTCTAATGGATCAACTAGACTCACTCTTTTTAACGTAATGGGTTGCCTTTCATATCTTAAATTGCTTCTACTTCTAATAAAACTCATATATGATGGGTTACTGTAGAATAAAGATTATTCAAGACTGAGTATTGGGTTATCCTATTATTAGACTAGTGCTCCCTCAAGGCCTATAATGGGTTACCCTAGACCAGATACCAGGGAAAAATTCAGTAAAGATTGGGTTCAATATTTAACTCTAACCTGGGTATTTGGAAGTCAATTTCCCAAGCTTATTCACACTTTGCATGGCTAATGTATTCTTGACATATTTAAATTTGCATCTCATTCAGGTCTAATACATACTTCAGATTCAGAGTTGTTGCTATCATTCAAATCCTTTCGCTGCACCTAGGTTTTTTTCCATATCCGCTATAGTAGTAGAGTACCAGGGATTTTACTTGGGCATATCCTGCAACTCTAGTCTTAGGAAATATTTGATATGAGAAATATAATGCTTTGCTCAAACTTTGAAATTCCAATTGCTAGTTGCTCTACTAGACCCACTTTTTTTAATGTAATGGGTTGCCTTTCATATCTTAAATTACTTCTGCTTCTAATAGAACTCATATATGATGGGTTACCGTAGAATAAAGATTCTTCAAGACTGAGTAATGCATTATCCTATTATCAGTCTACTGCTCCCTTAAGGTATATAATGGGTTACCCTCGACCATCAGCTTGACCAGATACCAGGCAAAAATTCAGTAAACACTCGGTTCAATATTTAACTCTAACTTGGGTATTTGGAAGTTGATTTCCCAAGCTTATTCACACTTTGTATGGCTAATGTATTCTTGACATATTTAAATCTACATCTCATTTAGGTCGAATACATACTTCAGGTTCAAGTCGAATACAACAGTAGAATACAAGGGGTTCAAGTCGAATACAACAGTAGAATACAAGGGATTTTACATGGACATGGGCATATCCTGCAACTCCAGTTTATTTTGCAATATTACATAGTTCAGAAATATTTGATATGAGAATGGGTCACCTGTATGGTTTCTTTTCACTTCCCTTATACCATGTGTGCATTAAATAAAGATTCTTCTAATAAAAACTATGAAAAATATAAGTAGTATAAGAACAAGTGATACACACCCAAAAAAAAATCCATATATAGACAAACTTTAAGGTAAACTTGACAAACTGCTTTAACTAAAAAGTAACATTTCTTAAAATACTACTCTGACAAATTGCCTAAACTAAAAGTAACACATGTTTCACTGTTCAAATTAATGACAAACAAGCAAACATATGCAAGTTATCATGAGCATCTCCTACTTTACATCTCTAACTTGTTTAGAACCAAGTTTGAATAATCCTTGTAATGTAACCACTCACTGCATTGGAAAGACTGTTGATCCTTTCAAGAAAATGTCATTGCTTCATCCTTAGTTTGTCCATGTATAACAACACATCTCTCTCGCTCTCCACACTTGTGAGAAATGAATTGAGATAGTGTTCCAAATTCTCCACAATATTGTTAATGGTATTTACTTCATGAAGTGTCCTTGTACTCCCCTTTTTCATTGCATCAACAATGGAGCTTTCCCATGAAAAATCCTACTGGTCTCTAATGGCATAAAGTTGGTGCCGGAAGTCAATCCATCCCCCCATGTCCTCGATAGGAGCCTTCTCCTTGTCCAATGACAAAATGACCAGCACTGACCAAGCCATCACCATCACAACCGTGGCCACAAAAATAACAGTGGAAATATTATTCCATGTCTTCATATGCCTAAGCTTTTTATGCAGCATTTTTTTTGGGATGTAGTCGTCAACATCACAACAGTGACCACAGAAAGAAAAATAACACTAGAAGTATTATTCGATGTCTTGATATGCCTAAGCTTTTTATCCAACATTTGTTTTTGGGATGTGTGCAGTTTGTGGACAGAATTCAAATGCCCAAATAAATCATCAGAAAATGGATTATCTGCCCTTTTGAAATTCTCAAGAACTTTCAAAATCTTCTTGTAGTGCATTTTTCTAGAAGGAGAGGGTATGTCCATTCGTATTTGATCTAAAGCCTTCTCGATTACAAATTGATCGTCCTCCGCTTTCATCAAACATTTTTCCAAAATACCATAGAATTTTAGAGTTTCCAGGCTGCTATCCAAAAACTATTGAACTAGATTGAACCAATCTTGATTTTTCCATATATCATTCTTGCTTTACAAAATAAAATTTGCAACTTTCTCTTCAGTTTGAAATAAAAAGAAGGTTATTTTTTTAAAATCCTCCAAAGATACACTCCTGGATAGAGCATTCATAACTTGATTTGTGTCATCATCATATTTCCTCACATCTTCATTGGTATAACATGCTTCTTCATATTGATTTAATTCTTTTGTATTCTTAGTAGTCCCTATTCTCATTATACTATTGATTTGCCCACCCATCTCCTCCAAAACCCTGAGAAATCAAAATGAAATAATGATGAGCAAAAATTGAAATACGCTTGCAACTCAATCAAACTAGAAGATACGAGAGAAAACGCTAGATAATAAAACAAAACAAAGTGAGAAAATGCTAAATAATAAAGAGAGATACGAGCTAGAAGATATCACGATGTATGTATCAAAATCGAACTCCTACCTACTTACAGAAAATAAACAAACAAATGTGTTTTCAGTGTGCTTGGTGATTAGAAGATGAAATGCCATGTCCGTTAAATTTGAAAGAGAACCAGTAATGATTGAAACTTACACCATAGCCTTGAATAGAATAGAGGCATTAAATTTAAAGAGGGCAGCTAAAAATCAGAGTACGTTTCAAGAGAGCAGATGACTGAGGCGTTAAATATAAAGAGGTCAGATGTCTGAAACTTACAAGTATTTGTAACTGTTCATTATTTGATGTCATAAAAAAAAATGTTAATTTTTTATGACATCAAATAATGAACAGTTACAAATACTTGTAAGTTTCAGACATCTGACCTCTTTATATTTAACGCCTCAGTCATCTGCTCTCTTGAAACGTACTCTGATTTTTAGCTGCCCTCTTTAAATTTAACGCCTCTATTCTATTCAAGGCTATGGTGTAAGTTTCAATCATTACCGGTTCTCTTTCAAATTTAACGGACATGGCATTTCATCTTCTAATCACCAAGCACACTGAGAGCTAATCGCCAAGCACACTGAAAACACATTTGTTTGTTTGTTTTCTGTAAGTAGGTAGGAGTTTGATTTTGATACATACATCATGAGATCTTCTAGCTCGTATCTCTCTTTATTATTTAGCATTTTCTCACTTTGTTTTGTTTTATTATCTAGCGTTTTCTCTTGTATCTTCTAGTTTGATTGAGCTGCAAGTGTATTTCAATTTTTGCTCATCATTATTTCTTTTTGATTTCTCAGGGTTTTGGAGGAGATGGGTGGGCAAATCAACAGTATAATGAGAATAGGGACTACTAAGAATACAAAAGAATTGAATCAATATGAAGAAGCATGTTATACCAATGAAGATGTGAGGAAATATGACGACGACACAAATCAAGTTATGAATGCTCTGTCTAGGAGTGTATCTTTGGAGGATTTTAAAAAAATAACCTTCTTTTTATTTCAAACTGAAGAGAAAGTTGCAAATTTTATTTTGTAAAGCAAGAATGATATATGGAAAAATCAAGATTGGTTCAATCTAGTTCAATATTTTTTGGATAGCAGCCGGGAAACTCTAAAATTCTATGGTATTTTGGAAAAATGTTTGATGAAAGTAGAGGACGATCAATTTGTAATCGAGAAGGCTTTAGATCAAATACAACTGGACATACCCTCTCCTTCTAGAAAAATGCACTACAAGAAGATTTTGAAAGTTCTTGAGAATTTCAAAAGGGCAGATAATCCATTTTCTGATGATTTATTTGGGCATTTGAATTCTGTCCACAAATTGCACACATCCCAAAAACAAATGTTGGATAAAAAGCTTAGGCATATCAAGACATCGAATAATACTTCTAGTGTTATTTTTCCTTCTGTGGTCACTGTTGTGATGGTGACGACTACATCCCCAAAAAAATGCTGCATAAAAAGCTTAGGCATATGAAGACATGGAATAATATTTCCACTGTTATTTTTGTGGCCATGGTTGTGATGGTGATGACTTGGTCAGTGGTGGTCATTTTGTCATTGGACAAGGAGAAGGCTCCTATCAAGGACATGGGGGGATGGATTGACTTCCGGCACCAACTTTACGCCATTAGAGACCAGCAGGATTTTTCATGGGAAAGCTCCATTGTCGATGCAATGAAAAAGGGGAGTACAAGGACACTTCATGAACTAAATACCATTAACAATATTGTGGAGCATTTGGAGCACCATCTCAATTCATTTCTCACAAGTGTGGAGAGCGAGAGAGATGTGCTGTTATATAGGGACAAACTAAGGATGAAGCAACGACATTTTCTTGAAAGGATCAACAGTCTTCCCAATGCAGTGAGTGATTACATTACAAGGATTATTCAAACTTGGTTCTAAACAAGTTAGAGATGTAAAGTAGGAGATGCTCACGATAACTTGCATATGTTTTCTTGTTTGTCATTAATTTGAACAGTGAAACATGTGTTACTTTTAGTTTAGGTAGTTTGTGAGAGTTGTATTTTAAGAAATGTTACTTTTTAGTTAAAGCAGTTTGTCAAGTTTATCTTAAAGTTTGTCAATGTATGGATTGTTTTTTTGGGTGTGTATCACTTGTTCTTATACTACTTATATTTTTCATAGTTTTTATCAGAAGAATCTTTATTTAATGCACACATGGTATAAGGGAAGTGAAAAGAAACCATACAGGTGACTCATTCTCATATCATATATTTCTAAACTATGTAATATTGCAAAATAAGATAGAGTTGCAGGATATGCCCATGTCCATGTAAAATCCCTCGTATTTTGCTGCTATATTCGACCTAAACCTGAAGTATGTATTCGACCTAAATGAGATGCAGATTTAAATATGTCAAGAATATATTAGCCATACAAAGTGTGAATAATCTTGGGAAATCGACTTCCAAATACCTAGGTTAGAATTAAATATTGAACCCAATGTTTACTAAATTTTTGCCTGGTATCTGGTCTAGGGTAACCCATTACAGGCCTTAAGGGAGCAGTAGACTGATAATAGGATAACCCAATACTCAGTCTTGAATAATCTTTATTCTATGGTAACCCATCATATATGAGTTTTATTAGAAGCAGAAGCAATTTAAGATATGAAAGGCAACCCATTACGTTAAAAAGAGTGAGTCTAGTTGATCCATTAGACTATTGTATTGTTGTCTTTTTTTCTTTTTAACATTTTAAGTTCCTTTTTTTTCTTAGCATCTTAGTCTTTTACGGTAATAGGATTCGTGGAAGAGCTTGCTTAGGTCTGTAAACCCATTTCTCTTTTCTTCTCTGCTCCTTTGGGAATCTTCTTCCTCTGTTAAGTTGTCTTACTACTTCTGTTTCTCCCATAAGACCTAGATCCTCTCTGGTAATGAAAAGACCTCCATCTCCTATTCTCAAACCTCTTTGGTTGTGCTTTTTCATTCGGGTGCTCTTGAAATCTTTGGAACTCTTCCTCTTGAGATCTTAAAGATGGCTTTCTTTGCCAGGATCTCATGGTTTTTCTTTGAAACTGAGCTTCCTCTTTGAGGCCTTGAGTTCCCCTTGTGACATTTTCTTTCCTCTTGAGATGGTTGCTTCATGGTGTTCCTATGAACCTGCCAATGTTTGGGTTTTTCCCAGGAGACCAATATGTGTATCTTGAAGACCCTCTTCCCAATCCAAGTCGCTGAAAATCATTACCTTCAAAGCCTAAGTGTTGCCTTCCCACCTTTGCTGAGCTTTGACTTGCCATTTTTCTCAGGAATAGAGAGGCTACAATATTGTAGAAGCAAAAAGGATCTATGTCCAGACAAAGCAAGGAGGAGGTCAAAGAGAAGGGTTTTCCCACTTCGTAGCTTGCCCAAATACAACTATTTTTACTAATGCCATTTTTTTTTATGACATTAAATAATGAACAGTTACAAATGTAGCCTCACATTTCTTCCCATACCCATGTTCAAATATATTAATTTTTTTTCAGTATATCATGCCTATTATAATAACTTTTTAGTTTTTAGTTGATTAATCCTTTTTAAAATTTTATATTTATTTATTTGTATAGAGATATGCTTAAATGGCAGAAAAAAAATATTCATAAAATAATTTAGTCTAATTAAATGAATTAAAGTAATCAACTTAGATTTACATTAAATTAATTTAAATGAGATATTTATTTAGATTTTGGAGATGACAAAATGATGTTGAAGACACAAGAATCAATCACCATCATGTTAAATTTGTACTACTCCATAGAACAAATGTCTCTTTACTCATTTAAGTAGGGATTGATAGTGTTCAGGAATTCATTTTAAAATAAACAAACTAGAATAGCAAATAAGATTCCATAATATATGGACACGAACACGGATGGAAATTGAATAAACAATTCAAATAATTCTTGTAATGAATGGTCCATGGGAGACTAGTGTTGTAGTAGTGGTGTCATGGAATGGTATTTATGAGAAGCATTCCATTTGCTCAAAAACTTCAATGCTTTTGTTGGTGGTAGTGGTGTTTAAGATCAGTATCTTCAATGCTTTTTTTTGGTGGTTTCTGCTTTGGTTTTGATTTCTACATCATTTTTTTTGTTTTTCTACCACAATTTATTTCAATATAAGATATTTGTATTGCCTCCTTACATGAATTTTTTTTAACATACTGATAATATTTGAGGTGAGATGAAGGGAAATACTAATAGAAAACAAAAAAATCACCTTCAGAGAAATCAATCCAAGGTTTGGAGGAAGTTCTTCAATCTCCTTCTTATCGTCATGCTTCAATTTCATTCTTGTCTTCCAATTTCGTTGATGTACAAATCAGATTTCATTCTAAACATAGGATTAATTTGTTTTCGAAATTAAATAATAGTCTATTTGCATTATTTTATAATCTAGATGAATATGTATATAAAAATATACATACATATGCTACTGTAATTATATATTGTTCATTTACATTATATAAAAAACTATCACGACTTCATCTACAATTTATTTTTTATACAGTAGCATTAAAACTTATCTGCAACTGCGGAAAGCATCACACCAGTTTCATCTTAAATTGTGAACCACTACGCTTTTCATAAGACAAGGTTAGCCTCCCCATAATCCTATGGAAATACAGAGCAACCATGAATCTAAAATAAATTTCTATGTTCAATAATTAATACATTTTTCAATCAAAAGGATGATGACAGTCAACCAATGTTAGCATTAGTATTACATTTTGTTTAATATCTTCTTAGTTTAGACATCGGTTATACTACCGGTTATGTAGCTACAACTTCTTAACTGCATTTCTCCCTCTATAAATGTTTCTGTAGCTCATCGAATAAATCAATAAAAATATTACTTCTCTTTCATATGGTATCAGAGATTCTATAATGTGCTTCAGTCTGCTACGTAAATTCGATGGGAGAGTAATGTGATCTTTGCTGGGCACATGTAGTTGGAATGAGATAATGTTTTATTATTGCTTAGGTATATCTTATCTAAGTGCCAATCAGGAGGTGGTAAGGAGCGAAAATCTCAAGACAACTTGCTATCTCCATTGAAGAATTTGTGGGAATACGTCTCAGATCCATCCTTGGACGTCACTGGGGAGGAGGAGCATATTGCTCAAGATAGTGTCTAACTTTCATAAAGGATAGCGAAGAAGTTGTAGCATTGCCATCAGACCATGATCATAGTTGAAGACTTCCTAGAGGCAGTGGTAACCAATTGAGGAGATATCTCTGTAAAGATTGGCACTAGCAATGTAGTGCATTGTAATTGGTCAACAGATGGGTATGTAAGCTCAATGTTATATCTCTAAATTGTAATGTCATTTATCTAATTGAAACTTGTAGACATTTATAAATCTATTCAGGAGTTAAGGTCGGTATCATTTTAAAATGGACTTTCCTCTAGACAAGTATTTTGGATTCAATTTTCATACTTGGAGAATGAAAATTTAGATGCAACTAATGAGTAAAAAATTATGGGGAATAGTAAGTGGAAATGAAAAAGCACCTACAGATGTAAATAAGTTATTAGATTGGAATACTAGAGATGATAAAGCTAAGGCTATAATTGGTCTTGCTCTTTCTAACACTGAATTGCATCACATTGATTTGGATAAATCATCAAATCAAATTTGGGATAACTTGAATAAATTATTTGGAGCAAAAGCAGTCAATGCAAAGTTCTCCCTAAAGCTTCAATTATTTAGGTTCAAGATGGAACCTGGAATTACAATGTCAAATCATATAAGTAACTTGCAGTCTCTCATTAGATAGCTAGCAGAGGTTAAGGCTATGGTACATGATGATGATGCTAAGGCCATCTTATTAAACAACTTGCCTTCATAACACAACAATGTTATTTTTACAATCAGTCAAATACCTTCACAAACTCTAGAAGGTATGATTTCTGCCCTTCTAGTAGAAGAGAAGAGAACAACAAAAGATTCAGAAGATGGTCCTTAGGAGAAAGCATTATTCTCAAGAAGCAATTACAAAAGATTAGAGAAAATCAAATGTTTTTATTGTAAGAAAAGGGGTCACACATCTTGGGATTGGAAAACTCAAACTAGTGATGTTCTTAAAGGAAACCTTGCTTGCATTGAGGATTGAATAGATGATGAATGTTTTAAAGATGACACTTCTCCTAGTGTTAATTATGGATTAGTGCTATAAGCTTTCACTTTATTAGAGGCAAGCGGCATTGGAGGATGGAGGAATTTTCATCATATCAAGTTAGCTTTTTGCTTTGAGATGATCTGCTTTGCATGAGAAGCATTTTTGGCTTTAGTTTTTTTGCTTTTCCTTGTTGTTGCTGACAGATTTGGAGGATACATGTTTTGTGAAGATTATGTTCTGGAGACAGGTTTGGGATTTGGTGTTGAGCTCAATATGGATTGTTGTCAAGCGAGCTTCAGAGTATATGATTAAGAATTATACCCTTTCGCGGTCACTAGACAATGATAGAGATCTATCGTATCTCTTACAGATTGTTGTCAAATAATTCAAGACTCTATGATTTGAGAGTTTAGGATTGAGAGCTCAAGAACATAGCTCAAAGCTACACCTTTCCGAGGGTCAAGAGATAACTTGATGGAGCCCCGCTTGGTTTAGGATTTGTTCTTTTTACAGAAGATCTTCTATAAAATATGTATTCATATTATGTAATCATCTTTGTTGGGTATATTAGCATTTAGGGGGGTCCCTTGGTACTATTGCAGGAACAATGTAATAAGAGGAGGAATGTTAACATTAGTATTACATTTTGTTTAATATCTACTTAGTTTAGATAGTAGTTATACTACCAGTTATATTGTTACAACTTCTTAACTGCATTTCTCCCTATATAAATATTTCTGTAGTTCATCGAATAAATCAATAAAGATAGCACTTCTCTTTCAACCAAGGAAAAGAAACGATAGAAAGGCAAAGATGGTATCTGCTTAAGCTTCATTACATGGTATTTTCTAGGATTAATGGTATTAATCCAACAGTGAAAATTTACAATTCAAATTGTTAACAACTAGTTATCATTTTATTTTTGATTGTGCTAAAATATCTAAATTATAAATAAACAAACAAAAAAATCATATTCCTTAATAAAATTTGCATTTTTTGCAACACAAAGAATAAGACATATCAGATGTCTTCCTCTGAATTAAAAACTTGATTCGTAAATTGCAAAATCAACTCTCTCTAAAAACCTTTTGTTCTTCACTTGCAATGGAACATTGAAAATGACAAGCAAAATAACAACAAATGAAAAAATAGATTAATGAAATACATTTTTATATGATTAGGATGTTTAATTATTTTCTAATTTTTAGTGCATTTGAGGCTTTATTCAATAGTTGAATTATCCTAATCTGATTTCATTCTAAACTTAGGATTCCTAATTTTACCTACTTCTTTTAATTTTCTATAATATATATATTTTTTTAATTTGATATTTTTTTAACTTTTGTGTATTCCTAACTTTTAAATTTTAATTTTTATTTAGGTATTATAAAAATTTAAAATTTTCTATTTATTTATAAATTTTAAATTAATGTTTTTAGAGTTGTGTAATGACTCTTAATTTTATTTTTAATTTAAATATTTCATTTCAAAATTTCAATCTAAAGCTGACAATATAATAAATAAAATTGTACTAAATAATAATTTTGCAAACAAAATTGGAGGGTATAAATATTTTAACTTCAAAAGGTTTCTCAAGAAAGATTCAATATTAAAATTAAGACAATAAATCTTTTATTTTATTTTCATTCCTGTCCTCCTTTCTTAAACACCTACATACTCAAGGGACATAAAAAATTCTTTAAGTGAAGTGTTTTTGTTTTAAATTATAGATATACTTTTATAAATAAATATCTTGTTGAGAATTAATTTTATTTTATTTTAATTTTAAATTTAAGCATTTAAGTATATAGACTTTAAGTATATACATGTATAGAATTTGATTTAGAATTTAGATGTGATTTAATTGTTTTGATATTAGTAATTAGATGGGCCTGAACCCATGCATAAAAGTCAAAACTGACGAGTCAAACAAGTTTTACGAGAGGTAAAACAACCCAAAAAATAGAAAGAAACAACATAGCTAAAGAAACGGGCCAGTAGAGCCAGCCAAATCTAGAAGGACCAGCAATGGGCCTATTAATAGTAAGGAATACTAAGAGGGGGGGTGAATCAGTATTCCACAAAACCACTTCTTAACAAGTTTATTAATTCAATCTCCAAAATTAATAATATAAAAGCAGAATAAACATAGGAACAACAACCATAAAGACAACACATGAACACAAGTATTTTTATGTGGAAAACCCAAAAAGAGAAAAACCACGGTGAGTGTTAGCTCACAATATATTAATATAGTACAATACTAGATTACAAGAAGGCTCATTGCCTTAGGGATTACTACCTAGAGAAATGCTCACTGCAAGAAAGGCTCACTACCAAAATAGGCTTACTGCCTAGAGAAAGAAAGAAGACAGAAGAATGGCTCACTGCCAATTTGAACTTCCCAAATTGCATCTACATATGCATGGTTATAGCTCCAATGAAGCATAGAAATAATGTCTCAAAACTCTTCATCTCTGACTACTCTATTTCACTGCTATGCTTTACATAGAAACAAGACCTCTCTTCTTCTGCTCTTATCGCTTCCTCAAAATCGCCTTACTTCGCATGTTGCACATACACATCTTCACATTCACACAACACACTTCAAACACTGAATTTGATCCCATATATATATCTGCAACACTTAAAATCTTCACATTAAGTCGGCCTACATAGATGAAGTGTATAGTTAATAAACTTGTATCTTGTCGGCCAAATCCACTCACCAAAATACATAGTGGACCTGAATAATATTTGAAATACCTTCTCATATGTCGACTCCAATTATAGAACCACTTAGGATAAATTTCTAATCAATAAAACTTACTGCACACAAATCAAACTATCATGTCGGCCTCAAACAAAGATTGTTACTAACTCAGTCTAACTATCAGATCATAACTCTCACTGTGTACCACAATACTTGCTCAAAATCGTATCGAAGACTCCTTACACATGATAGATCATACCTTCAAAACCACAAACCAAAATATCCTTTAGCGACAAAATGTGGACCATCATAATCCATACTCTGTCATAGTCAAACTCTGTCAAACAGTACTTAGTAGTGTCATGACCCACTTCTAACCCTCAAACATATTTTGAGTTCTGAGGTTGATTTGAATACTATGCATAACTACTTTTTTTTTTTTTACCTTAAATGTCTAGTTGTATGTATTTTATTTAAATCTTACTAACACACATAGAAGCTATTAAAATTAAATAATATACATACAGCCTCATTAAAAACAAAATAATTGAAATAGTGATGATAATAAATAAATATTTTTCTGTTTTATCCCAATTTAAAATTCTAAATAAATAAATTGTCAAGAAGGGTACACTTCTAGAAAAAGAAATAAATGAGGTCCAACTCCCCATTTTCCAAGTCAATAACACTTATTGATAATTCAGGTTTGCACATGAATTTATGACAAATGGGAAATTTGAAAGAAAACATTTAAAGAATAATGAGTCATTTTCCACTAAATTTTTTGGCAATTTGGAAAATGAAAAAGAAGCATTTCTTGAGAGACTTGACTCAAAGACTTGAATTTTCCACCATAAGGGTTGAATTTTTCTATAAATAGAATCGATGGAGGAAGGAGAGACACACCTTGATTTTGGTTGGATTGCTGGAGCAATCTGTAAGAGCAACCTCCTCTCCTTAATTTTATTCCTTTCCCTTTTTGAATATTGTATATAGTTATTATCAAGATGATATTATGCATTTTACATTCCTATTTAATTTTGAGCTCATTTTGATGGAATGTCTTCAAATATGTTGCTAAGTTTGGTTCATTATGATTTAATTGTTGTTTGTATTAGTTAACTAGCCTAGATTTATGTAAAAGAGATTTTATCCTCTTACAAGAGCATATATTTATATAGTTACAAAAATAATGCCTAAAGTTGCTCTATGGGGTATGTTTAACAGACGAAATGTAATTGCCTAACTTTTCACTATGTCGGCAGAATAGTAATTCATTCTCCTCCTCTTCCACAACATTAGTAAATATCTTGAATCTAGAACGTTCTCTGTTGCCTCCATCTTCCATGCCAATTTCTCAAACTTTGCATGGATCTCCTGTGTCTAGGACTGTGATCTAACTCCTACATGAAAGCGTGTATCGTTTTATGGCCTTAAATCCAACAACGTCCAGGGGTCTTTTTAATTCGTCTAACTTTCATCAATCTCCTTACCATTGGTCCTCACCGTACCTACCCACTTCTGCAAAGACATTTGAGAGAAGGATGTAAGTCATGCAACTTTTTTTTAGGATGTAAATAAAAGAGCAGTGTCACTGTAAATACTGCAAAGCCTAAATTCACTTGTGATCTACAAGCACCAAGAAATCACATCCACACAATCACCACAAGTTTAATTAGCATCGAAATGATAAAGTTTAGGGTCTCCTCAAGATAGCTAGCACTATTAAAATGGTCAACCCTGCACACATAACAATTGATTGCAGCTGTACAATAAGGGTTACTCATGTGATTTAAGTATGCCCTATTCCACAGCCCCCATCAGACCTAGATAGGGAGCTCGCTGCTAAAGGTTGTGGAATTTGGCTTTAGGTCTGCCAAATGCATTTGCTTGAAAGTTTCAAAAGCCTTTTTCAACAAATACATTTTTGTGCATATCTTGTGATCATTGCGGTCTATGAGACCATATTTCTTTCAGGTATTTTGTCAAACAGTTCACGTGCCTTTTATTTGAGTCCACAATTTGCATACGAATCTGCTAGGGCACGTACAACTACCACATCTGATAAAACTTTCCCCGTCCATTATGCTTTGATAGAAGTCCATCCCCTGTTCGAAAATGCCATTTTGGCACACACAGGGAGGACACTTACAGAGGTTGTGGAATTAGCTGCTAATTGCAGTTGCTTTAAACTTTCTGAAGCATTTTCAACGAATCCATTTTGTGCATATCCTGCAATCATTTTAGGGATTTTATCAAACTGTTGGCGTGCCTTGTCTTTCCTTCCTCATTTTCCATGCATGTCTACCAGGGAACTTGCAACTACAACATTTGATAAAACTCCTCCTTCCATTATGCTTTGATGGATGCTCATACCCTATTCAAAATCTTCCATTTTCACATAGGGTGGGAGGATGCTGGCAAAGGTTGCGAAGTCTGTTTTACACTTGCCAATTGCTTTTACTTGAAAGTTTCTAAAGCCTTTTCAACATGTTGATTTTTTGTGTATCCTGCTATCATTGGATTTCATGATACCACATTTCTTTGAGGCATTTTGTCAAACAGTTCACGTGCTTTGTGCATGCTTCTACATTTTGTATACATGAGTACCAGGGTATTTGCAGCTACATTTGATAAAATTCCTCTTTCCTTTATGGTTTCATGAATGTCCATGCCCTGTTCCAAACCTCCCATTTTGGCACTGGCGGGGAATAAGCTGGCAAATGTGAACTAATGAGGTTGGAGACTTGTTCATTGCATTCGGTGAAATGCTTCACTTTATGCTGACAACCTGCATTCTCAAGAATAGACATATATATCACCATGCCATCTAAATGTCTACGAACCTATGAAAATGTCTTAAATGGAGCACAATAGTTGTTAGTTAAACTCAAACTATGGAGATATATATATCCCTACCAAATGTAGATTAAAATGCCTAGGAAATCTCTTAAATTGAGCACAATAGTTGCAATTTATACACAAAATACAAAATGGTGAAAATTATACTTGGTGGTGCCGCAAATAGCAAAATAAAATATTAGTTGTTATAGAATGTGAGCGTAATTACTAGGTGAGTTATGAATTTTGGATATTTGATCAATGGTATCCAATTTCATACCTAATAATATTATTGATAGAAGTAACAATAGCAATCTACATTTCAAAAGTAATTATTGAAATAGATATTAGATTTCAATTTTGACAAGTGAATATGTATGAGTTTATAACCGTGGGATTTGTGTTATTAATTAATTTAATTGTTAGCAAGCAATGAGAGTAAGTCAATTTCACTTTAAATTGTTGACTCCTTCGTAAATAGAGTTGTATGAAGAATAAATTATCTTTTGTTATATCAATCCTTTTTTTGCGGCCACTACAAAAATAATAAGTGAACTAATTAAATAAATCGATAGGATAATTACTTAAGAGAAATGAATTTGATTTGTGATAAGACAAAATGAATTTATTGAAAACAACATATATTGATTTAGTATATTTAGAATGTCGACCTTTATATATGGGTACATAAGTTATGGGTGTCAAAATGGGAGACGTTTGGAAATTGAATACAATTAAAGACATCATATTGATTTCCTTAGATAAAAGTACATTAAAAATATTTGAAGGCAACATTAAAATTTACTGAATAATGAGTGGAGTAAATGAACTACCTTGTCCCTTGAGCATGAAGTTTCAAAGACAAAGGTCTTTTAAATGAATCAATGCTATAGTAATATAAATTATGACCATGGAGGAATCATGATTAGAATTGAGAAGTTCTTTAAATTGATTGTTAATTGGAAAGTTATAAAACCTTAGAGAAACCATTTACCAGTTTTAGGTAACAAGAATCATTGTTTATCTTTGATCGAGTTTTATTCACAAGTTTATTAACAATGGAAATTATATAATTTTAATAAAGTATAAACCCATTTAGGGAGTTTAAAGTAAGCCTCTTGTTGAGATATCAGTCTTATTTTACAACTTTTATTAAGTCCTTATTAAAAGTAAGTTTGTAATGATCATGTAATAAATCGTATCAATTCTTTACTTTTGGAACAAAGTCTATTAGATGTATGGCAAATAAGTTATCAAGATTTCCTTGTTTTTCCAAGACTGAATATTTACATACATTACTAATAGAACATCTTTTCTAGTTCATGTTATGTACAATTATGAATCGATAAAATTGAATTAAGTATTTTTTTTAGTCGCATTCATTATGTATAAGTGAAATGATCAATCATACTTACTATACTTTGCTTCATTATGTTTTAGAGAAGTATCTTTCCTTTGTCAATTTCTTTATTAGTTATTATGCAAGTTTTTCTTTTCTAATAGATAGGTAAACTTAATATACAAACATCCAAACATAAAACAAATCGTAGTGTTCAATTTTTATGGTACCTCTGTGTCACGTTTACGGGTAATGCCATCGCATTGAACAAAGTACCTCATGCCTAACATAGCTGCAACAATGATGTCTGGGCATCGTCCCTCTAAATCATCGGGGAGTAATAAGGGACATGTTGGAAGTTAAATCCACAGGAAGGGAAAATCTCCTCAGATATCCCATTAAAAAGATTAAATAAAAGACGAGTTTATTGAAATAGTCATATGATGATTACCATGTGAATCTTCAAGTATTAAGGCTAAAATGCTCATTTAGAAAACCCTTCAAACTATCAACAGAAAATGAGGCTTATTGACAACACGATTCTAAATCAGAGATGACTTGTAAAATGTTAGATAGGGCAACTAGTCTGAATCAAAAACCTTATATGCCGTATGCTGTCACCTTGTCTTCACGAATCTTGGTGATCAGAAAGCACTAGGGAATTAGGAGCGGACTTAGTCATGAAATTACCTAATTTGTCTTGAGGAAGTAAACTAGATTTCATGAGCAGACACCTTATAAGGATTCTTCCACACTAGGACTAATTGACAAACACCCCTTTAGGTGTTTGTTGTAGTGGACTAATTTTCATCCCTATTTCACCAAGTGGGTGGCAGCCGATGAAGAACTGTCTGGGGTAGGGAATAACCCTAGAAAGGGCTAGATACTGGCTCACAGTTGCATCAAACATAGTGCAAAATAGAACTACATATTCACATTCCCTGTGTTAGTCGTATCCGAAGGAGGGGGGCCTTGATCCTATGGATACAGGGTATGTAGGCAGTCTAGATGGTGAAGAATGCCCCCAATACTCAGGTCCCCCAGATGTAGGGTGTTCTATAATCGTAATCTTAATTTTCTGTGTAGTGAATTTTGAGATGTGTTAACA
Source organism: Cunninghamia lanceolata (assembly GCA_027924645.1). Classification (NCBI taxonomy): domain Eukaryota; kingdom Viridiplantae; phylum Streptophyta; class Pinopsida; order Cupressales; family Cupressaceae; genus Cunninghamia; species Cunninghamia lanceolata. The sequence continues at coordinate 6,264,927 of BSBN01001164.1, read as the reverse complement.
TGAGATTGTTTAATTACTTTTGTGTAGATGATAAAGATGCAGTTCTTGGAGGTAAAGCAAGTTGTCGAAAATGAATGCAGAATGAAAGCATGACTTAAGGTATGTGTTGATCTATTGACCCTGCATGTTATCTTGAGAAATGTACTTTCTCTCTTCACTGGAATATTAGTGGTGAACTTTTCAAGACTTTGTGACTTTAGAAAACTAAGCTCTAGTTGTCTAACAAAATTAACATTTACTGAGAAATGTTTAGAGTTAGTAGTAAAATTTTATGAATTTGCATTTCCTGCATCTATTAGATCAAAATTTTTATTTCCTCAGTATCTTTGAATTCAGAGTTAGTATTATTTAGTTAAGAATGAGTCAGGTCCTTACAAGCAGCTTGTAACTATTTTTCTGATGGACTTCAGAACCTACAACTCTAGATTTAGACACTTCATACAAGTGTTTACAACACCTCAAAACCTAGTATCAAGATATGTAACACCAGAAGAATGCGGACCAAAACAAAGGTGTGTTCTACTTTAACTGGCATTGTATTATGTTCTAGCGGACTTAGGCCATTTGAAGATATACTTCCAAAACTGATCAAAAGCTAAAACCTTGGATATGAGATCACCTGAGAGTTAGGAACATCATACCAGAACCATAGTACTTGGTCTTCAATTGTAGACCAATGCCAATCCAAACATAGTTTTTCTGTCACTGCCTCTATACATTGCCAATACTTAGCCAAAATGACTAAGTCTTCTTCACCAGACCAAAATCTCTATTCCATCCTTGTTCCTTTTCTTGTTGCCATCAATGACAACACTCAACTATTCAATAGAGCAGTGTCTCTTGCTAACAATCTCTCCCTTTGGCATTGATGGCAAGACTCAGTGAAAATGCTTGTGTTTCTCCCTCTTACTTTGTACACTATTTTTCTATTCTCATTTAGATGTATGCTTATTTTTCACTAGTTTTCCTCTCCCCCTTTGACATCAATGGCAAAGGTTGGTGTACAAGGAAAATTGTGTCAAAAATTCTTCAAAAATTGTCGTATTCTACCGCATATATACAAGTACACATTACTATCTTAATTTACATTTAAAGGTAGAATATCATTATAGATAGTCTTTATCAGGGCTATCTCCCCATTCCACCTATTCCTTGCACTCTCCAAAATATGGACGTGACCATTTATCAAAAAGACTAGCTTTTCTGCCTTCTGCACATCTGATGGTGTATCAATTAATGCTTGTGATTTCAAGGATTCTTTTGCTAGATTGGTCATGGAATTAATTTTTGGACTTATTAGTCCCCTTAGTTGGCACAACCTATCTTTGACTTCTTCCCTTTTCTTGATTAGAGTGCTCAAATCATTGTGAATATTTGTAACTTGTGCCTCTTTGGTGTTTATTGACTCAACTGCCTGATTATGTCTTAGAAATATTAAGCAGTTTGAGTTCCATATCTTTGATTTTCTCTTCTAATTCTTTTGTGACTTCTGGCCAAGATAAGAAAAATTTGTATATTGTATAGGCTTCTTCAATGGTATTCTAAATGCCTTTTATTTTATTTACTAACAGAGCTACATCATTTTGTTGAATGTCAAGAACACTGAGAGGGGGGTGAATCAGTGTTCTATAAATCTTTTCATGCACTTTTACTTTTAACCATTTCCAAAGATTAATCAAATAGAAGCATAATATGTAAATGAATAGCAACAACAAAAGCATGACACATAACACCAAGATTTTACATGGAAAACCCAAAGAGGGAAAAACCATGGAGAGGATTAATTCTCAAATATATATTGTAATCATTACAAGAAATGATGTTCAGGCTTGGTTACTCCACATGCCTAAAACATGTTGGCTCACTGCCATGAAGTACAACTAGGTCTAGCAGGCTCACTGCCTCAACCCTAAACCTAGAAAGATTACAATAATGGTTGTTAAACACTAATGGAGGCTCACTGCTAGGCTCACTATCTTGATGAAAAAGGCTCACTACCAAGTACAAAGCAAATTGCACATGAAAACTGAATACTTCTTAAGCATCTGTCACTATGCTAGGGTGTAGTCATCTATCAAATGAATTCTAAATCCTAAGTCTTCATCCTTGATGTTCTTCTAACTCTGCTTTGTTATTGGCATGCTCACATCTCTCATGCACATGCCTACTTCCTCACAACTAAAATTCATCACCTTTATAAGTCCGCATCATGATTTGATCCACAATTAGGTCTTCATCTAACAAATAAAATGTGTACATAGAAAGATGTAGCTTGTCAGCTTAATCCAATGCACTATATGTTGTGTGGACCCAAACCTTCAGTCAAACGTGTTCATATAGGTCGGCTCTAATCATTCAATTACTTACATAGATCGTTCAAACAATATCTCTTCTCTGCACAATGGTTTATCATACTAGTTAGACTGCTCCTTAAGAGCATGCTTAAAAGGTGCATCTGTTGACTCACAACTTTTACTGCGGATCACACAACACCTCCAAAATCATATCAAAGACTCTTGACACATTCCCAATCTTACCCTCAGAACTTCAAGGCATGATATCATCTTGCGGAGAAATGCGGACCATCAGAACTCAGACTCTGTCTCTATCAAACTCTGTCAAACTCTATGTCGATACTTAGCAGCTTGCAACTATGTTTCTGGTGGACTTCAAATCTCTTAACTCTGGAATTAGACACTTCATATAAGTGTTTACAACACCTCAAAATTGTATAATAAAATGCTCACCTATGGAGGAATGCAGATCATTGTACTACGCCCTGTTCACTGTCTATGCTATACCTTTGTTCACACGGACTTAGATATTTCTTCCAAATGACTTATGGAGGAAGTTAGGGCTTGAGCTCTAGAGCATGACACTACCAAGTAATTACTACCATCATACCTAAACTGCATTATCAAATCATCATCTTGTGGAAGCACACTAACCCACTTACTGTCCTTTACTCTGTACATACCCATACTTAGTCAATTCTGCCAACTGGACCTGTAATCTGATGTGATCTTCTAGAGTTGTATCTCACTGCCATACTGATGATCTCTTTGATCATTTTTGCCATCAATGACAACATGCAAGTTCATACCGGAGTAGTGTCTCTTACCAACAATCTCCCCCTTTGGCATTGATGGCAACACTTAGTGAAAAATGCTTGACTGCTCCCTCTTACTATATACACTTCATTTTTCTTCTCCCCCTGAGATGTTTATCCATTTTTCATAGATCTTCTTCTCCCCCTTTGACATCAATGGCAAAGGGTTTGATCCAGAACCAAAAAAATATTGTGTGTTCAAAATTTTTATGTATTATGTCGCATATTTACAAATGTAATCTTCAACCTAATTTTACATGTGCTGGAGGATGTCATTGAAGATGTTCTTTACTTGAGACCATTCACCATCCTATATTTTCTTGCCATTATCCAAAATTTGAATATGACCACTGAGTAGAAAAATTATAGCTTCTGCCTTTTGTAAATCTAATGGCACTGAGGCAGTTTGTCTAGCAAGTTGATCTTCAGCCACAAGCTTAGTCATTGAATCAAGTTTGGGACTGATTAGTCTTCTCAATTGTCCCATTCTACTCTTTATTTGATACTTTTGATTTATTAAATTGATCAATTCATTGTGGATGTTAATGACTTGAGCTTCCTTGTTGCTGGATGATTCATGTACCGGATCAAAATTCTTAGAAATATCCAGCTATTTTTCTTCCAATTCCTTGAACTTTTCTTCTATCTTCTTTGTAACTTCTGGCGATGATAGACAATATTTATATATACATCACCAGCTTCTACAATAGCACTCTGAATATTCTATATTCCATTTTCTAGTTGAGCCTTATCATGGGCTATCAACTTTGTCAACTCATCTAGCCTTTTCTCATTAAACTCTTGTCTAACTTTTGTTTTAGCAGATTTTTCAAGAGGTTCAAAGTGTGTACTTACAGAGTGAATTAGTCCCTTGAGTTGATAAGTGGCAGAAATAGAGGTATTCTTCTAGTAAGTTGGCACCAGCTTTTCCAAAATGTTGGATGCATCATTTATGAGTTCACTATCCTCAATGTGGGACTTCAAAATCTCTTTTCTTGCTTTAACTTGGACAACTGAAGCAAACTTGAACATTTGAGTAGGAGACATTATGTTTAGGTTTATTGGACCTTGTATTGATTCAATCTCATCTAGAACTAATTCTTCTTTTTCCAAAAGCTCGTTTACTGTCTCCGCAGTGTCTCTTGCTGCTTCTTCAGACACTTCTTCTTCTTGATTTTATTTCATAGGTTCTATGTCCATATTCTCTTGTTGACCAATATTTTGCTTTGGTGTAGGGATTTCCTCAGCTCAATCAAGTTCTTGATTATCAACTTTGATCTGCTCATCAATTTTCTCCTTATTTTCTGGATCATCAGTCTGTTGTCCTAGAAGAAGACTTGTTTCAGTTTGATCCTTTTCAGCAGCACGGGTTTGATCAGATTCTTCCCTTTGCTTTTCTGTTACTCTATCTTTTACCAATGGATTTGTATCAATTTGGTCCAAACCTTGATTCATGTTGACTTGTGGAATAGATGTGTCATCTCTATCATTTGTTTCTTCATTGTCATAGATGGTGGGAATATTGTTTTTCTTCAATATTTCCAAAATGGTTTCCTTTGTTTCCTTGACCACATTGTCGATTTCACCTATCATTAATGAATTCATCCTTTTCTTGGTCCTGAAGGCATCCTTGAGTTCCTTAGAAATTTTGGCTTCTTCTTCAGGAGTGATCTCTGGAGTTAACCTTATTAGTGCATGTTGTTTGAGTTCAATATCTTTGGCCATAGCAGTTTCTTTTTTGGCTGACAAAATACTTCCCAAGGTAGCTGGGAGATCACCAATGATCTCAATGAGAGCTCTATTGTATATGTTCAAGTACTTTAAGGTGGCTTCTTCTAAAACCCTTTTATCAGCATTACTGTAATAATCATAGAATTCAGCCACAAGTTTTAAGTTTCCATCAATAGTGACAGATTTTAATATATCTTCAAGCTTTAATGTGGCTTGAGACTCATCTACATTCTATCTTTTGTTGGGTATCTTTCTTCTGGATGACTTCTCCTTTCTACTTTTGGAGACTTTAGTAGCCTCAACTTTCATTTTCTTTACTTCTTCATTTGATTCTATCTCTTCTTCATCCTTTTCTCCCACATTGACATACAATCTTTTTCCCTTCACCTTCTTCATGTTTGTATCCTTGTCAGAGGGTTTCTTTGATGATGTTGTACTAGATGAAGTAGTAGAGCTTCTGGTAGTCCTTTGTGTTGTTTCAGGCTCTCTTTTCTTCTTTATAGACTCTTCTGGAACCTTATCCTATTCACTTTCTTGTTTTTCCTTCTTTGTTTTCTCTACATTTTCTCTTGATTCCTTGAGTTGCTCTTTAGTGATGCCATACCTTGCGGCAATTTCTTGTACCTCTTTTCTCACTTTTCTGGTGGATTCAGTTTGTCTAAGTTCCTCATGGAGTTTCACAGATAACTCCTCATATGCCCCAAACCTTCTTTCGTTGGCATCTTTAGGTTTGTTGAGTAGGTGCTAGGCATAGTTTTCCAAAATGTGTTTATCTACCTCATAACCCATGGGCATTACCCATACGGTTCTAGGTTCCATAGCCTACATTAAACTTTGATCCTTAGTGGCCATGAAACAAATTGTATCCTTGTACTTATCAACAATTTTCTCATAAATTCTTTCTCTAGAGTGCATCATACTTTGAAAATTCTTGAAAAATCCCCATAGGGCTGCTTTTTGCTCATTATAACTTCCCAAGTTATTAAGACAATTTCTAATTTGTACAGCTACTAGTTTATTACTCAACCAAATCAATCACTTCTGATTTGGGAATTCATTCAAGAAATAGAAGAATAAATAGATAATTAGTGTACCATACTTGAACCGATAGTTCTTGCTTTCCTTTCTCTTCTTCAGATTCTCTAGTAGTTGAGTTCGTAGCAGTTCACACAAATCATAATCTGCGTTCTCTTTGACCATTTGATAGGTGGTGTATATTGCAATACCAAAAACTAAGTTCTCCAAATTTGAAAAGTAAACTTTGTAAACTATGACCATTGAGGCAAACTTTACTGTAGGATCAGTGATATCATTTATCATCAATGCCCTTTTGTCAAATTGTGCTCCGATAGCATCTGTAACAGTTTGATTCTTGACCACCATCAATAATGGTACTCCTCCAGTGGATTTTAGTCCAGTGACTACCTGAATTGTCTCTTTGGTTATTTTAAAGGGTTGCCCTTTCCCTAACCACATGAGTTCGTCATGGATTTGACTAAGGATATACCGGACCCACTCGTCGTCTGCAAATGTGTGAAACTTTGCATACTAGATGAATTTCTTCTCCTTCAAGGATTTGTATTCTTCTTTAAATCAAATTGATCATTACTTAAGTGTTTCAGGAATACATTTGAGAATTTGTCACCACCGAGCTCATCTAGGGCCATATGGATGTATTCCCTAACATCTTCCACATACAGGACTCTGTAGGGTATTTTTGAGAATGCACCCATTGGATCCACTTTAGTTCCCTTGTAGGGGTGTTTCTTAGACTTAGGTCAAGGTCAATCAGAGATGTCTATGACTTGCAGAGTTGCCATTGCAGAAATTCAACAGATTCACAAATGAGATTTTAATGAAAAATACCTTATTTCACTGAGTTAGGGTTTCCTTTCTTCAAATGCTTCAAACCTTGGTTGTTGCTGCTCAAGTTTAGCTTTGATCTCTTTGAATTTATTATAGCTCTGAGGCAAAGTGATTTTGAAATCAAACAAGTTCCTTTTTATCCTCCGCATGGCTTGACCTAGTCGTCATTTAAAGCTCATTCCCAAAAGCTGTCAAAATGCAGTCGATTATGATTGCTCTACAATATGCTGCATTGACCCTTTTTCTTTTGGATTTTCTTATAAGAGTCGTGTCACATCAGATTTCATCATACGCCTTCATACTAGATTCTGGCACCCACTTTCTAGCTGGGGAATTTAGATTTTCAACATTGCTCCCCCTGAGCTAGAGCTCTCAATTTACTTCCCAGAGGAAGTGTCTACATCAGATGCTAGTGTGGATCCATCCTTAACCTCATCCCTTTTAACCTAGTTCATACTCATCTCATTCTTGGTTTTTATTGGATCAACCTTTTCTTTTCCCTTATCATTCCTTTGCTCTATTTTTCTTTCTTCGGCATAGTAATTTCTCTTCGTATTTTTGCTTCTACAAAATCTTACAGCATGTCCAAATTTGTTGCAATTGAAACATTCGATGTTTCCTTGTCTTTGAATTTTTCCTCTAAATGAATTCATCCTTGATCTACATTGATTAGCCATGTGTCCAAATCTATTGCATGTGAAATACTTGCCATTGAAGAATTGACCATTCCTAGAATAGTTTGGCATATTTCTTGACATACTTCTGCACTCATTTGCTTTATGACCAATCTTCTTGCAATTGAAACATTTACCAGAGAAAGATGGAGAATTTTGATTCATTCTACTTCTACATTGAGTAGCCCTATGACCATACTTATTGCATTTATAACAGTGACCATTGAAGAACGAGTACCTCTGCGCATTTGGTTGTCTGATCGAAGGTCTTTTAGGTCTTCTTCTTTGATTTCTAAACTGGTATCCTCTATTTTGGCTTGACTCATTGTTTATTTGACCAGATTTTGAACTTTTTCCTTTCTCAAATCCTAAACCATGCTTGCCATCAACACTCTTTTGGCTAGCAATCATTTCATCAAGCTTTGCAGTACTTATCTTGAATTTTTCTTTAAAGCTTCTGGCCTTTTCCAAATCTGTTCTTAGAGATACAATTTCTTTTTCAAGTCATGCACAATCTTCTGATCTGTTCTTCACAATTTGATTCAGATCATCTTCTTCTCTTGTTCTTTCAAAAACTTCTGCTTCCAAATCATTCAGGGCTTCATTTGCTGATAACAATTGATCATTAACTTCTTTGTATTTGTCTTTGAATTTCTTGACTTGCTCTTTGAGCTTTAAGATGCATTCATCATCTTGTTGTAAGTTTTCTCTCAGATCCCTAACTTCTGCGTTAGAGTTTTCAATATCCATAAGAGTTGCTTCTAGTTGTTTGTAGCTTTTATAATTTCCATATCTTCTTGCTGCCATGATCACACTATCCCATATCTTCCTTAAGTGGTTAGACTTTTTCCAAGGAACCTCGCTCTGATACCAATTGTTGAATGTCAAGAACACTAAGAGGGAGGGTGAATTAGTGTTCTATAAATCTTTTCATGCACTTTTACTTTTAACCATTTCCAAAGATTAATCAAATAGAAGAATAATATGCAAATGAACAACAACAACAAAAGCATGACACATAACACCAAGATTTTATGTAGAAAACCCAAAGAGGGAAAAACCACAGAGAGGATTAAATCTTAAATATATATTGTAATCTTTACAAGAAATGATGGTCAGGCTTGGTCACTCCACGATCTTGAAACATGATGGCTCACTGCCATGAAGTACGACTAGGTCTAGCAGGCTCACTGCCTCTGTTGCAAGTATGAGGTAAACCAGTGTTGTCATTGATGTCAACATACTCATATTGCATTGACAAGATGGATTGGATGAGCAGTGTGCTGAGGATATTGAGAAAATTAGCCTCAGTCAGGAACAGTGAAGAACAGTGATAAGAAGAAGGCAAATGTACTGTATAGGATGAGAACCGGAGGATGCGGATTAAAGGGTCTGTAGATATGAGTCTTGAGATGCTTTAGTTAAGATTTCAGAGGTCCGCATGAAGATCTAAAGGAGTTGTGGCTGTCGGTGTAGAACCGGTTCTGGCAAGTGCTTAGGGGTGACAGAGGATCACAGAAAGGTCCGGTGAGGTCCGGAATTGTACAATCCTAATCTGCGGATTGGAAAGAGTGTTTGGGATATCCTTGTGATATGCCAACTCGAGTTTTGTATGATTTAGAGGTCTGGAAGTACCTCTTGCATTATGACAGTGAAGACAGACTGTGTTCTTGAAGTTCCGGATGAGGAAGACAAGAGATTCCAGTAGGTAAAGAAAGTGCGGATGTATCCGGTCAATCAGGCAGGCTTGTGAAGGTTCTTAGATCATGTTGAGGTTATGTTGTTGGTCTGCATTGATAGTAGAGCCCGGAATTGAAGATATTCTTCCGGATGAAGTTCTTGCTCTGTTTAGCCGACCGGATGAGTTGTTCATCCTGCGAATGTTCTTGTGGTGGCCGACCGGATGTGTTATTCATCTTGCGGATGTTCTTATGGTTGTTTGCCGACTTAGATGTTTGTTCCTAAGTTGATGTCTTGCATAAATAATGGTTTGTGAGTTCATTTCGAGGTGTGGAGTGTGTCGAGAAGTGTGGGATAGCGAAGAGAAGTGCGAAAGGTAGAGCAGAGGTTTTTGGGCTTAATTGGAACTGATCTGGACATGATAGAGATGTCATTCTCCAGTTCAAGACTGTGATTTTTATCACTTTGTAGACAGTGTGTCTCCTTGTAGGCAGTGGGCCTCTTTGTGAGCAGTGTGCTCGGGCAGTGAGCCCTAATTGGCAAGTGCCATTCTTTTTCTTATTCTTCTAACAGAGAATAATCCTTGGGTTAATCATCCCGTGGTTTTTCCCTTAACCGGGTTTTCCACGTCAAAATCTTGGTGTTCAATGTGTTGATGTTTTTGTGTTTATGTATTATGCTTTCATGGATGATTAATTGATATGCTGTTAACTAACAACCAAGAATCAAGTGTTTGAAAGAAAAAGAAGTTTTATACAACTGATTCACCCCCCCCCCCTCTCAGTTGTATGCCCTAGATCCAACAGCCTCAACCCTAAACCTAGCAAGATTACAATAAGGGTTGTTAAACTGTAAGAGATGTTAAACCCTAATGGAGGCTCATTACCTTGATGAAAAATTCTCACTACCAAGTACAAAGAAAATTGCACATGAAAACTGAATACTGCTTAAGCATTTGTCACTATGCCAGGGTGTAGTCATCTATCAATTAAATTCTAAATCTCACCAAGTCTTCATCATTGCTAATCTTCTAACTCTACTCTGCTATTCACATGCTCGCATCACTTACACACATTCCTACTTCCTCACAACTAAAATTCATCACCTTTATATATCAGCATCATAATTTGATCCACAATCAGGTTGGCATCTAAGAAATGAAACATGCACATAGAAAGATGTAGCTTGTCAACTTAATCCAATGCACTATATGTTGTGCGGACCCAAATCTTCAATCAAACATGTTCATATAGGTTGGCTCTAATCATTCAATTACATACATAGATCCTTCAAACATTATCTCTTCTCCGCACAATGGTTTATCATATTGGTCGGCCTATTCCTTAAGAGCATGCTTAATAGGTCCATCTGTTGACTCACAACTTTTACCGTGGATCAAAAAACACCTCCAAAATCATATCAAAGACTCCTGACACATTCCCAATCTTACCCTCAGAACCGCAAGGTATGATATCATCTTGCAGAGAAATGCAGATCATCAGAACTCAAACTCTATCTCTGTCAAACTCTGTCAAACACTATGCTGATACTTAGCAGCTTGCAACTATCTTTCTGATGGAATTTAGATCTCCCAACTCTAGAATTAGACACTTCATATAAGTGTTTACAACACATCAAAACTACATAAAAAAATTCTCACATACGGAGGAATGTGGACCATTGTACTATGCCCTGTTCACTGTCTCAGCGACACCTTTGTTCACATGGACTTAGATATTTCTTCCAAATGACTTCCAGAGGAAGTCAGAGCTTAATCTTTGTAGCATGACACTACCAAGCAATTACTACCATCATACCTAAACCGCATTATCAGATCATCATCTAACAGAAGAACACTGACCCACTAACTGTCCTTTACTCTATACATACCCATACTTAGTCACATTTGCCAACTAGACCTGTAATCTGATGTGATCTTCCAGAGTTGTGTCTCCTTGCCATACTGATGAGCTCTCTGATCCTTGTTTCCATAAATGAAAACATGCAATCTCATACCGGAGTAGTGTCTATTGCCAACACATTTACTAACATGGTTTTCAATGTAACCAATCTCTTCTCATAAAACTCTTTTTTAACTTTTGCCTCTGCGGATTTTTGAAATGATTCAAAATGTGTACTTATTGAGTTTAGTAGACCCTTGAGTTGATTAGTTGAGGATAATGAGCTATCTTTTTTGAATGTCGGCATTATCTTCTCCAAAATGTTGGATGCATCACTGATCAAATTACTGTCCTCGATATGTGATTTTAGCATTTCCTCCTGTGCCTTGGCTTGAACAATTGATCCTAGTTTGAATTTCTGCACTAGTGACAATGAGGCCAAATTAATTGGTCCCTAAAGAAGTTTAGACTTGTATAGATCTTGTTGTCTCCTAGAATCAACTAGACATTTGCAGTGTTTCTTGCTCTGCCAGATACTTCTTGACTTTGTTCCATAGGATCCATGTCTATGTTCTCTTATGATCGATGTTTTTATTTGATGCAGGTCTCTCCTTAGTTTTCTCAGGGCTTTTCTTTTCCTCTTGTTCTTCCATTTGCAGAGAAATAGTATCAGTTTGTTCTAAACCTTGATGTGTGTTGGCTTTCAGAATAGATGTATTATCTCCAATATCAGTTTCTTCTTTATCAGAAATGGTTGGAAGATGATGTTCCTTTAGTACTCTTAGAATGATTTCCTTTGTCTCCTTCACTACTTTCTCAATGTCATATGACATGAGAGTATTCACTCTTCTCTTTATCCTAAACTCCTAGCTAAGTGCTTTGGAGATGTTTGATTTTTCTTCTGGTGAAATCTCTGGACATAGTTTTATCAAAGTGTGTTCTCTAAGTTCAACGTCTTTTTCCATTGTAGTCTCTTTTCTAACAAACATTATACTCGCCAAGCTGTGTGGAAGATCAGTTATTATCTCAATTAGGGCCTTTTTGTAGATCTTTAGGTATTCTACAACAACATTCTCAAGTATTCTCTTATCCAAATCATTGTATTCATCATACAATTGTGCAATGGGTTTCAAATTACCATCCACTATTATGGCTTTGAGAACACGTTCAAGGCTTATAGTTGCTACTTCTATCTGAGGTACATCTTGATTTTGCCTATCCTTACTGGAGGGTTTCTTTTTGCTGGTTTCAGAGGCTTTTGTAGCCTCAGTTTTCATCTTCCTTATTTCTTCATTTAATTTTGTTTCTTCTTCATCAACCCTTATACTTTCATGCATCCTTTTTGCTTTGGTTTTCACCCTTTTTTGCCTAGGTCCCTCTGTACTTGTAGATTGTGTGGGATTAGAAGGTATGGATGCAACTTTTGCAGAGCTAGATCCTCTGGTTCTTCTTCTTGATGCCTCTGGTTTGTCTGGTTTACCCTTGGGTTCTCCCAGAGTTTTAACTAGTTGATTTTTTCTCTTTTCTTTTGCTTCCTTATCAGCCTATGCTTTTTCTCTTGCCTTTTCCACTTGTTCTTTTGTAAAGCCTTGGACACTTTGGAGCTTAGAATGCAAAATTATTTTTACTTCAGATACAACTCCTTTTAATCCTCACATGCCGAAACCTAAGTATCATTAATGTTATTTTTCAAAAAGTTGTTAAGCACTTCTCTGATACTCACAGTGAATCTAAATTACTCTGCAATCCTTCACTTGGATCTTCTTCTACTAGAATTTCTTTTAGAAGTTTTCTCATAAGATTCTTCACAACATACATTACTATCAGATTCCAGTACAAACTTTTTGACTGGGGGTTTTTGATTTTCAACACAATTCCCCCTAAGCCAAAGCACCCAATTTACTTCTCGAAGGAAGTATCTACACCAGATGCTGTGTGGATCCATCCTTAACTTCAATTACTTCTTTCTTGATCCAGATCTTGTCCATTTCTTTCTAAGTTTCAACTAGATCAACTTTTTCATTTCCCTTATCATTCCTCTGCTCTGTTTTCCTTTCTTCAACATAGTAATTTCTCTTCACATTCTTGCTTCTGCAAGCTCTTACAACATGTCCAAATTTGTTGCAATTGTAGTGCACAATGTTTCCTTGTCCTTGATTCCTTCCTCTAAATGAATTCATCCTTGATTTGCATTGATTAGCCATGTGTCCAAATCTATTGCATGCAAAACATCTTCCATTGAATGATTGAGTATTCTTTGAGTTTTGAAATCCATTTCTTATCAGATTTCTATATTCATTTGATCTATGACCAATTTTCTTGCAATTGAAACATTGACTAGAGAATAATGGAACATTTGGATTTATTCTACTCCTACACTAAGTAGCTTTATGACCAAACTTTTTGCAATTAAAACAATAGCCATTGAAACATGGGTACCTTTGAGCATTTGGTTGTCTGACCAGAGATCTTCTAGGTCTTCCTTTTTTATTCCTGAACTGGTTGACTTTGTTTTTCTTCAACTAAAAATTTCCTTGACCCGATATTGAACTTTCTCCTTTCTCAAATTCTAAGCCTTTCTTAACATCTGAACTCTTTTGAATAGCAATCATCTCATCAAGTTTTGCAGAACTTATCTTGAACTTTTCTTCATAGCTCTTGGCTTTATCCAAGTTTGCTTTCAGGCTCATAATTTCTTTTTCAAGTTTCACACAATCTTCTGACTTGCTTTTTACCATTAGATTCATATTTTCTTTTTCTTTTGCTCTTTTAATAACTTTCACTTCCAAATAATTTAGGGTTTCATTTGTTGATATCAATTGATCACTAATCTCTTTGTATTTTTCTTTAAATTTCTTGACTTGTTCTTTTAACTTTGAAATACAATCATCAGCTTCTTGTAGGTTATCCTTCAGATCCCTGACTTTTGCTTCAAACTTTTTAAAATCAATAAGAGCTACTTCTAGTTCAACATTGTTTGAGAAATTTCCAAATCCCCTAGTTGCCATGAGTGAACTCTCCAAGATCTTCCTCAAGCTGTTAGGTTTCTTCCAAGGAACCTTGCTCTGATACCAATTGTTGATAGTAAGGAATACTGAGAGGGGGGGTGAATCAATATTCCACAAAATGGTGACTTCTTAACAAGTTTATTAATCCAATCTCCAAAATTAATAATATGAAAGAAGAATAAACATAGGAACAATAACCAGAAAGACATAACACATGAACATTAGGATTTTTATGTGGAAAACCTAAAAAGAGAAAACCACGATCAGTGTTAGTTCACAATATATTAATATAGCACAATACTAGATTACAAGAAGGGTCACTGCCTTAGGGCTCACTACCCAAAGAAATACTCACTGTAAGAAAGGCTCACTTCCAAAATAGGCTTACAACCTAGAGAAAGAAAGAAGAAAGAACAATGGCTCATTGCCAATTTGAACTGCTCAAATTGCATCTACACATGCATGGTTATAGCTCCAATGAAGCATATAAATACTATCTCAAAACTCTTCATCTCTGACTACTCTATTTCATTGCTCTAGTTTACATAGAAATAAGACCTCTCTTCTTCTTATCCTATCGCTTCATCAAAATCACCTTACTTCACATGTCACACATACAAATCTTCACATTCAGACAATACACTTCAAACACACACACACACACACACATGCACACACACACACACACACACACACACATATTTGCAACACTTAAAATCTTCACATTAAGTCAGCCTACTTAGATGAAGTGTATAGTTAATAAACTTGTAGCTTGTTGGCCAAATCCACTCACCAAAATACATAGCAGATCTAAATAATATTTGAAATACCTTCTCATATGTCAGATCTAACTATAGAACCACTTAGGATAGATTTCTAATCAATATAGAACTTACTGCACACATATCAAACTATCATGTCGGCCTCAAACACAGACTGTTACTAACTCAGTCTAACTGTCAGATCACAACTTTCACTGCAGACCATAGTACTTGCTCAAAATCATATCAAGGACTCCTTAGGCATCACAGATCATACCTTCAGAACTGCAAAAAACAATTTTCTTTAGCGGCAAAGTGTGGACCATCATAATTCAGACCCTATCACAGTCTACCTCTGTGAAATAGTGTAGCGATACTCAACAGCTTGTAACTATCTTTCTAGTGGACTTTAGAACCTACAACTATGGATTTAGACACTTCATATAAGTGTTTACAACACCTCAAAACCACATATCAAGATATACAACATCGGAAGAATGCAGACCAAAATAAATGTGTACATTCTGCTTTAACTGGCATTGTATTTTGTTCTACCAAACTTAGGCCATTTGAAGATATACTTTTGGAACTGATCAAAAGCTGAAACCTTGGATATGAGATCATCTAAGAGTTAGGAACATCATACGAGAACCATAATACTTTGTCTTCAATTGCAGACCAATGCCAATCCAAACACAATTTTTCTGTCACTACCTCTGTGCACTACCAATACTTAGCCAAAATGACCAAGTCTTCTTCACCAGACCAGAATCTCTATTCCATTCTTGTTCCTTTTTTTGTTGCCATCAATGACAACACTCAACTATTCAATAGAGCAGTGTATTTGCCAACAGGGCCAAGCTACTGCTTGGCCATAGATGTGAGACTACTAAAATTGCATGTCATCCTCTATTGGGAAACTCTAGCTTCTCCTTGAACGTGCTCTCATCCTTGTCTCGGTCATTCATCTCTTGCATGTCATCGATCTCTATCTATTTGTCCTGGGCCGCTTCTATCTAAATTCTAACTTGTTTACCTTTGCTATTCTTGTCCTTAGTCTTGGTTCAGTTGGACGGGCCAACCATACCCTATTTTGGCACCTCATGTACTGAATTACCAATTATGTCTTCTCTCATGGATTTGCTTTTTTCCAACTCCTCCTTGAGCACATAAAGGGTGGTAACAAATTTCTTAACTATCTCACAACTGAAGTTCACCAGCTCTACCATTTTCTTCTTGATCTTTTCCTGATTATCTTTTATCAAAATAATTTCATCCTCCATCTTTTCCCACTTCTTAAACTTGTTAGCTAGCTTCTCCAATTGCTCCCATAAGTCATCCCTACTCTCCCTAGGCCATTCTATAGTTTCTAGTTGATTTATAACTTCCAGATGTTATACTTTCCTCTTCGCATAGTGCAACTAAGCTAGTTACCATTTTAACACCTAGTTTTGAAGATCAAGTGCCTAGTAGAGGGTGGCAACCTTGTCTACAAGATGATTGCAAGAGCTATAGTCTTTATTTATTTCCCCTTGTATGTGATCACTATTACCCTTCATCTTCTTGTTGGGAGGCTCAGTAGGGTTTCTATTATTGTTATTGTTCTTTAGAGGCATAATACACTTACCTTTGGTAGGGCAATCCTCCTCTCCTCTAGTGCTATCAATCACAATGATGTCACTATTCAACTAGCCTTCATAGAAGATTGAGTCACTGCAATACTTTTAGGGTCCTTCAGACTTCTCAAGTGAGGCCTACTGGGGGGCTCAATATCCTAGACACAATGTTAGGTTTAGGGTTTGGGTGATACAAGATTGCCCTTACACCACTTGATGCTCATGCATCAAAAAATATGCCAATTCTCAAATCATAGCTCAACCATACTGCTCTACTCATAGAAATTTGAATTTGAATTTGGACCATTGATCGAGGACATGTCAGAAGAAAATTCATGGCTATTAGCACTGTAGATGTCATCCAATCACACCGTTGCATCCTTTGAATGGATGCACACTAGCACCTTCGTGCTCATGCGCTAGCATCAGCTTTATTCTCCTAGGACTAGGTCCCACCAACCATTAGGTATACTATCACATTAGCGCAAGGAATATTCCTCTACACCCTTGCACATCACACTCCCACAATCTAACAAAAAGAAAGGATGTCAAAATTGATCCATCACATGAGACTTTCAAGCCCATCGCTTCCATACAACTATCATCACACTAGCACATCCTTAGAAGATCTGTCAGTTATAGGACATGTGAAACCATGATAGCTCCAAATCTACGTTCAAGAATAGGAAACCGGCTACCAAACCCACAAGACTAGTAGAAAATGAAGCTAAGGACATTATATTATCACTTGAGCAAATCTCAGTGTTTCAGGTGATGAAATGGGGAAAATATATGGGGGTTCCACAAGGGAATATCCAAGAAAAAATCTTCTTATATGAGTCATAAACCATGTATCTTTCTAATAAAAATTAGATACTCCACATGTCCATAAACAAAGAAATAATGTTGCATATGTTCATAGTAAACAAACCTAGGATATACATGGGCATTAATCTAGATCTTTGTCAATACACATCAGTGCAACATACATCATGAATTGCAACTCATGCTTTGAAAATCTATTTTCTAGATGTGGATCAATTGGTTGTCGAGTCTTTTTATTTTCTAACATTTGACATGCCTGTAAAAACAAATATATAGAAAATCAATTTCTCATAACTAGGGGAATGATGTACACAAATTTCATTCAATATATAGTTGTAGGTGTAGACACCCAATTATGTCCATCCCTTGATCTTGTAGCATTTTTCCCCTAGGTACCCATATCGCCATCATAACCCCTTCACCATCCTAACATTTCCTCTAATAAATTAAAAAGACCTAACATTTATTTAATTTAATCCCATCCATTTCACATTATTAAATAAATAAATTTTATTTATTTAACCCTCTTTCCTCTTAAATAAAATAAAATAAATATTTTATTTTATTTCTATTTATCACTTTATCCTCATTTTCCTCACGATTTAAATAATATTAAATTATTTAAATCATTAACTTACCTTCCATATCCATCTCTTGAAATGAATCAACTCATCACTTTCACCTTCCAATTATCTCTCAAGATGACTCAACTCATCTCACAAGTTAACTATAATCACCTGCTATTTCCCTCTCAAGTGAACTATTCCACCTTCTATTTCCTTTTCCAAGTTGCACAAGCAACTTTCTAATTCAATTATCACTTGCAAAATGAAAATCTTAACTCTCCATTCTCTCACATTTTCCTATAAATTCACCCACAACCAAGCCATTTGGCATGGATGAACTCTCAAGCACTATTAGCCTACCAAAATTCTACCTCTCATCCATCATCAATCTACCTATCTTTCATCCACCAATCTCAATTCGTCGTTATGTTGCAGATCTGAGCAACCAGGAATCCAACCATTCAAGGAATCAATCATGCATGCATCATCTGAGGTATTCGTAAAGGTTTGGGCTAAGGTAACTGGATGTTAATTGTTTTATCTTTCATTTGTCCAAATTTTTCTTGTTTACATTCTGGCATGCTCAGTGGGACCCACTTCTCCTGATCAAACCTTAAGTTGTTGCAAATTTTTGTAGTAAAAATTTATGTTTTTCTAACCCTCGCTTGCAATTTTTGCATGTGATTTGTCATAGATGATCTCCTAGCTCAAATGTGATTACACCATTATGTCTGGAAGCCTATTGCCAAGCTTTTTGAGTACAAATTTGACATATTTTGCTTACATGAATTTTTTTTTGTAAGATCAACAGAAAGTAGCATTTACACAACAGCTAGTCACATTTGGTTACCAGTCAGTTGCCTTTGGTTTTCAGGCATTCGAGTGCATGAGGTTAGGGTTTAGAGCACCTTTGAATAGTAGAAGGTCACTTTTGATCAACAGAAAGTTGCATTTACATAGTAGAAAACTACCTTTGGTCTGTATCTAGTCGCATTTGGTCAATCCAAGGTCGCATTTGGTTAAAATATAGTTGCATTTGGTCATATTGGTTTTTTTACTATTTTTTTGCAGGTTACAGGCTTTAGACACATTTGATCAATAGCTAACTACATCTATACCATAGAAATTCACTTATGAACGATGGCACGTCGCATTTGAACAATAGGTAATCGCATATGGTAAGCCTACATGCGTATTTGATGTATAGAAGATTGCATCTAGTTATTCCTATATGCATTTGGTTTCATGCTTTGTGGACCTAGGATTTTTCTATGAACTGATGTTTTATCTATGCAGCTTGACTATAATGTATATCCAAGAATGGAGGCAAACAAACTACTGACATATTTTTTGTAGATTTGATTAGTCAAAGGATTTATCTTTTACCACTAGACTAGGCACACTTCAGTTTGGTGCTTAAAATTAACACTGTCTACTCTGTGCTTTCTTTTATTTTATTTATTTGCTTGTCTAGTCTGTTTGTAACCTGACTTAGCAATGAAAGTATTCTCTCCCCCTGCCTAACCAATGGAGCTGGGGTGCAAGAGAAGTCATTGCTAACTCTAGAGGGCCTGTCTTCCCATTATGAGAAGGGGTATGACCCAAGTGGAAATAGGCTAAAGCCAAACCCTTCCAAGCCACTATATAAATAATGTGTTTGTGACGAAATTCACAAACAACGGGTGTTGTTCCGCTATACCGGTGAATGTTTCCCCTAAAACCCTACAGAGCGTAACCTCTGTAGGCTGGGAATCCTCCTTAACGGAGCAAATCACTGCATGTATAGCCACCTGAACAGAAGCCCTTACTAGAAACCTCTATGTAGTAGCCAGAAACCCTCTATCTACTGGTGCAGGAGGTTAGACCTCTGAAGCCATCCCACACTTTCATGGCTTATAGTAGAGATAGCGGCCCTCTTTAAGGTCTTGGAATCTGGTATGCCCGAGAAGTGAGTGCACTGTAAGGGGCAGCCTGTGCTACCATATTCCTAAGTTATCTGCTATAAGTAGGTACAACTAGAGAAACCCAAGTGGGAACCTAGTAGATATTATCCTTGCCTAGCCTAGGGTGTACACATTGATCATTGTGTTTGGTGTGCATGCATGTTCATGTGAGATCTTGTGTTTGATATTGCCACATCATCCTCAATCCACTTGTCATAACATGCATCCCATCATCCTAGTCATCCAATCAACCCCATCTTGATCAGTCCAAATCATCTAACCTCATCATTCTACATCATCCTCTTTCTAATGCAATCCACATCATTCTACACTGTGTCAACATTAGAGGACCTAGCACAAGAGCTCATTCACCTACTGCACTAGGCACCAAAACCTCTAAGCCAACAAATGATTCAGAGGGTCCATAACATGATTCAACAACTTCAACTTCAAGCAAGCCAATCACCTCAAATGCAACATCTCATAGCACAAACCCAACAAGTACATCATCATCCCTTATCCATTCAACACCAACCAGTTTTACCTCATTCCTATCTGACATCCCCTTCCGTTTCACACCAATCTAATCCATCCACACATCATAACAATTCCACATCAACTTATCTTATTCCTTATCAATCCAATCCATCCACATTTCAAATCACTCCCACATCACCTTATCTCACACCTTCCCATAATAATGCCACCTCACTATACCCTACTTCTTCCAATATCAACCATTATCCACAACAACCCATACCCCAAAATCTTTTACTTACACATCCTACCATTTCATCTCTTCATCAGACCCATTCACAAGACTATCAATGGCCCTTGCAACACAAACACGCAAGTCCAAGTGGTCCTTTGTACATAAATCAAGTGAAGCCAAATCTACTTTTGCAACATGACCTAATAGACTTAAGTCCACCTATGCAACAAGAGCTAATAACCTTTGACTCAAGTCTAAATGACTCTTTGTACATAAATCAAATATCCTTAAGTCTGCCTATGCTGCAAGACTTAATAGCCTTTGATGAGAGAGACACCAACCTAGAGAAAGCATCCTATTTACATCCTCCATCACCATCCAATCACATTTCAACACATGAGCCTACTAGTCCCATTTTGACACCATCATGTGATCCCATTCCTAGTCTATTGACCCACCAACCATCTGATCAATCTAGTCCTACTATCCATCCATCCAATCCTATTTCCAATCCATCTAAGAACATTATCCATTCATCCAATCCAAATCCCAATCCATCCAACCTTACTATCCCTCCATCCAATCCAAATCCCAATCCAAACCATCCACCAAGTCTTAATAATACACCTACAACACCATCCACCATTGTTGTACATCCCTTATATTGTCCCTTCACACAGACCCTAATGAAGGACGTGATCCATTGGTTACTATCTAGGAACAACTTATCCCTATGTCAAACACCTATCTTATCACCTAGCAACAAGCCTTCAAATGCCATACTTATTCCCACAACCCCATCATGATACCTGCAAGCCTTTGAACCAATTGAAGAGCCCCCTGTCATGATCCTAAGTCAAAGTTCATCATACTCTCTTATGGATGAATACCAAGAACTCATCAAACTCATCCAAGAGCCTCCCACTTTCACTTCCATTAAACCACAAGAGGTATATCATGAGCATGATCCTATGTATGTGGAAACATTAGTCCCTCATTTGAGTCAAGATGAAATCCCTTACATTCTACCTATGCAACCCATCCATAATATTTATCTCTTCCATGATCAAGATGATATCATCTATGAAAAAGCTATCCATGAGCACCTTGATCTTATCTGTAATCCCATACCCATCCATGAGTAAGATATCCAAATTGCTCCTATCCATCCTCCATCTAACCCTAATGAGACAACTTCCACTTCTCATAATGAGATATGTGCCTCCCAAGAACACATAAGCATAGAAGATCAAATCAATATCCTAGATCTTAATGAGGAAAATGAAAAGCAAGATTGTAATGATCCTTCCACATCCACCATCATATCCACTTGATCTTTCCATCCTAATTCATGAATATTCCTCCCTAGGAACACAACAACGTTTATCCACTTCACCTTCTCCATCCAATAAGGAACTCATGTCTAGTGTTCCACCTACACATAGTACCATTGTCCATCACATCCTCCAAAACATGAACTATCAAGGTAAAGGCTTAGGCCTTCTTTAACGAAGAATTTTAGAGCACATCCATGTAAAAGTCCCTCTGTGCTAATTTGGCCTTGGATACAAACCTCAAGGTCAACAATCTAACAATGTTGGTAATCCCTCCATCCATCCTAAGTCCACCACTTCCTAACATAAAAATCCCATCATAAACCTAAAACTTATGTTACCATCTCGCCTCCCTCATCTTATAAATGTCAAAAGTATGTAACCATACACCTCCCACCATCCAAGTTGCCTCTGCTTCTTCCAACTCTTAATATCTCTCCATCAAATCTACCTCCACTACTTCCAACACCTTATCCATCCATCAATAAATCTTCTAAAAATCACAATCATGACCAACAAATGCACATATTGTCTAAACATGAATCTTCCACTCATTCCACTCACCCCATGGGATTCAAAAATAAAAACTTGGATGCCGACACTCCTAAAACCAAAAATCCTAAAAGTCCTCATGCCTTAGGACACAAGCCAAGAATCAAAGAAAAATCCATCTCAAAATCTACATAAACCCATACCTTCACAAGTAAAGTAAAAAATCCAAATGGTATGGGTCCCCAAACAATAAGCAATTACTTCAAATCCATCTCTAAAGCTGCATACAACCACCCACCTCAAAGAAAATCTAAAAAAGGTGTGGGTCTCTAAGCAAGAAGCAAGCAAGTCAAATGAGGCATCCACCTCTCAAAAATCCCAACCATCCACTTTCTCCTCTTCCATCCATTCCATTCAAAAATCTCCAATTCCTCCATCCCACAAGCAAAATAAAAGTCATAAAAATACTAAGTCTATGTGGGTCCCTAAATGTCTAAATCACCCATCTCCTAACCAAACAACACCATTGCTACCTACCCCACCATCGCATCAAAAACTTCAACATTTATCATGGTGTGTGCAACCATTGGTCATGGTTCCCTTCCATCCCACAACATTCCCACATACCTCCATCTCCCCATCCTTTATCCATTATCCTACATATCTTCCTCATCACATCCCTATGGTCCATGCTTTTGCATAAGCTCTCCATCCATAAGTCATACATAATCCACATCATAATCCACTATCATTCCCTCCACTATCACACCTTCCATAATCCGCTATCTACCTTCTCCATCAACCTCTTTCATGCAATCCCCTATAAACATCTATGAGCACAATTGAAATGGTCTATGCGATGTCATTCATCTCTAGCAGGACTATCACATTTCATGGAGCTAGACACTTGAGTCCCTCCCATCCATTTCCACTTGTCCTATCCTATCAAAAAAATCCAAAAAAAAAAAGTAAAGAGAAATCCCTTTGTCCAATGGTGAAAACCTAGTAAATAGACACCCTGGATAAGTACCATGATAAAATCCTGGAAAATAGGTGTCATGTGTAAGCTTGATCTTCTATGTCACCTACACTTGGGGGCATGTTGTCTCATCCTCCTATCATTTTCAAACTTATCACTTTCTGTCCTATCTTACCGTGCCATCTTACCATGTCCTTATCAATCCAAATACACATACCTATCGTATTGCATCCACTCATCCTCCCTTCCTCCTTTTGATGTTGATAAAGATTGGAGGCAAAATGTTGAAACATGAAAATGCTGAAACATGATTTGGTTATCTCTAGTTGATGTACTGCATCCTTTCCAAACCAATCCATCCGATCATCCTATCATCATCCCATTGTCATAATCCTAATCCTAGCTTGAGTCTTATCACCATAAGTGTTGTCATGAAACTCCCAAGCATACTATCTAGAATGGGGCATGTTGTTCTTATGTGACATAGCTTTTGAGATCACATCCTTGCTCTATTACGCATACATCATTTCCATTCTACTATCGCCCATCTTTCATCCATCCAATCATACCTACCTCTATCCTTGCACCTAGACTTGGTTCTCCCATCATCATTGGTATCTAGCACAAAAGGTTATATGAAATTGCAAATCTATTTGACATTCCATAACATACCAAAAATACAAAAAAAAATCATAAATTGTCTTGAAAAAATCCAAAAAAATCATATAAAGTCCTAAAAAAAACCCAAAAAAAATCATAAAATGACCTAAAATTTTTAAAAATAAAAATCATAAAATCCAACGAAAATCCAAACAATCAATCAATCATGAAAATTATCAATCAAATCATTCAATCACCAAATTTAATTCTTCCAATCAGTTCAAATCAAATCAAATCAAATCCAATCATCAAATCCGATCATCAAATTCAATCATAAAAATCAATTCATCAAATCAAATCCCATCAATAACATCATCCAATCAATCCCAATCAATCAATAACCCAATCAAAACCATCCATGTTCATCATCATCATCATCATCAATAAAACACAAACAAGAACTACATCTCATCTTTATCATTAAGTGCTTTGATCCCATGGATACAGGGTATGTAGGCAATCTGGAGTACGAAGGAAGTGCCCAGATTTAGGCACAAATGATATCCCTCTTTCTTGATGAAGGAGCATCCGGGTGGACAAGTTATCCTGCATCGCCCAAAAATGCATAGTTTACTTTCTCTAATTTTTGGTTTGTTTTGCAGAGTCATTTCTGTTCTGGTTCCTTTTGATTGTCGACATTCAACTAGGGGACATAATGGCCTGAATTCAAAATATTCTTGGAAGTGCTTTTGGTGGGAGGAGTTTCTTACTCTTTCGGCTAGACTCTAATTTTAGTCTCAACGACAGCCTTATCGGTGGGACTGGCCTATTCAGTAAGACTCTTAGTGGGGTCGCTTGTTAGTTTGATTGTATTCTTTCAGCCAGACCCATTCTGAGTTCTATTTGTCTTCCTGATGATGCTTCATGTGGTTAGCATATACTCATCGGTGGGACCTTCTCTGATGATTGTGATCAGTATGACCTTCCTCCTTGGGATGACTCTTTCTGAGTCTCTTGGTCATTCTGATGGCACTTGCTCTCAGTCTATGTATGCTTTCAGCATGACCATGTTTCATATCTTCCCAATAGTGCTGCTCTTCGGTGAGACCTGCTTCTTCGGAAGAGAGTTCAAATGTCTCCCCATCACCTTGATGCCCAGGATTCAGCGTGACCATGTTTCATATCTACCTGATAGTGCTACTCTTCTGTGAGACCTACTTCATCGGAAGATAGTTCGAATGTCTCCTTGTCACCCTGATGCCCAACGTTTGGTGTAACTTTTCTTGGTCTTTCTGATAGTGCGTTTGTTGAAAACTCTGCAATGCTTTTCAAGATTGGCCTAACTTGATCTAGGTCTTCTCGATATTGCAAGCCTGTGTGTTTGACATTTCCAAATCCTGTTGACCTTCTTAGTTTGAACACTCTGTGCATTCATTGGCATGACCGTGACATTCTGGCACCAGTAATGAAAGAGATAAATATGGTGGACTATTTCAGGCATGAAGAATTCTACAGAGATCGTGGAAGGAGTGGCAGGCAATTTGAGAATCCATCATCATGCTGCAAGGATCCTTTATGAGTAGTGGAGCTATGTTGAGTAATGCTTGGTGAGGATAGAAATAACAGATGAACTGAATAGAGAAAGAGAGAGGTGTGAGAGAGAATGGGATGAGAACAAAAGAATAGGGAATTTGGGCCTCTATTGTAATGTTGATCTTTTGATCACTAAATGTAAAGACTTTTCAATGCTGTAATGTCCTATGCATGATAATTTCAATAAAGAGTTTACATTTTCCCATTGACTGTTGAGTTTTAGCTGTGAGATTGGACTGCTTGATAAGGCCCTCCACTCTCCACTGCGTCAAGTGGTATCAGAGCAAGGTTTTTCTCTTGAGGAAGGTGTCAAGAGAATTATGAAGTCCTAAGAGAAATTGTTGTGGGGTAAGTGATAAGAGGGAGAAGACCTGCAACTACAGAGGACTTGCATAAAATGGTACAAAAAGGACAAGGTAGAGGAAGAGGGGCAAGAAGAGATGTAGACCCCGTACTAGTAGAGATGTTGATAGGAATTACAACCGGATTGGAAGCTGTTGAGACTGCACAGCGAAGAGGTCAACCTATTGAAGACGTGAGTGATACTAAAGAGGGGCAAGTTGCAGCTAAAGGAGAAGGCCAACCTGGGCTTGATCAAGGTGAAGAGAGGTTCATTAGATCCATAACTAGAATCAATACCAGACCTCATTTTGATCCTCCAAACTATGGTGGTACTTTGAATTCAGGTGAACTACTTGATTGGATCACTGAGATGGAGATGTACTTTGATTTTGAAGGTACTGAAGAAAACAAGAGGGTGAAATATGCATGTACTAAGCTGAAAGGGAATGCATCCATTTGGTGGGATCATTTACAAACTGATAGACAAAGAAAAGGTAAGGAGAAGATAAGATTATGGGATCAAATGGTGAATAAATTGAAGGCAAAATTTATGCCTTTAGACTATCAAATAAGTTTGTTTAGAAAATTGCAGAACTTGAAGCAAAAAGACTTCAGTGTCAAGGAGTACATAGAAGAATTTTATAGATTGAGTATTCAAGAAAAGCACACAGAGGATGCAGCAAATCAAGTTGCAAGGTACTTAAATGGCTTGCGGCTGTCCATACAAGATGAAATTAGTTTTCTCAGATTGCAGAGCATGGAGGAGACTTATCAATGTGCTTTGAAGGCCAAGGAGAAGCTGAACCGGAAACAACAAAACAACAATCAGGGAAGAGGCATAAATGCTCGTGGTAGAGGACAGAGTAGTGGTGGAAGAGGATATGATGCAAAATGGAATGCAGATGGCACCTCTCAAACTCAGGAAGCTGGAGGTAGAGGAAACTTCAGAGGAAGAGGAGAATCCTTTCTAGGGAGAGGAAACATTGGAAGAGGAAGAGGTAGAGGCTTCACTGGTACATGCTATCAATGTGGAGAAATTGGGCATAGATCTTTTGAATTTCCACAAGTTCAAGGTGGAGGTAAAGGAAAGGAAGCCAAAGTGCATGTGGCCCAAGCAGAAGAAGAGGAGATTGCAGAATCTTCAAAGAATGGAGAAGATGTAGAGAATGGAGAGTCCTTGATGATAAGGAAGATTTTGTTAAGCCCTGAGAAGGTAAAGACTGAACCAGTACAAAGGAGAAATCTGTTCAGAACTAGATGCAAGTCAAGTACCAAATGTTGCAAGGTGATTGTAGATAGTAGCGGCACAGACAACATTGTGTCTGAAGAAATGGTAAAGAAATTGAAGCTAAAAAGGATGAAACATCCTAGCCCATACAAGGTTTTGTGGTTACAGAAAGAGCATCAATTAGTGGTAAGAGAACAATGTTTAGTCAATTTTTAGATTGGTAGATATAAGGATGAAATACTTTGTGATATAATGCTAATGGATGCCTGTCATCTCTTATTGGGAAGGTCGTGGTAGTTTGATAGACAAGCTATTCACGATGGTAAGAACAATACATATACTATTTAGAAGGATGGGCATAAATTCATATTGAATCCTATGAAAGACAAAGATGAGGAGGTTGAAGGCACTTCTATGGTGTGTCTTGTCTCAGGAAAGAAGTTTCGAAAGGACTTAAAAAAGGATGGTGTTTGTTATGCATTTGTGGCTCAACCATCACAAAACTTGACAGCTGAAAAGGAAGAGGAGTTGGTAGTAGAAGTTCAAGAGCTGATTAATGAGTACTCTGACATAGTGATGAAAGAGTTTCTAGATGGACTATCGCCAGTAACAGAAATCAGTCATTACCTGGATTTGATTCCAGGTGCAAGTTTTCCAAACAAGGCACCATATAGAATGACACCACAAGAGAATGAGGAGATAAATAGACAAGTTCAAGAGTTGTTAGACATGCGGATGATCAGAGAAAGTCTCAATCCATGTGTTGTACCTACAGTACTAGTACCTAAGAAAGGAGGTGAATGGAGAATGTGTACAGACTCTAGTGCAATTAATAAGATCACCATCAAATATAGATACCCATTGCCCAGAATGGATGATTTAATGGACTATTTAAGTGGACCGAAATACTTCACAAAGATTGACCTAAAGAGTGGATATCATCAAATCAGAATCTGTTAAGGGGATGAGTGGAAAACAGCATTCAAGATGAAGGATGGATTGTATGAGTGGCTGGTCATGCCATTTGGATTGACAAATGCACCCAGTACATTCATGAGGCTGATGAATTAAATGTTGAAGCCCTATCTTGGTAAGTTTGTGATAGTTTATTTGGATGATATTTTAATTTTTAGTAACACAAAAGGGGAACATCTAGAACATATTAGGGCTATCTTACAAAGGTTGAAGGAAGAAAAGATAATGGTAAATCTGAAGAAGTGTACTGTCATGAAGGAGTTAGTATACTTGGGATTTGTAATCTCAAAAGAAGGGTTGAAAATGGACCCAGAGAAAGTAAAGGCTATAGTTGAATGACCATCACCGAGGAATACTTTTGAGGCCCGTAGTTTTCATGGGTTAGCAAGCTTCTATAGGAAGTTCATAAGGAATTTTAGTGGGATTTGTACTCCCATAACTGAGACAATGAAAGGAGTAAGAAGAGATTTCAAGTGGACCGTTGCAGCAAAGAAAAGTTTTCAATTTTTTAAGACTAAGGTAACCGAGCAGCCGGTGTTAGCACTGCTAGACTTTGGAAAAGTTTTCCAAGTTGATTGTGATGCGAGTGGAATAGCAATAGGAGTTCTCAGCCAAGAAGGAAGACCAATTACATACTTTAGTGAGAAGCTGAATGAGGAAAACATAAAGTATTCAGTATATGATTAGGAATTTTATGCTATAGTCCAAGCATCGAAGAAATGGAGACATTATTTGCTACCCAAGGAGTTTG
Source organism: Cunninghamia lanceolata (assembly GCA_027924645.1). NCBI lineage: Eukaryota > Viridiplantae > Streptophyta > Pinopsida > Cupressales > Cupressaceae > Cunninghamia > Cunninghamia lanceolata. The sequence continues at coordinate 6,236,241 of BSBN01001164.1, read as the reverse complement.
TTTTATACACAGACCATCATGCTTTGTAGTTCATTAACGGCCAAGGTAAGCTAAATCAAAGACACATGAAGTGGGTTGAATTCTTGCAAATTTATTCTTTTGTATTGAAGCATAGAAGTGGGAAATCTAATAAGATAGCTGATGCATTAAGTAGAAAATATCTCATGACAAATGAAATGCAAGTGAATGTAGTTGGTTTTGATGCCATGAAAGAATTGTATGAAGCTAATACTAATTTTAAGGAATCTTGGAATGCTTGTAACAATCCTCTTGAGAAGGATAGGACACCTTGGTTAGATTATTTTGTTCAAGAAGGTTTTCTATTCAAAGGAAGGAGATTATGCATACCTCAAGGTTCCATGAGGAATAATTTGCTGAAGGAAAAACACAACAGAGGTTTAAACACTAGCACTGTTGAGTAAAGAATACTTTTGGCCAGGAATGGCTGCAAATGTGAAGAAGATGGTGTAGAGATGCAGAGTATGTCAATATGCCAAGGACGTGAGGCAGAACACTGGGTTGTATCACCCATTACCTATTCTAGAAAGACCATGGGAACACATCAACATGGATTTTGTTTTGGTGTTGCCTTGTACACAAAGAGGTAATGACTCTATTTTTGTTGTTGTGGATAGATTTTCCAAGATGGTACATTTTATTCCCTATTAGAAAAGTAATGATGGTTCACACATTGCTACTTTATTTTTCAAAGAAGTTGTGAGATTGCATGGTTTGCCCAAGAGCATTGTGGCTGATAGAGACGTTGAGTTTGTTGGTCATTTTTGGCATAATCTATGGAAGAAATTGGGTACTAACTTAGGTTTTAGTTCGACATACCATCCATAGAGTGATGGTCAAACTGAAGTAGTGAACATAAGTTTGGGAAATTTGTTAAGATGTCTTGTGGGGAAGAAGCCAAACTAGTGGGATATGGTATTAGCCCAGGCAAAATTTGCTTACAATAACTCTATAAACAGGACTATAGGAAAGAGTCCCTTTTGCATAGTATATGGTTTTAGTCCTAGAGGAGTTGATGAACTTCATGATAGTGCTAATTTGGGAAGGAAGGGTGATGTAGCAGAGGATATTATTGAATACATTTATGATCTACATAAAGAAGTATAGGAAGAATTGACAGAAAATGTAGCCAAGTATAAACAGCAAGCTAATTTGCATAGAAGAGAGCTGGAGTTTGAATTAGGAGATCTAGTCTTGGCACACTTGAGGAAAGAAAGGTTCCCATAGGGAACATACAATAAATTGAAGTGGAAAAAGATTGGACCTTGTAAGGTCTTGAGGAAGTTTTCATCCAATGAATATGAAATAGAACTACCATATGGCATATATATTTCACCCATATTGAATGTGGAAGATCTAGTAAAATACTATGAAGGAGAGTCAAGTATGCAAGGTGAAATTGTTTCATACATACAGGATACAAATAATTGGATTGATCAAATGCCTTAAAAGAAGTCTGAATAGATTGATCAAGTGATTGACTCCCGTATAGACAAGAAAACCAAGGGCAGAGAATATTTGGAGTATCTTGTTAGATGGAAGGATAAACCAATTAAAGATTTGACTTCGATGACAGTTGTAGATTTGGTCAAATTTCATATTTCACTACCATATTGGTCCAAATGTTCTTGAGTCTCAGCCTCAAGGAACATTTCACTTACCCAGTGTGTTTGATGCAGGAGCATCCGGGTGGACAAGTTATCCCGCATTGCCCAAAAATGCATAGTTTAGTTTCTCTTATTTTTGGTGTGTTTTGTAGAGTCATTTCTGTTTTGGTTCCTTTTGATGGTTGGCATTCAACTAGGGGACATATTGGCCTAAATTCAAAATGTTCTTGGAAGTGATTTTGGTGGGAGCAGTTTCTTACTCTTTCGGCCAGAGTCTGATTTCGGTCCTAGCGACAACCTTATCAGCGGGACTAGCCTATTCGGTAAGACTCTTGGTGGGGTCACCTATTAGTCTGATGGTATTCTTTCAGCCAGACCCATTCTGAGTTCTATCTATCTTCCCAACGACGCTTCATGTGGTTGGCATATACTCATCGATGGGACCTTCTCCAATTCTTGTGATCGGTATGACCTTCCTCTTTGGGATGACTCTTTCTGAGTATCTCGGTCATTCTGACAACACTTGCTCTTGATCTTCATATACTTTGGCATGACCTTGTTTCATATCTTCCCCACAGTGCTACTCTTCGGTGAGACCTACCTGATCAGAAGACAGTTCAAATGTATCCCCATCACCTCGATGCCTAGTGTTCAGCATGACCATGTTTCATATCGTCCTGATAGTGCTACTCTTCAGTGAGATCTGCTTCATCAGAAGATAGTTCAAATGTCTCCCCATCACCCCGATGCCCAACATTTGGCGTAACTTGTCTTGGTCTTTCCGATAGCACATTTGTTGGAAACTCTGCAATACTTTTCAACGTCAGCCTAACTTGATCTAGCTCTTCCTGATATCGCGAGCCTGTGTGTTTGACATTTCCAAATCTTGTTGACCTTCTTGGTTTGAACACTCTATGCATTCATTGGCATGATCGTGACATTCTGGTGCCAGTAATAAAAGAGCTAAATATGGTGGACTATTTCAGGCATGAAGAATTCTACAGAGATCGTGGAAGGATTGGCAGCCAATTTGAGAATCCATCATCGTGATGTAGGGATCCTTTATGAGTAGTGGAACTGTGTTGAATAATGCTTGGTGAGGGTAGAAATAATAGATTAACTAAATAGAGAAAGAGAAGTGTGTGAGAGAAGGGGATGAGAACAAAAGAATAGGGAATTTGGGCCTCTATTGTAATGTTGATCTTTTGATCACTGAATGTAAAGACTTTTCAATGTTGTAGTGTCCTCTACATGATAATTTCAATAAAGAGTTTACATTTTCCCATTGACTATTGAGTTTTAGCTATGAGATTGGACAACCTGATAAGGCCCTCCACTCTTGACTACATTTCTTCTTTCATCATCTTCTTCTCTCATCTATCTTCATCAATTCATCAATCTTTCAAAACAATTCTTCCAATCAATCCTCATCAATCAACTCTTCAATCTCTTCTTCCATTCAACATCAATCATCCATCCAATAAATTCAAATGCAAATCAATCCTTAAAACCATACCAATCAAGTCAATCAACTTTATAAAATTATCCAATCTCAATCAATGGTCTTGATCCTAGTCTTGTCATAAACCAAATCAATAATCAATCAATCGATCGATTATCATCATTCTTGTGTTGATCTAGGGATATATCATTCCCCACCATGACAACATTATCATCATCATCAATCAACAATTAATCATTAGTTTATAGCTTGACAGGGGCAATATCTTGTTTGTTTTTGAATCATTTGTGCATGCCTACTTGTGTGTGTTATCTTTTTATTTTGCATTTGCATTTGTATCACTCCCATCTAATATTCATATCTTGTATCTAGACAAGGTTGTATTATGCTGGGGCATGAGACACATTGTCACCTTGGTCCTTATACCTTAGTGCATAACATCAAGTGCTAAATCAAACACATGATTGCTCACTTTCATTGCAGCATAACATATCCTTCATCTCTTTCCGCAACTTCCTATCTTACTCATTCATCTTATCCCTTCTTATCATTCCATTTTCATTTCGAGAGCCTACCTGTGTTTTTCCAACCTGCCTATCCTCTCGAGGGGCCATCATTCCATCCTCATCCTATCTTTGCATCATCATCTTTTTCCTCTATCCATACCTTAAATTCTTTGAAATGATGTTACTCGACACAAATCTCATCATCTCGAATATCATCTCAAAGAGGGGCAAAATGTAGACACCCAAAAATGTCCATCCCTTGATCTTGTAGCATTTTTACCCTAGGTACCCATATCACCATCATAACACCTTCGCCATCCTAACATTTCCTCTAATAAATTAAATAAACTTAACATTTATTTAATTTAATCCCATCCATTTCACATTATTTATTTATTTAACCCTCTTTCATCTTAAATAAAATAAAATAAATCTTTTATTTTATTTCTATTTATCACTTTATCCTCATTTTCCTCATGATTTAAATAATATTAAATTATTTAAATCATTAACTTACCTTCCATATCCATCTCTTGAGATGACTCAACTCATCTCTTTCACCTTCCAATTACCCATCAAGATGACTCAACTCATCTCACAAGTTAACTCTAATCACCTACTATTTCCCTCTCAAGTGAACTATTCCACCTTCTATTTCCTTTTCAAAGTTGCACAAGCAACTTTCTAATTCAATTATCACTTGCAAAATGGAAATCTTATCTCTCCATTCTCTCACATTTTCCTATAAATTCACCCACAACCAAGCCATTTAGCACGGATGAACTCTCAAGCACCGTTACTCTGTCGAAATTCTGCCTCTCATATATCATCAATCTAGCTATCTTTCATCCATCAATCTCAATCCGTCATTATGCTTCAAATCTAAGCAACCAACAATCCAACCATTCGAGAAATCAATCATGCATGCATCATCTGAGGTATTCATAAAGGTTTGGGCTAAGGTAATTGCATGTTAATTGTTTTATTTTTCATTTGTCCAAATTTTTCTCGTTTACAGTAGGCTACCCATTTTGAGATTCATTGTTGTCCTCTATTCCTATATATATCAATGGATTTCCTCCCAATCAACATCTCTAGGAATATGACTTGAAAATTAAAGAAAAACATTTTTCTTTATTTGTGATTTTTCCTATTTCTTTATACTTAGGTGCAACATACATGTTATGGAAAATATGATTACTAATATTTCCTTCCTATAACATTAACCTACCCATGATACCACCTAGACATAGGATACAAATTTAATGTAATAATATTGAAGATTTATTGTAATTCCATTGTTATGAAGGACATAATATTCATTTTTATCTTAGTCCCCAACATATAGTGACATCATATTAAATACCACATAAAACTTAAACATGAGGATCTAGACCATAAGTATTTACTTGCAAATATCTTAAGATGATAGTGTGCATTCAAGTTATAGATTTTAATAGTCATTATTTGTGAATTTGTAAACACTTTTTAAATAAAATTGTGTAGAATTATTTACATCAACATTTTAGATCACACTCTACAATTCATCATCTCAATGAAACATAAAAAATCTTCACTATTTAACTATACTCAACATTTGATTTTGAAGATTGTTTATCCCTACACATTCTTAACATTTTGTGTTTATTTGTAAACAAGACAATGATTCCCTATTATGTGAATGGAACTAGAAGAGCTACTAAAGTAAGTAACATTAAGTTTTTTATTTCTTAGAGAAGCACTAGTGTGTAGTTGTAACTTCATGTCATTTTCCTTTTCTATCAATTTTGATCTTGTCCAAAATCCAAGGCATTCATTCATTTACATTAACTAGAAGGCTTAAATGAGGATACATCTTGAAACATATAACAAGGTAGATGTGTGATCATTGCATCAAAATCATGTGTCAAGATAATATTATCAAGTCATAGGGCAAAGGTTAATTTTCTACTTTACTACCATCTTTTCCTTTCCATCAAGTAGAAGTAATTTGCTATCAATCCATTGTGGATTACAAAAATTAGTTGTTACAATTAGGAATACAAAAACTTTGAAATAGACAAGAAACTTGGCATGGTTGGTCTATTGGTGTCCATTGAGGAGAATGTGGGAACACTGGCTCTATTCGTGTCAACTAATAAGAAAGTGGGTGGTGTAGGGGGTCACTCTAGGTTGCCTTCGTCGAAAACTTTCTCAACTATTTCCTTGAAAATTTGACATTTTACCATACATAGTAAAGTAGTTACTCCATATATGTGGTTTATATTCTTTTGCATGCTTCATATAACAAATATTTGAATAGAGCTACAAAATGAAACCCCCAAAATTTCAATGATAAAATTTACAAATCTTTATCAAAATTAATAGAGGTATGATTACAAGGTGACAAGTTTAGATGTCTCCTAGATATGCTAATTATTGGAAAAGTAATTCAAAGTTGGCAAATTGAAGATTTCTACACACCAATATTAAAGATAATTTTTTTATTGAAATGATCTTAAAAAGTGTAATAAATTTTAGGGTTGGATGAGAATACCATAAGTATAGCTAAAGAAAAGAAGGGTGACAATAAATTTAAGATATTGTCATCTCAAATTAGCCTATGCAAGGCCAAGGGGGTATTCCCTAAGGTCTCAACAACAAGAGAATTAAAGAGAAGTGACAATTAAAACACTAGGCCCTTAAGAAACAATACCTAATATGCAATGAACCCTAATATTTGTTACTAAGCTCATACATTAGGATTAGCTACATGGATACTTGTAAGACCTTGGATAAATAGATAATAATCTACTCTCATGCTACACCAAACATTATAGCTACACATCATTTTTCATTGATAACATATTTGTATGACACAATGCCTACACAATATCAAAAACCTTTTCCATCCAACTAATTCTTTTGGGTCAAGAAGCATCCTCGCCATAGCTACAAAATCCTCACCCCTAGGGAGTCATCAACTTCTCTCATTAGATTTGAAAATCTCATAATTCAAAGAAGTTGTTCAACATATCTTCACCAAATTTAGTCTCCTTCCTTTTTTTTCTTTCCAGCATTAGGCATCACCTTCACACCTACCACAATATGTTTACCTGTAGTAGTTCTCATGGCGCAAACCAAAATTTACCCAACCCATCAATAATTAATGAAAATGTATCTCTTTTTCCTCATGAAAATAAATCATTAATAAACACAACCATTAAACCCAATGTGAAATGTTTCCACTAATATTCTAGTCATTACTCGTATAAATAAGGAAAATATAGAAATAAAGTTTCATCAAATTTATAAAATTCATATATGATTATGCATCAAATTCCATGCCTAAAATCATAAATATCATGTTGTGTTTGTTTCTCAAGTATGAACAATTTTTTTAATTAAAAAACATAGCCACAAATATTTTGTAATTTTATTAACTAGTATGTTTATATTTAAAAATATATATCTAAGTATGTTGAGATATCTTGCAACTATACAATATTTGCATTTTTCTTTAAAATATCAATAATATCTTTAAAATTCTACATATCAATATTTTTTAATAAAACAAGAAATAAAAACAATGGTTTAAAAAATAAAAAAATGAAAAAATAATATCCTTAAAATTCTTTAAAAACAAGAAAAAATGCAAAATAATTAAATACTTTTTAATAACACATGAAAAATTTACATATATGTAACTATAAATATATTGAATAGATAATGAAACCTTAATCCTATAATCTTTTATAGCATGTAGTTATTTCCTTTGTTATAGCTAATAGACTAACTATACTTACGAGATAATTAATTTAAAAAACAAATATTTAAATACTATATTTAATATTAAAAGAAAACAATGGTAAAAAAATGTAAAAGTGAAAAAATAATATCCTTAAAATTCTCTAAAAAATAAGAAAAAATGTAAAATAATCAATATTTTTAAAAAATACAAGCAAAATTACATATTTTTAACTATATAAATATTTAATGATTGAATAGATGAATGAATCCTATGATCTTTTATAGCATGTAGTTATTTCTTTTGTTATAGCTAAGGGTTTAGACTAACTATTCTTATTAATAATCATTTAAATCATTTAGTCATTAAAAACACAAATATTTAAATACAATATTTAATACTAATGGAAAAGTATTGCGAATCTTGATCATCTATAAATGAGAAACTTAAGCATTTTAATACAATATATGTATCTTTTCCACAACATTCAACTTAACTTATTTTGCAAAACCCTCCATAAGAGAAACATGAGACAACCCTAAATTCTCATATCCATATTAGTGATCATATGTAAGAAAGACCAAATCTATAACTCTCCATTATAAGACAAAGGTTAAGCTTAGGGTTAAAAATAATATTGTTTAGATGTTGCAACTATGGGTAGAATAACCAACTTACAATTAGGGTTAGGGTTAGGGATAGAATTAGGGTTAGTGTTGTGTGTAGAATTAGAGTTAGGGTTTGAAATTAGGATTATTAAAAAGTTTAGGCTAGAATTATGGTTATGGTTAGTATAAGCATTACGGCTAGAATCAGGGTAAGAATTATGGTTAGAAATAGGGTTAGGGTTAGAATTAGGGTTATGGTTAGCATTAGTATTCGGGCAAGGGTTAGGGTGAGGGTTACAATTAGGTTTAGGGTTACCATTAATATAGAGGTGAGGGTTATGTTTAGGGTTACAATTAGGGTTAGGTTTAGAATTATGGTTAACTAGAGTTAGGGTTAGCATTAATATTACGATTAAGGTTAGGGTTAGGGTTACAAATACAATTAGGGTTAGAATTAGGGTTAAGGTTAGTATTAGAGTTAGGGCTAGAATTAGGGTTGGTATTGGGGTGTGCATTAGGGTTAGAATTAAGGTTATTTGTTAGCATTGTAATTATGCTTAGAACTAACATTAGGGTTAGCATTAGTGTTAGGATTAAGTTTAGGGTTAGGTTTACAAATACAATTAGGGTTAGAATTAGGGCTAGGGTTAGTATAAGAGTTAGGGCTAGAATATGAAAGGTAACACAACCAACACAAAAGAACTTCTCTAGGAAGTGTGATATATGAACACACTAGATACCCCCCTTGATTATGTGTTTTTCCCCCCAAATTGTGCAATGAATAGAAGAAGTGCTTTGAGTCACCCTAAAATAGCATGATCGAGCACTTTATAGTGTGATATCAGGTTAGTTGGATCGGGGATGGAAAAAGAACCACTTTTGCAAAAAAAATGACTTGACCAAAATTCTAGCCCTTGTTGGTAGAGCGCGACCAGGGGCTTATTAACCCATATGACCAAGGGATAATAAATAAAAAAATTGTCCCCCTTCTTTGATGACCTCACCCCCCCGAGTTTCTTACATCAACAAAAGGCCCACAAATTTTAGTGAATAGTGCCACCTTCTTGTTGCAAGTATGGTCCTAACCGGTGTTGTCATTGATGTCAACATACTCCTGTTACATTAATGATAAGGATTGGATGAGCTGTGAGCTAAGGATATTGAGAAAATTAGTCTCAATCAGGAACAATGAAGAATAGTGATCACAGTAAGGTAAAAGTCCAAGATAGGATGAAGATCAGAGGATGCAGATTAAAGGGTTTGTAGATATGTGTCTTGAGGTGGTCTAGTAGAGATTTCAAAGGTCTGCATGAAGATTTGAAGAAGTTGTGGTTGTTCAAGTAAAACCGGTTCTGACAGGTGTTCAGAGGTGACAGAATAACACAGATTGGTCCGGTGAGATCCAGAAATGCATTTTCCTATTCTACAGATTTGAGGAAGTGTCTAGGAAGTTTCTGTGGAGTGTTATCTAGAATGGTTCATGGTTTGAAGGTTCGGAAGCATGTATTATTTTGTGATAGTAGTGACAGACTGTGTTCTTGAGGTTCTGGATGAAGGAGAGATGGTTTTCAGTAAATAGTTGAAGTGTGGATGTTCTTGGTGAGTAAGGATATCTGGTGAAGGTCTTTGGATCTTGTCCAACCTATATTGGTGGTTTGCATCAGAGTTGGAGCCTGTAATTGAAGAATAACCTCTGGATGAAGATGTTCTTCCTGAGATTGGCTGACCGGATGAAGTTACACATCTTGCAGATGTTCTTATGGATGTTTGCCGACTTAGATGATCATTTCTAAGTTGATGTCTTGTATAAGTAAGGGATTGAGAAGTCATTTCAAAGTTGTCCTTGGTATGATGAGTGTGTGGTAGCAAGGAAGAGAGCGAAAGGCAAAGAAGAAGTATTGAGCTTAAATGGAACTGATTCAAGCATGGTGAAGATGCTATTTTCCAGTTCAAGTAGGTGATACTTATTTATTTGTAGATAGTGTGTCTCTTGTAGGCAATGGGCCTCTTGTGAGCAGTGTGCTCGGGCAGTGAGCCCTAATTGGCATGTGCCATTTGTTCTTTCTATTCTTCTAACAGAGAATACAATCTTGGGTTAGTCACCCCATGGTTTTTTCCATTAACTAGGTTTTCCACATCAAAATCTTGGTGTCTTATGTGTTGATGTGTTTCTGCTTTTGATTTAATTACATTTCTTTCCATGATTGATAGACTTCTAATAACTTAAAGGATTTAAGTGTGAAAATTAAGAGAAGTTTCAGATAACTGATTCACCCCCCCTCTTAGTTGTGTGCCCTAAATCTAACAATTGGTATCAGAGCTAAGTTCCTCTAAAAGAGCCTAACCACTTGAGGAGATCCAGGATGACATCTTACAAGAAGGACAGTCTGAAGTTTGATGGAACCAATTTTAATCTCTGGAAAGGTCGCATGAAATGTCATTTGAGATGTATGGGAATGACATACTAGACCATGGCTACAACACAGCATGTTCCTCCACAGGGTGGTTCGAAAACACAAAATGAAATCATAGGTGCTGAAAACAATATGCGGACTATAGAGGCTCTTCTAAGCGCATTATCTGATTTAGAGCTCTCAAATGTTATTGACCTACCAATTGCTTTTGAGATTTGGCAAAAAATGGAACTTCTACATGAAGGAGACAAATATGTCAAATGTGCAAGGTTACAAAGTCTGAAAGGAAAATTTGAAAATCTAAAGATGAGAGAAGATGAAAACATCACTACTTTCATGCCAAGATTAAATGAGCTTGTTTGTGGAATTAGAAATGTTGGTGGAGTCTTGGATGAAGATGAGATTGCTGGCAAAATTCTCAGATCCCTTCCTACCTCTTATAAAATCAAGGTTGCTGTCATTGATGAATTCAGAGCTCATACAATTATCACTAGAGATCAATTGGCTGGCAAATTGGATGCATTTGAAATGACCAAGTTTGGAGATAAACCCCCCAAGACTAAATCTGCATTCAAAGCTAGTGCCTCTGTAAAAGGTAAACAAAGGTTTAATCTGGGAGAGAACTCATCAAGGAATCTACCATTGTATGAAAAAGCAAGAAAAGACCTGGAAGAAGAAGAAGTAGTAACTGCTCAACTTGAAGCCCTTATTGCAAAGAGACTGCCAAGAGGATCTGGTAAGTATGAAGGAAAATTGCCTTTTAAATGTTTTAACTACGATAAGATTGGTCATTTTGCCTCAAAGTGTCTAGAAAGATTTTCAAGGTCAAACCCTAACAGATCAAGGTTCCAAAAGAATTGCTACTATGTTCATGAAGAAGATATAATGAAGGAGTAATAGATGATGAATCAGAGATAGGAAACAAATCCGGAAGTGATTGGGTGTTTATTGCCATCAAGGAAGAAGAACCAATATCCTCTGAATCTGTCAATCATAAAATTGTAGAAAGAGCTTTGGCTACTCAAATTGAAGAAAAGGATGACTGGGTCATTGACAGTGGTTGCTCTCACCATATGACAGGTGACAAAAATAAGTTCATAGATTTGGAAAGGTATGAAGGAGGAGTGGTAAAGTTTGGTGATAATTCTGCTGGTAGAATCAGAGGAAGAGGAACTATTTCTTTTGATGGAAGGAACAAAACTGGTAATGTACTATATGTTGAAGGTTTGAAGCACAATCTTCTCAGTGTTGGACAGTTGGTGGACAAAGGCTATGATATCCGATTCAAGAATGGAAAATGCAAAATCTTTGAAAGTTCCAGAACAGAGATTACATTTGGTACCCAAACTAAAGGTAATATCTTCCACTTGGTTGGTACTAGTAAAAGCTGCTTATTTGTTGAAGTTGATCAGAGTTGGTTGTGGCATAGGAGAATGTGTCATGTGAATTTTGATAATATCATCAAGATAAGCAATACTCAAGTTGTAAGAGATCTTCCAAAATTGGTGAAACCAACAAATAGCTTGTGTAGAGAATGTTAGTTGGGCAAGCTGAATAGAGTCACATTCAAGAGCAAGGAATTGTCTTCTACCGGATTATTGAACTTAGTTCATACTGATCTTTGTGGTCCGGCAAGAACCAGGAGTGTATAAGGTGATAGGTACTTCATGTTGCTAATTGATGACTATTCCCGGATGATGTGGGTAACCTTTCTGAAAGAGAAATCAGAAGCTCTTGAGAAGTTCAAAATATTCAAAGCTATGGTAGAGAATGAAACTGAATTAAAATTGAAATGTATGAGGTCTGATAGAGGTGGAGAATTCACATCCAGAGATTTCATAGAATTATGTGAGAAGCATGGAATAAAGAGACAGTTGTCTGCTCCTAGGACTCCATAGCAGAATGGAGTAGTGGAAAGAAAGAACCAGACCATCCAAGAAGCATCTAGGACCATGATGATGGAAGCAAATGTTCCTCAGATCTTTTGTAGAGAAGTTGTCAGCACTGTAGTCTATACTCTCAATCAAGTTCAAATAAGAAGCAATACCAGTAAGACTCCTTATGAACTTTGGTTTGGCATTACCCCTACTGTAAGGTACTTCAGAGTCTTTGGTAGAAAATGTTACATCAAAAGAGATGAAGATCTAGGAAAGTTTGATGCTAGAAGTGATGAAGGAATCTTCTTGGGTTACTCTACTCAAAGCAAAGCATATCGGTGTTATAACAAGAGATTGAGAAAGATAATAGAAAGTACAAATGTAAGGTTGATGAGGGAATTAAGAAACCCTCAAGATTTTATGAATATGATGAAGATGATCAGAATGATGTTCTAACTCAAGAAGCCCAAACCTCTTCTGAAATTCAGATTCAAATTGATCTGGTAAATCAGGAAGAAGAGTTAAGTATGAATGAGCCTGATCAAGAAGCAAAAGTGCAAGAAACTCCCAAAGTTCCAAGGTATGTAAGACTGAACTACTTTAAAGATCAGATCATAGGTGACAAAAGCAAAGGTGTGCAAACTAGAAGGAGAATTGCTCTAAACTCAGATGAGTATTGTCTGATGTCAAAGGTTGAACCTAAGACAATAAATGAAGCTCGCAATGATGAAAACTGGACCAAAGCAATGGAGGAAGAGTTGAAGCAAATTGAGAAAAATCAGGATCTTATTCCTAGACCTAGAAACAAGAATGTGATTGGAACCAAATGGGTCTTCCAGAATAAACTAAATGAAGTTGGTGAAGTAATCAGAAATAAAGCCAGATTGGTCTGCAAAGGATATTCTTAAATGGAAGGAGTTGATTTCGAAGAAACTTTTGCTCCAGTAGCAAGAATTGAAGTAGTTAGATTATTTCTTGCATTTGCTACCTTCAAAGATTTCAAAGTATATCAGATGGATGTTAAGTCTTCCTTCCTAAATGGTGACTTGGAAGAAGAGGTATATATTGAGCAACCAGATGTATTTCAATTGTCTGATCATGGTAATATGGTCTGCAAGTTGAAGAAGGCACTGTATGGACTGAAGCAAGCCCTAAGAGCCTGGTATGAAAGATTAGATAAACATCTTTTGAACATTGGATTCAACAAAGGTATTGCTGATGGTAACTTATATTTCAAAATTGATCATGAAAACATTGTGATTGTTGAAGTGTTTGTTTATGATATCATTTTTGGGGGAAGAGATAGTATGTGTAAAACTTTTGCAAATCAGATGAAAAGTGAATTTGAGATGTCCATGCTTGGTGAATTAAACTTCTTCTTGGGTCTGCAAATCACTCAAACAAAGAAAGGAATCTTCATTTCTCAGACCAAATATGTGAAAGAATTGTTAAAGAAATTTGGGATGGAAGACTCAAAACCAATGAACACTCCCATGGCAACTAGATGTTAATTGAGAAAAAATGATGATTCTCCTAAGGTTGATCAGACAAAGTATAGATCAATGATTGGAGGACTATTGTATCTCACTCAAACCAAACTAGACATAATGCAGACTATTGGTCTTGTTGCTAGATTTCAGGCTGATCCTAGAGAATCTCATGTCATGGCAATTAAGAGGATTTTTAGATATCTAAAATAGACAGTTGAGTATAGTCTATGGTATCCTAGAGATCATAATTTCTCTCTTCATGCATATACAAATGCTGATTGGGCAGGAGATGTGGATGACCGGAAGAGTACCAGTGGTGGAGCATTCTTTTTGGGGAAGAGACTAGTTACTTGGCTAAGCAAGAAACAAGAGGCAATATCTCTATCTACAACAGAAGAAGAATATATTACAGCAGCAGGTAGTTGCACTTAGGTTTTGTGGATGAAGCAAATGCTAAGAGACATAAGAGTGGAGTATGAGGAGCCTATCACAATCTTCTAAGATAATTCAAGTGCAATAAACATATCTAAGAATCTGGTATTGCATTCAAAGACTAAGCATATATCTATCAAGTTTCATTTTCTAAGAGAGCAAGTGAACAAGAATGAAGTCAGATTGGAGTTTGTGCCTTCCAAGGATCAGATTGCAGATATCTTTACTAAACCTCTACCTAAGGACTCTTTTGAGTATCTTAGGGAGAAGTTAGGGGTTATTGCCCCTCCAGTGATGAACTAAGGTGCACTGATGTGCATCAGTCTGGTGGGTATCACAGTCACATCTTGTGATCTAGATTCATGTTAGGGAGCTGCTACTCAGGGGGAGCAGCAGGTATGATTCTGAGATGGTGGATTTGCAAGTATGTGCCCTTTGCCATTGATGTCAAAGGGGGAGAGAAGACATGTGAAAAACAACTAGTTGATGATCAAAGGGGGAGTAGTAAAGGGAGAGAAGGCATGTGAATGGTTGTTGCTGATAGGGGGAGTTGTGACAGTAAAGAGAAGTTCTTGTCTTGATAATTTTTCACATCATATGTTGCCATCAATGACAAAGGGGGAGATTGTTGCAAGTATGGGCCTAACCGGTGTTGTCATTGATGTCAACATACTCCTGTTGCATTAATGATAAGGATTGGATGAGCTGTGAGCTGAGGATATTGAGAAAATTAGTCTCAATCAGGAACAATGAAGAACAGTGATCACAATAAGGTAAAAGTCCAAGATAGGATGAAGATCAGAGGATGCAGATTAAAGGGTTTGTAGATATGTGTCTTGAGGTGGTTGAGTAGAGATTTCAGAGGTCCGCATGAAGATCTAAAGAAGTTGTGGTCGTTCAAGTAAAACCAGTTCTGACAGGTGTTCAGAGGTGACAGAATAACACAAATTGGTCCGGTAAGATCCAGAAATATATTTTCCTATTCTATGGATTTGAGGAAGTATCTAGGAAGTTTCTGTGGAGTGTTATCTAGAATGGTTCATGGTTTGAAGGTCTGGAAGCATGTATTATTTTGTGACAGTAGTGACAGACTATGTTCTTGAGGTTCCAGATGAAGGAGAGATGGTTTTCAGTAAACAGTTGAAGTGCAGATATTCTTGGTGAGTAAGGATATCTTGTGAAGGTATTTGGATCATGTCCAGCCCGTATTAGTGGTCTGCATCAGAGTTGGAGCCCGTAATTGAAGAATAACCTCTAGATGAAGATGTTCTTCCTGAGATTGGCTGACTGGATGAAGTTACACATCTTGCGGATGTTCTTATGGATGTTTGCCGACTTAGATGATCATTCCTAAGTTGATGTCTTGTATAAGTAAGGGATTACGAAGTCATTTCAAAGTTGTCCTTGGTATGATGAGTGTGTGGTAGCAAGGAAGAGAGCAAAAGGTAGAGCAGAAGTATTGAGCTTAAATGGAATTGATTCAAGCATGGTGAAGATGCTATTTTCTAGTTCAAGTAGGTGATACTTATTTCTTTGTAGACAGTGTGTCTCCTATAGGTAGTGGGCCTCTTGTGAGTAGTGTGCTCGGGTGGTGAGCCCTAATTGGCATGTGCCATTTGTTCTTTCTATTCTTCTAACAAAGAATACAATCTTGGGTTAATCACCCTGTGGTGTTTTTCCCTTAACCAGGTTTTCCACGTCAAAATCTTGGTGTCTTATGTGTTGATGTGTTTCTGCTTTTGATTTAATTACATTGCATTCCATGATTGATACACTACTAATAACTTAAAGGATTTAAGTGTGAAAATTAAGAGAAGTTTCAGACAACTGATTCACCCCCCCTCTCAGTTGTGTGCCCTAAATCTAACACTTCTATGTCAATAAACTTGACACTCGTTGTAGTCAAAGACTCAGTAAAAAATGTGGCTTCCTGAGCCACTTTTCTCACTAGAATTTGAACTACTTTAGGTGATGTGTAGAGAGGATGCTGCAACGTCGAGATGATGTGGTAGAGAGACTCCATGTGGTGGAGTTTGTGGCGCTTCTGAGGGGTGCATGAAGAGGTCATTCAAGGATTTGGCTTTGGCATGTGAGAGGAGGATGACGTGTAGATAGAGGCTGGCAGAGCCTCTGTGTGAGACATTGCCTTTGTTGACTTCGCATTGGCCTGTGTGATAATGGCCTCCAATGAGGCTTCCAAACAATGCAATGTATGCTGATGGATGGCATTGAGACTTCCTGCCGTGTGCACGAACACATGCTAATTAATGGCCTTTTGATGGCATTAAATAATGCCCTATATGGTTAGTTCAAAAACCCACAATGAACACACAAGATTTATGTTAAATGATAGCAAAAAACTGATAGCAAATGAAAGCTCATAGAGATGAAAACCTGTCATCAATGAAAATGATTCAAACAATAATCAAATCGACTTGAGGCTGACCACACCAGCTCTGATACCATGCAGAAACTACCAAGATCATGGAGATACAACAAGAACAAGATTGCAAGTGAAAATGAACAAATGTATTAACAAATACGAATATATAAATAGGAGAAGTTGGATACCTAACTCTCCAAAAAATAGGGATAGGTGGCAACTTATAAACCATATGAATAACACAACTACCCTAGAGAATAGTGGCAAGGTGTCCATTGGAATGACACATCTTTCAAATGACCAACCAATTTGATAATGTCAAATAGCATGTGTTGGAATTCGCCTAACTATGATTGAGTTAGTGTAAGCTATAGGAGTTATACACCAACAAAAGCCTATGGCCTCTAACATGAAACAAAATAAAACTCAAAAAAAAAAAATTGTATATATTAAATACAAGAAAAAGGCTTTAATTTAATGTTAGAAATAATTTAACAAAAAAATTATACATGTTTTAGATTTGAATGTTAATTAATTTATACAAAAAATGTAGTAGTGTAATAATAAATAAATAGTTTAAATTTGATTTGTTAATTTGAGATTTTTTTTAATTTGTTAATTTAGTTGAAAATTTGATGTGCAAGATATAAACCTTAGATAATTAAATAATTAACCAAAATCATGTATATAGTAAATAAAATAGCTATTTTTTAGATAGTTATATTGAAGATATCTATACTAGTTATTAACCTTGTATTCTATTTCACTATAAACTTGATTATGTACTCATTATAACCCTTATCTTATTTAATTTAATGATACCAAATAAATAAAATAATCTCTATATTTATTTTTGAATATTTTATTGACAATCTATTTTATTATTAATAAAAACATTTAATTAATGATTTAAAAATGGATAAAAGGAATAAAATCTTGGTAATGATAATTTTAAACCCTAACCCTACTTATTTTAAATCTTAACCGTACTTGTTTTTAACTCTAACCCTAATGACAATTTTACAATCTAATCCTACTTATTTTAAATCCTAACCCTAGTTATTTTAAACCCCAACCCTACATATAATAATATATAATATTATAATAACATAAATATTATTATATTATATATAATAATATATTATATAATATAATTATATATTAATAATAATAATATAACATAAATTATTATATTGCTTTCAGACTAGTGAGTGTTTTCTATAGGTTCTTTAATTGGATGCCAGTAGCTTTAGAACTGATTTCCTTCTTCAATTAAAACACTCCATAGATTTTTCTTTGTTATTTTTTAAACCAGACTCTTATGTTTTTCTCTAGAAAAACATAAACATAGGTTGGGCCATGTCAAAGTATGGTCTGGGCGGATTACACCACCCACCATTGTCATTAGGAAGGGCATAACTTAGAGGGCACAAGTTGGTGGATGTGACAACCACAAAAGGGCTCCCTAGAAGACACCATTTTGAGTTATCCAATGGTGTCTTCCAATCAATGCCATCAGCATTGGGACTTGTATCCTCTGTGCATGCTACACACCTCCATGGCTTTTTCAGAGTTGATCTTCATACACACCTTGTTCTCTCTAGCGTCATTTTCCCCATATGCTACCAAGCGGGCTGGAAAGGTACTAGCAGGAAGTTCCTGGGGGAGCCATCTGTTGGATGTGAAGTCTGACTGTTCATTTCATATTCCCTACTTTGTCTCTTTGTCTTCTATTGAAGACTATTGTATATATATGAGGGTAAAGTCTTATGTATGCTGCTGCGAATAATAAAGATACTATTGCCCTACTTTCCTGTGGATGTAGCCACATTGGTGAACCACATTAAATCTTTTGTCTATGTGTGCTACTTTGTGTACTGTTTATTTATCTAATTACTCAATAATTGGTATCATAGCTTGTGAGATCCAGGGATAGTAGGTTGAGCAAAGGGTTTACAAGGTTGACACAAGTTTTTGCATGGTATTAGAGGAGGAGATATAGGTTAGCAGTCTTAAATTGGAGTCAAATTCAAGGTGAAAAAGCTGCCAAGTTGCTGAAAGAAGTTTATAAATATAAATAAAAATAAAATGGAAGGCGCCAAAATTCAAAGCTACCAAACTTAAGCTTGAGGAGAATAAATCGCTACACCAAGTTGCATCATAAGTCACAAATCTGAAGAGGGGAAATTACTTAAAATAAAAAGAAAAGGCAATCAGAGATTCTTCTTCCATAACATGTCACCAATACCTGAAGAAAAAATAAACAGAGAAAGATAAGTAGGTATGTGAAAGTTTTTTGAAACGCCATGCCGGTGAAGCATCAACAAGGCCCGCGAACTGTTTGACAATATGCAAGTTTTTTTACTGATTTCTAGTGATAGTACTTGTACTAGGAATTGTGCTTTGGTGTATGTTTGTATTTCTGCCTATGATTTACCAAAGAAGGATTTTCCCATGAGGAAAGTGAGTCTTGGTGTGTTGAATTGTACACTATCTAGTTTTGCTGCATTCTCTATAATTGTGGTCCTAAATTTCTATGTTGCAAATGATGGAAAAAGGTGAAAGATACTGTGCAGAGTTTCTATGGAACTACTTTGACCATGTTTACCTATGAGGATCTCCAGATTGCCACGAGAAATTTTTCTTTGAAGTTCAGATCTAGAGGGTTTGGATTTGTTTATAAGGGTATCAGACCTTCTAGTTCAACCCCTATTACACTCAAGAAATTGGAGAAGCCAGAAGGTGGAGAGAAGAATGTAAATAAAATTTGGAGAATTTTTAGGAGAAGCGGAGATGACCTCTTACAGCGTCTTGGTGATGCCTGCAAGGAGAGATATCAATAATGAGAAAAAAGTTATGTCGAGCATGTAGGCGATGGGTTAGGGTTTCAAATCACCAAAAGCAGCTTGTAGATCACAAATATATGAGATAAAGGATACTTCGGCATAAACAAAACCCTTATGAGCTAAAAATCAAGAGCAGTAGTAGAAGAGCGGTGGCAATAGTAGCAGTTAAAGCAATCCAAAATGAGTAAAGTGCATAGCTAGTTGGCCCAAGAGGGTAAGGTTAGAGGGCAGACCCTAAGGTCACCAAGGAAGATAAGAAGCCACCCAGAGGTTGTACCCATAAACACATGCAATACAACCACTGTTTGTTACTGCCGTGCTTGGATTTGAGAAGAAAAGAGGTATTTTTTAGTTTGATCCAAAGAAGAGCCCCATGGATTTGAGTTTTGCATCAGATTTGAATAAAGTTGCAAATGTAGATACCTTAAACCATGTAAGAGGAGAAATGAATGAGGTACGGTTTGCATGGTTGAAAACATAGAAGAAACTCCTTCGAAGAATATAGATTGTCATACCAAGTACACGAGCTGCTTGACAAAATGACAATATAAAATATTGGAAGTGTTAATGAAGGGTGCGTCTTGTTTAGAGGGATTAGGATATAATGAAAAAGAGACATCAAGCATAAAAAGAGACTTGTAGTTGCCTATGGACACTCAAACAGCTCCTATGAATGAACTCTAGAACAAGGGCATGTAAGAGTGATGCGAGTGTGGAATCTGGTTTGTCACAGAAAGAGAAACAGAAAGTATGCTTTATCTGCCAAGAAATGTATGGAGGCTAACAATGAAGCTACCTAACATCTTTGGATTTGGGAGGAAGAGCATAGGAGGGGCAGGAATGGTGTTGTTCCTGATGGTGGGGACAGTGCTACTGGCATTCACTGATGTGTAGTTGAAGGGCTTTCATCATTTCTCCCAAGCATGCGTGAAAGGAAGCTAGGTGTGTGGAAATCACTTCCTACACTAATCTAATGAGGGGAGGAGAGTGCAAATTCAAATTTATCCTAACTATTACAACAACATTAAACCATTAACATGCGATATTACAACAAACACATAAGGAAGAAAGAATGAAAGAAGAAGAGAGACACAAGATATACGTGGGGAAAACCATTATAGGTGAAAAACCCCACTCCAAAACACTGCTCAACTATATTATGTAAACAAAGAGATTATAGTACAAATCAGAGCCAATGCTCTTGCAGGAGTCTTTGACACTCATATATGGATATGATCCGGTAGCATAACAGTACCTATAAAACTTGTAGTACATCACCTCCTCAAAGCATTTGTTTATATAGAGTTTACAAGGCAGTCATCATTTCTCCCAAGCATGCATGAAAGGAAGCATGGTGTGTGGAAATCACTTCCTACACTAATCTAATGAGGGGAGGAGAGTGCAAATTCAAATTTATCCTAACTATTACAACAACATTAAACCATTAACATGAGATATTACAACAAACACATAAGGAAGAAAGAATGAAAGAAGAAGAGAGACACAAGATATACGTGGGGAAAACCATTACAGGTGAAAAACCCCACTCCAAAACACTGCTCAACTATATTATGTAAACAAAGAGATTATAGTACAAATCAGAGCCAATGCTCTTGCAGGAGTCTTTGACACTCATATATGGATATGATCTGGTAGCATAACAGTACCTATAAAACCTGTAGTACATCACCTCCTCAAAGCATTTGTTTATATAGAGTTTACAAGGCAGTTTTGACTCTATCTTGGAATGGGCATCCAACATGGCCTCATGGCCCAAAACCCACACCTATGAGAACTTGTCCAACATTGTAGAATGTTCCTGACACTTGTCAGGTCACCCCATCCCAAAGAGGTCATCTATTCCCAAAATGGGTAATGACAGGTGCTTCTATGACTCTTATGACCATCATAGAATCTATCATAGCATAATGACTTACAGCTGTAAGAGAATCTATCATACACATGCTATAAATAGCATATTCTCTTACATGTCATAACCCACCTTGGGACATGCCCAAAGATGCTCTTTGACACTTGTTTGTACCTGTCATCGAATCTCCTATTTCTGACTCTTACATGTCATAAAACTGTCATAGGAATCTGTCATGACCATTTCAGTCAATCTTCCCTTACCCAACATCCAAGATGCTGACACATGGCAAAATATTCCTACCACAAAGTGGGATGCCTATCTCCTCATGTGAGGACAAAATTACAAGTTGTCATCTTCCATGTAGGATGATACATCACCGTGCCACATCCCACAAGATGACAATACGAATTAACAGGATTTAATTCCCAACATTCTCCCACTTGTCGAACACCTTGTAAGAGCCAATAGTATTAACAGGATTTAACTAAGCTATAGGTCAAGAGGTCCATAGACTCCGAACACCATCTGAACTTCTCTGTGCCCATTGGCTTCGTCAATGCATCTATAACATTTTTTAAAGTATCTACCTTCTCCAAATTTACCTTCCCATCCTCCACCATGTCTTGTACGAAGTGAAATTGTACATCAATATGCTTTGTTCTGGCAAGGAAATTTGGATTCTTCGCAAGGCAAACCATACTCTGTCTATCACAACTGATCATAATCTGACCTGCATCAACACCAATATCTGAACACAATCTCTTAAGCCAAATGGCTTCCTTGCAAGCATGAGTTGTAGCCATATACTTAGCTTTAGTAGTGGATAAAGCAACCACAGGTTGTCTCTTACTCATCCAACTAATCGCACCACCAAACATTGTGAACACATATGCACTAGTGGATCTCCTGCTGTCAATCTCACCTACTCAATCAGAATCCACAAATCCATGAATACAAACTAAATGTGAAGGTCATGTAGCATTGCCGTGATAGAAAATGGAATACTCAGAAGTACCCATCAAATATCTGAACACTCAATTAACGGCATCCCAATGTACCCATCCAGGATTAACCATAAATCGACTAAGGACTCCCACTGCTTGGGCAATGTCTAGTCTTGTGCAAACCATAACATACATCAAACTGCCAACAACACTAGCATAAGGTACTCTGCTCATGTATTCCACCTCACTAGGAGATTTTGGACAATCAATAACAGATAACTTTGTTCCCAATGAAATAGGAACACTCACTGGTCTACAATCTTCCATGTTGAACCTGTCCACCATGATCTTCACATACTTACTCTAGCTTAACTACAATTTTATGTTTGCTCTGTCTCTTTTGATCTCCATTCCCATAATGTACCTAGTTGCCTTGAGATTTTTCATCTCAAATTGTGCTGACAACTGAGACTTCAAATCAGAAATCATATTCTTACCATTCCTAATCAACCGCATATCATCAACATACAATGCAATAATGAGAATGTGATCATTGTCAAACTTGTGATACACATAATGATCTGATTTCAATATCAAATAACCAATTGACAACACAAAGGCATCAAACTTCAAGTACCACATCCTATGAGACTGCTTCAAACCATACAAAGACTTCTTAAGCTTGTAAACCAAATTTTCTTTACCTTTCTCTATGTAATGCTCTAGCTGTGACATGTAGATTTTTTCTTCCCAATCACCATGAAGGAAAGTTGTCTTCACATCCATCTATTCTACCTCTAAATCATAAGCAGTTGCAAAAGATAACAGAAATCTAATGGATGTCAGCTTTACAACGGGAGAGAAAATTTCACCATAATCAATTCCCTCCACTTGTGAGTACCCCTTCGCAACCAATCTAGCCTTGTACTTTTCAACACTGACATTTGCACTAAATTTCTTCTTGAACACCCATTTGCAACCAACAGGTTTCTGTCCATCAGGCAAAGGCACCAAGTCCCATGTTTTGTTCTTTTCCAAAGAAGCCATCTCAACCTCCATGGCCTCCTTCCAGGAACCTACATCTTTCATGCCCATAGCCTCTTTCATAGTTCTAGGCTCATCAGTGTTAGAAAGTAAAGAAAAAGCACAACTAGAATCAAGTAATGAATAGCCAAACCTATCAAGTTGCTTTCTTGTTCGTGTAGACCTCCTCAATGGCTGAGGTTGAGGTTCTACTTCTTCTTCTTTGCTTCTAGAGCTGCTAGAGCTCTCCTCATCATCAGGCCTCATAGGGTCTATTGGTTCAGTCTTCTTAGGGGTAGAAGGAACTTGAACCATATCTTCTTTCTTTTCTGACAGTTCTGGATATAGAATAATGGAAGAAGGTGTTGACTCTCTAAAGATAACACTTTTGCTATACAACACTTTTTCAGTCATAGGATCTCAAACCTTGTATCCTTTCACACTGACACCATAGCCAATGAAAATACATTTAATAGCCTTGTTCTCCAACTTAGACCATTTCTCCCTAGGCACATGTGCATATGCCTCACAACCAAAAACACAAAGATGCCTTACTGAAGGCTTCTTACAAGACCACACCTCCATAGGTGTTTTTCCAACAAGAGCTAATGTAGGAGATCTATTTACTAGATAGCAAGTAGTGGCAACATCTTTAGCACAAAACTTTTGTTCGAGGCTTGCTCCACTAAGCATACTCCTAGCCTTCTCCATCAGTGTCATGTTCATCCTCTCTGCAACTCCATTTTGTTGTGGGGTATATGGAATTGTCTTATGCCTTTCAATCCCTTGCTCCTTGTAGAACTTATCAAACTTTGCCAAACAAAACTCACCATCATTGTCAATTCTCAAACACTTAATCTTTTTACAAGCCTGATTTTCAACAAAGGCTTTAAACTCCTTAAACTGACTAAAGACTTCAGTCTTGCTTTTGATAAAATAAAACCATGTCCATCTAATGTAATCATCTATGAAAGATACAAAATATATAGATTTTGAAATCAAAGGAACATTCACACGACCAAACACATCAGAATGAATTAGATCCAATACACCAGAAGACTTGTGAGAAGTAGAGTAAAACTAAACATGGTTTTGTTTTCCATAAATGCAATGTTCGTAAAAGTCAAACTCAAGATTACAATCATTTAACCCCTCAATGAGGTTTTTATTTTTTAGGGTACGCATACCCTTCTCACCAATGTGGCCATATCTCAAATCCCTTAACATAGTCTTTTTAGCAAGAAGCTTGGCTTCCATGGCATGTGCACCCATCAGAACCAGTTACAATAGATTTCTTCACTGCATGTTCAGATGGTGGGGATGAAGTGACAGCAACTCATTTCCTTGAGTTAGAAGAACTATTGCACTATGAAGTGCATGTCTCTAGCTTATCATCTTACATCCATCCTTTGAAAAGATAACATGCACACCTGCATCATTCAACATACTTATAGAAAGTAGGTTCCGTGCAAGGCCTGGAATGTGCATAACTCCAGTGATCCCCTTCACTCATCCATCAAGGAATCAGATTCAGACTCTTCCACGACTGACAATCTTGAGATGAGAGTCATCACCAAGGTACACCCTTCCACCATCGACCTCTTCATACTTAGTAAACCAGTCTCAATGCGAGTTCATGTGGAATGATGCACCAGAATCAATCAACCACATATCATTAGATACATGGGTGGCCAAGGCTGCAATGAAGGCATCACCATCATCTTTGTCGAAATCTAAATCAGGACCTTTCTTCTTATTTTTCTTCTCCTCTTTGCATTCCTTTCAGAAATGCCTAGACTTGCTATAGTTCCAACAGAGAGCCTTGGACTTTCTAGGAGATTTGGATCTCCCATGGGATTTGGATATGCCCTTCTCAACTTTCTTCTCTTTCTTCTTCCCTTTCTCCTTGGGTCTTCCATGAACCGCAAGAGCCTCTTTGGCTGATTCAGATGTCTTCCTCCGTAGTTCTTTAGATAATAGCAAGGACACCACATCTTCCATCTTGAAGGTGGTAGTGGTGCTTCTGATAGCCATGACAAGGTGATCCCACAAATCTGGGAAAGAATAAAGCAAGGTCATGCAATGATCCTCCTCTATTTTCACAACCACAGATGTCAAGTGTACAATGATCATGTTGGAAGCATTCACATGACCCACAATAGATCCTTTGTCTTCCATATTTAGAGTGAACAACTTCTTTTTTAGGAAGAGTTTGTTTACCAAGAACTTGGTTTGATAAACATCACACAATTTCTTCCAAAGATCCTTCATTGTCTTCTCCTCATGGATGTTCAACATAACAGAGTCAGCTAAACAGAGTCTTATGACACCCTTAGCCTTCTGATCTTTGAAGTCCTAATCAACTTGTGACATTACTATAGGTTTCACACCAGATATAGTTTCCCATAAGTCACGATCAACAAGTAGGTCCTCCATCTTGAGTTTCCATAACTCAAAATTAGTGCAATTAAATTTCTCCACCTCAATCCTTCCAGATGTGGTTGCTATCTCCTTGTTGCAACAAGATACATAATACTCTACACAAGACTCCCACTCAACCTAAGATTAGCTCAAAAAACCCCTACCCAACAATTAGAACCAAAAACTAGCCAGGCTCTGATACCAACTGAAAGGAAGCTAGGTGTGCAAAAATCACTTCCTACACTAATCTAATGAGGGGAGGAGAGTGCAAATTCAAATTTATCCTAACTATTAAAGAAACATTAAACCATTAACATGAGATATTGCAGCAAAACACATAAGGAAGAAAGAATGACAGAAGAAGAGAGACACAAGATATACGTGGGGAAAACCCTTATGGGTGAAAAACCCCACACTCCAAAACACTGCTCAACTGTATTATGTAAACAAAGAGATTATAATACAAATTAGAGCCAATGCTCTTGTAGGAGTCTTTAACACTTGTACCTGGAGATGATCTGGCAGCATAATAGTGCCTATAAAACCTGTAGCACATCACCTCCTCAAAGCACTTGTTTATATAGAGTTTACACGGCAATTTTGGCTCTATCTTGGAATGGGCATCCAACATGGTATCATGGCCCAAAACCCATGCCTATGGACACTTCTACAACCTTGTAGAATGTTCTTGACACTTTTCAGGTCACCCCATCCCAACTTAGATGTCGCGTATTCCCAAAATGGGTAATGATAGATACTTCTACGACTCTTTCGACTGTCATAGAATCTGTCATAGCATAATGACTTACAGCTGTAAGAAAATATTTCATACACATGCTATAAATAGCATATTATCTTAGAAAATATCATAACCCACCTTGGGGCACCCAAAGATGCCTTCCCCAAAGATGCTCTTCGACACTTGTCTATACCTGTCATAGAATCTCCTATTTCTGACTCTTACATGTCATAAAACTTTCATAGAAATCTGTCATGACCGTTTTGGTCAATATTCCCTTACACAACATCCAAGATGCCAACACATGGAAAAATATTCCTACCACAAAGTGGGCCTATCTCCTCATGTGATGACAAAATTACAAGTTGTCAACTTCCATGTAGGATGACACATCACCGTGCCACATCCCACAAGATGACAATATGAATTTACATCATAGGAAATGAATAAATAAATACAATAAAAATAATGCAAGGAATTACAAAGGTTGAGACACCTTAATTCCTGATGTAGAGGCGAATTGGATGGGAAAGGATAGACAACCTAGACAAGGTTCAACTACACCTACTAGCCCAAAAACAGAGATCTTTATGTAAAAGTGGGAACAAGAGAAGGAAGCTCTAGTATCATCATGGAAATGTTGGTTTGGGATGTCAGGGGACTTGTTCCATCCATTGGCCAAGGTAGATTGGATTTCGGGTTGGTACTTCCTTCACAAACCACCCAAAATGGCTTGTAGTCCTTCAAAAAGACAACAGACCTAATACCTTTTGACTCAGACCTCCAAACTCATATCTTAGATAGTCAGTAGGTACCCATTAAGGCCCTCTATCACATATCCCAAACTTGGTATAGGTTGTTTCGGACAGGATATCTCAACCAATAACCCCTGTCAGTGACCTAATGCCTCAATTAGGCCAAATTTACAAAGAGACTACCAAAGGATGCAAGCCCAGAACTCAAACAAAGGTTTGGAAACTTAGAATACATGCTAAAATAGAGGAATTTGTGGGTTTTGGACTTCTACTAACTACTATTCCCAAAAATGTACCTTTGGTTCCTTCAATGTGCTCTTAAGCATCACCTAACACATGGTCTTGTTAGATTCTTCAATGACACAACAACAAATCACCTTCTCTACCAAAAAAAATTATGAGATGCATTAAAACAACACTACAACAATCCATTGCATTGATCTATGAGGTCTTACATCAGTGGAATGGAAGAGAACTCTTGGATTGCAACCAAAATCCTTGTTTAGATGTGAAATGGGCTGTTTTTAAACAAAACCTTATATCTTCCCTATAATGTGACTTCAAGACACCAAATTTCTTTTGAATGCAAGATAACACTTTATACTATACAATCATAATATGATGAAGTGATGATAGTGTTGTACCTTCTCTGTGTACGACTTGTAGGAGCGTACTTTCCAGAAAAATTAGAATTCCTCTTAAAGAACAATCTATAATCAATGCGTTGTAGTTTGCTTCACCTCCAATGTCATAGCCCAAACTAATGCTAAATGAAATTCACTTCATTACACTTCATAACCATCCAACCCAAGTTTCGTGATAGTGCCGTACAATGTGATGGTACAGAGTGTTATTATGCAAAACACAGAAAATAACAAAAGACAGTAGAGAATTGATTATAACTTTCCTAGTAGTTCATTTCAAGACACAAAATCAATATTATTTTCAAGTTGCTTCATCATACTACATTCCCAAACAACCTTGGATCCATGACACATCCGTACAGGAGCAAGGTACGGCTAGAAACAGTGAGTAACTCAGAAAAGGTAGAAACATGTTTTTTTGTTATTTCTTCAAATACAATGTCTTCTTCTCATACATGCATTGCTACAGGACTTTAAAAGACCCATCACCTTTGGATGGTTAGAAAGTTTTTTTTTTTAATGGAACTATTTCAACCATCGTACTTTTCTCTAGAACTACTTCTTGTTGTTTAGGACAGCAACTACCCTGATTTGGCATTCTAAACTAATCACCATTCTTTACCATAGAGGCATTGATGTTTATGTCTTGTTTATGGCTTGTCAACACCTTTGACAATGTCATAAAGAATTTAACAACCCTACCACCTTTTGACACTTGCCACAAAGGCTTACAACATGAAAAACATATGACTGGCTTTTACATGCCTTGGAAGGCTTATAACTTATTGCAAACTGCCTATTACATCTTGAAACTACTCTATCATACCATGACAACAATAGATATTTGGACATAGTCCTTATTATATGAATGGTCCTCTAGGACCTTATTAAACAAACAAGATGAACATCAAAGCAAGATGAATGGTCTTCTTGGTGCTCCTGCACCATACACCGCACCTAGAAAAGAACTCATGCCACATGAGTTGATTCTTTGTCTTGCTCCACCTTTATCCTTTGCTGCCTCATACTTTCCCCATGATCTCTGGACTGTAACTTTCTTCCATGGAATCAAAAACTCATGCCTAGCATTGTAGGCTTTACTCACACCTTGCCATGAGTGAATGCTTGCAACCAAACCTATACTTGTTTTGCCATTCTTCCTTGCTATTATCTCAGCCTGAACACCTGCCTTCAAAACCTTGTTTGATGCTTCTTGTACTGCTACTATGGTAGAATATGTTTGCCTTTCAACTCTTGTTGGCTTTAGAGGACAAACAATGGTCCCTACTATGATAGCATCTTCTTCTTTCCAACCACCTTGTGGCTTCTTGTAGACTTTCTCTTTGACCTTCTTCTGATACATCTCAGACATCATCATATGATCTCCATCATTCAAAACTAAAACCACCTTCAAACTTTGATCTTTGACAACCCCAATCCTTAAGGTATCCTCAACTTTCCTTGCCTCTTCTTCATTGATCTTCACAAACTCTTTCTTACCCACCAAGATGACCTTGGCTGACTTCTTTGCTTCAGCATCCTCCTGCAATGGTGTCATAAAAAAAGTCCTCCCATCCTTCTTGATGGTGTATGTGTTATCATATTCATCATATAATGCTTGCCTATCAAATTGCAATGGCCTACCTAAAAGTAGGTGACAACATTCCATGGGCAAAATGTCACATAAAACCCTATCCTTATATTCTCCAATTTGAAAATCAACATATGCTTGTTCATCTACCAAAAGTGATTGACTATCACTTACCCAAGATGCTTTGTAAGGAGTTTGATGAGGAATCCTTTCTATGTTCATTTTATCCACCATTTCCCTAGACACCATATTATCTGTTGAACCAGAATCTATTACTACCTTGCATATTTTACCTTTGCTTTTGCAATTGGTCCTGAAAAGTGCTTTCCTTTGTGTCATCTCCTAGAGTGTTCTCCTTAGCATCAATGCTTCTCCATCTTGTACTGGGGCTGCACTTCCAATTGGAGAGTTAACACTTTCATCTACCTCCTCTTCTTGCACATATTGAACCTTCTTTTCATTCCTCCTTTCATTATCACCTGATGTAGAACTTTGTTTCATTAGACACTTGTATGTTGTATGACCAATCTCATTGCAATGATAACATCTCCCAATGAAAACATTAGAACCTCTACCTCCACCTCTTGTGCCTCTAAATCCCCCTCTCAAATCAGAAACTTGGCCCTTATTTCTGCTTGTGTCTCCTTTGTCTTCTTGGGTTGGTCTTGTTCCTCTTCCTCTATTTTGTTGCTCACCTTTCCTCTTCAACTTCTCTTCAGCCCTTAATGACACTTGAAAGTATTTTTCCATGGTTTCAGGGGTTAATAAACTTATCTCATCTTGAATATTAAACCTCAAACCATTTAGATACCTTGCCACCTTAGCTTTTTCATCATCCATGTACCCACAACGAAGAGTGTATTTGTGAAACTCATCGGTGTAAGTAGCCACATCCAAATCTCTTTGCTTGAGATTTTACATCCTCTTGTAGATCTGCACCTCATAGTCTAATGTAAGGAATTGGTACTTGATCCTCTCCAACATACTATTCCATGAAGAGATCATACTCTTCCCATTCTTTACCCTCTCCTTGGGTGTAATTCCACCATGTAAGGGCAGCACCTTTGAGTTTAGTTTTTGCAAACTTAGCCCTCTTACTTTCAAGAACTTCCTTGTACTCAAAATAGTTGTTTAGAGCCTCAATCCACTCCATAACTTCATCAGCATTCATCTTCCCACTAAACATGGGAATCTCCATCCTAGCCTCCAAAGAATCCTTGCCAATTGCCTTGATGGCTTCAAGGAAATGCTTTTGATTAGCCGGTACCTCTACCTCTTCTTGTTCTTCTTCTTCTTCCTCTTTCTCTTCCTCTTCATCTAAACCTTCATCTATCCTCTTCCCTATCCTCAATGCCTTCAACTCTGCTTGGAGTGGTTCCTTGACTCCACTCTTGATCTTCTCTTCCATCTCCTTGAACTTCTTGACCACTTTGGTGGTCATCCCCTTTGGAGGCATATTGCTAGCCTCTCCTTCACATTCTTTTGCTGAAATATACTAGGCCAACAAAAAAACCTTTTATGGCTCTGATACCATTATGATGTAGAGGAAAATTGGATGGGAAAGGATAGACAAACTAGACAAGGTTCAACTACACCTACTAGCCCAAAAACAAAGATCTTTATGCAAAAGTGGGAAAAACAAAAGAAAACTCTAGTATCATCATGGAAATGTTGGTTTGGGATGTTAGGGGACCCGTTTCATCCATTGGCCAAGGTAGATTGGATTTCGGGTTGGTACTTCCTTCACAAACCACCCAAAATGGCTTGTAGTCCTTCAAAAAGACAACAAACCTAATAACTTTTGACTCAGACCTCCATACTCAAATCTTAGATAGTTGGTAGATACCCATTATGGCCCTCTATCACATATCCCAAACTTGGCATAGGTTGTTTTGGATGGAATATCTCAACCAATAACCCCTGTCAGTGACCTAGTGCCTCAATTAGGCCAAATTTACAAAGAGACTACCAAAGGATGCAAGCCCAGAACTCAAACAAAGGTTTGGACACTTAGAATACATGCTAAAACAAAGGAATTTGTGGGTTTTAGACCTCTACTAACTTTTGTTCCCAAAAATGTACCTTTGGTTCCTTCAATGTGCTCTTAAGCATCACCTAACACATGGTCTTGTTAGGTTCTTCAATGACACAACAACAAATCACCTTCTCTACCAAAACCTTTTATGCGATGCATTAAAACAACACTACAACAATCCATTCCACTGATCTATGAGGTCTTACATTAGTCGAATGGAAGAGAACTCTTGGATTGCAACCAAAATCCTTGTTTAGATGTGAAATGGGTTGTTTTGAAACCAAACCTTATATCTTCCCTATAATGTGACTTCAAGACACCAAATTGCTTTTGAATGCAAGATAACACTTTATACTATACAATCAGAACATTATGAAGTGATGACAGTGTTGTACCTTCTCTGTGTACGGCTTGTAGGAGCGTACTTTCCAGAAAAATCAAAATTCCTCTTGGAGAACAGTCTATAATCAATGAGTTTTAGTTTCCTTCACCTCCAATGTCATAGTCCAAACTAATGCTAAATGAAATTCACTTCATTACACTTCATAACCATCCAACCCAAGTTTCATGATAGTGTCGTACAATGTGATGGTACGGACTGTTATTATGCAAAACACAGAAAACAACAAAAGATAGCAGAGAATTGATTATAACTTTCCTAGTAGTTCATTTCAAGACACCAAATCAATCTTATTGTCAAGTTGCTTCATCATACTACATCCCCAAACAACCTTGGATCCATGACACATCCGTACAGGAGCAAGGTACGGCCAGAAATAGTAAATCAGAAAAGGCAGAAACTTGTTTTTTTGTTATTTCTTCAACTACAATGTATTCTTCTCATACATGCATTGTTGTAGGACTTTAAAAGACCTTTCCCATCACCTTTGGATGGTTAGAAAGTAGTTTGGTTTGATGGAACTATTTCAACCATCGTACTTTTCTCTAGAACTACTTCTTGTTGTTTAGGACAGCAACTGCCCTGATTTGGCATCCTAAACTAATCACCATTATTTATGACATAGGCATCGATGTTTATGTCTTATTTATGACTTGTCAACACCTTTGACAGTGTCATAAAGACTTTAACAACCCTACCACCTTTTGACACTTGCCACAAAGGCTTACAACATGAAAAACATATGACTGGCTTTTACATGCCTTGGAAGGCTTATAACTTATTGCAAACTGCCTATTACATCTTAAAACTACTCTATCATACCATGACAACAATAGATATTTGGACATAGTCCTTATTACATGAATGGTTGTCTAGGACCTTATTGAACAAACAAGATGAACATCAAAGCAAGATGAATGGTCTTCTTGGTGCTCCTGCACCAATTCCCAATAGTGCGGCATCATAGTTGGGACACCTGTAAAGATGGAGTGGTTTTTGTTATCACCCAGATTTGCCTCCTTGTTGCAGTTGTCAAACTTCAGCAATCTGGAGAAACATGGGAATAATCTCGAAGTGTTGGACCTTGCGAAATGAGATCAGACCTTTGGAGAAGGCCAGCTTCCTCTCTCTAAAGCCCAATGCTCAGAGAAATGCATCTAAACCTAGTGCTAACATTTGGTAGGAAAAGGGTTAGAAGGAATGCTGAAATGAAAATAAAAATAAGTGATACACCAGATTTAAATGTGTTTGGCTGCCACTGATTCGACATAGTGATAATATCACAGCTGGAAAGACTTACACATACCCATATTAATTCTAATAGAGGTCAAGACAGAGACACAGTGCTTAGAATAACAAAAGAGAGGCAAAAATACCAGTTTTTATTGACTATAGAGGCCAAGTAGCCATTACAAAAATAGCCCAGAAGAACAACCAAAAAACTCTCTATACCTCTATTTTACAAGTATATATAGCATTTTACATTTGACCTTAGTTGGTTACAAACAATTTCGCCCATGGGCGTTGTCAGAAAAATATCTGCCTGAAGGGACGTCCATCTACAAAAATTCATGGCATAACATATCTAAAGTAGGGGCAGATATAAGATATTTTGAATCTTCAATGCAAGTTGCTTTGTAATCGATCTATAGCAATGAACGCCACAAATATCTGCATTTGCATATCCAAAATAGTCGCTGAAACATCCAGTCGCCAAAACATGCAAATGCAGATCTAAAAATGAAAGTGAAAATAATCACCACAGAAGCTTGCCAAATGAAAGAAGAGGCAAAAACAAGCATTTTTGCCTTTTGCAGCATGTGAAAATTTGCTAAAATGGAGGAGATACAGGCGGTCAAAGTTGCAGTCACCTATGTGTATATATCGCTTTACATCTATGCCTACATATCCCTGTATTTTGCCATTGTATATACAATGGAAACTGCACTTTTAGGTTTACTTGGTGCAAGCGCGCTTTCCCTTCCTTTGTATATTCAAACCGAACTGCATGTGCCTTGAAATTCCCTCTAAAAATGCCTTGTATGTGCAATGGCCCTTGTATATCAGCTTTGTATATGCAAACATACAAAGTGAAATATACAAGCCACTGTTACAACTACCTTACTATATCACACATGCATATATCCTTGTATCTTTGGTGAAAGTCCTTTGTATGTTCTGCCGATGTACATTGCAAAATGTACATCGGCCTTTGTATGTCAACCTTGTATGCTTTCTTACATATCAACAATGTACATTCACTTTGTATGTGATCCATTTGTATATCGCAAATATAATGCGCATATACAAACAACTGTAGCCGATGCATCTTGTTGGGCCCTTCTCTTGTATGTCTGCATTGTATATTCAAACATACAAACTCAATAGACATTCATCTTTGCATATGCGATAGTGACCTGATGTATATTGACTTGCATCTTTTCGATTGCACATTGACTGATGTACATTTTGCTTTGTATGTCGGCCTTGTATGTCCAAAATACAATGGTCTTTGCATATGCATCGGCCGTCGGGGAGACTTTAAACTTGGCTGCTAATGAGGCTGGTCTAGCCAATGACCCTTTCACTATAGCGAATGCATGCCGGCTTCTTTTGTATTTTTCATTGTATATACCCGTTGTATGTGCAAACATACAAACCCGATATACATTCTATCCCGATATACAAGCACAGGATATTCTGGGAATCTACGACAGATTCCCCAAATGCACATACAAACCTGATGCGCATACAAAGATGCATACAATCATTTTTCACTTTCTTGAAGGCCGATTTAACTCTTTTCGGCCCGCCAATGTACATCAACACTTGTATGTCAACCTTGTATGTTTGCCGATTGCATTTAGTCCTTTGCATAACGCGAATGTATGTTCCAACATACATTGGTGAATGTATATGTGAATATACATTCAAAAATGCATATTGAAATACAAGCATGAAACTGAGAAATCCCAGTGATAGAAAATACTTGAAGCTAAAAGATTTCTGGGTTTTTTGCAAAGACTCTCCAGGCGAGATTTGGGGAAATTTGGTAAGGAAGAGCATGAGTAATTGAAGAATTTGAGCTTTGTAAGGTCATTTCTAATGGATTTTCAAGGAAAATACAAGGTGAACTATTTGGCTCTAAGTTATACATTTGCTAATGTATGTTGGAATACAAGCATGAAACTGAGAAATCCCAGTGATAGAAAATACTTGAAGCTAAAAGATTTCTAAGTTTTTCTGGGTTTTTTGCAAAGACTCTCTAGGCGAGATTTTGGGAAATTTGGCAACGCAAAGCATGAGTAATTGAAGAATTTGAGCTTTGTAAGGTCATTTCTAATGGATTTTCAAGGAAAATATAAGGTGAACTATTTGGCTTTGGACAGAGGAAAATAGGTCAACAGTTTTATTGTAAGCAGTGTTGTCAGAGTCAAGCACAGGCTTGAGAAAATTAATGCCACATTCTAGGTTGTGGGTAATAGAATTATTATTCCCTGAAATTCAAATGTGGAGGTGTGTATTGCATGTATAGAAGAACAGCCCTTTGTTGTCTACAGTAAACTGAGATTAGAGCCTAACCTAAGATACTACCCCATCTATTTGGCAGAGTTTACTAAAGGTGAAAATGGGTGTGGAGAAAAGAAAACCAAGCAAGGTAGCGCAGGGCAATGATGGATTTTTTGGGTTGGTTTGAAGAAAATTTAGTTGTAAGTTATATCCATTGTGGTGGTGCAGAATCCCAGTGAAGTAGGTTGTTATGGCCGTAGAGTTGGTCATTGGTTTTGTAGATTTTTTTTGTTCAAAATCAATGTTGGAGGTTTCCTTGTATGCTTTGTGCATGGTTTGAGGAGACATTGTGCAACCTTATTAGTGTGGAGTTGTTGGTATCTTTCTATAGCATTTTCTTATGGTATTATTTTATAGATTATTTATGAGGTCCATACGATACTTGTTGTAGATTGGCAAATCAGATCTGAGGTGGGTCTGATGTTTGAGCCTTTAAGTCTATATATTATCCTCTTTGATATCCTAGTTTGCATGCTTCTTTGGATCTTAGAGTTATGTAGTTAATGGGCATGCACAACCCATTGATTGCAGTGGGGTGACTCGGATGTGGACTGTCTATATCCATGAGATTCTTTACTGTTGATACAATTTTTTTGTTTGCTTCTTGAGATGAGAGGATGGATGATTAGAGTGACTGGCTGGAATTGTAGCATGTTTATCATGATACCATGTCCATAGATCAGTATCAGGTTTCAGTGGGAGCTCTTAGTAGTGAGATTTCTATTGTTGTCAGGAGATAGTTATCTTCATGTGATTAGAGGTGATGGTCCTTGTTTACAGGATGTTTGTTATTGTACCATGATGGAATAGAGTGTGGGCATGATACTGGTTCTTTTGGTATAGGGTTTGCTCTTTGGAGCATGTGGTCTTCCTTTGTGGAGATGTTAGATCATGGTGTCATGTTGTGTTCCCAGGTTATGCAGATGTGCAGTGGGATTTTTGACAGTGGTCATTTGAGTACTTTGGTCATTTGCTTGGAGAGCTTCATGATGGTCTAATGTTATTTTTTGGAGCTTAGCATGCATTGATCATGGAAGTAATTTTGGATACTTGGAGACCTTGGGTGAGGCTAGAGTTCTCTTGGGATTAGAGAACATTTGTTGAGATGGTTACTCTTTGGAGGTTTTAGCATGAAGACCAAGGAGCCTTCACCTAGTTATGGATGTGAGTTCATAATGGACCTAGAGGAGATTATTCTTGGAGAGAGTCATTGTGACTTGGTGTATCCTGGAGGAGCATTCTCATTCCCCACTCTTGGTCTACTTGGCGGGTTATCTTCAAATAGGTATTGCCCATCCTATTTTTAGATGCATTCCACTTTATGCTTTATCTTCTCATGGTTAATGGACCTTGAGCTTGGTTATTGGTTCTGGAGGGTTCATTTGAGGGATATTAGCATGGTTATCTCCTTGTGCATATGAGTTTAGGAGATCTTGATTAGGCTAGTTCCTAGTTTTGGAATGATTTGAGTTTGATCTTCCTTGGTTAGAGAGGCTTACATTCATGTTGGTTGGGTGTTGTTAATACTTTTTATCTGGTGTGGTAAACGAGATCATACTTGGCATAGCTTAGCACTTGGTGGTGTTGGTAGAAGGATGTGATATGGTTCGCAACTTCTCTTATGGCATTATGTCTCTTCCTAGAGTCTCTTATTCATCTCGTATGATAATTGGTTTGTGGTCATTTACTGCTGTTGTACTTTATTGTTTTTTAACAATAGTATGTGGTCTTTCAATTTATATCATTTGATATGTGGAGGACTTGGAAGAAGTGAGATCAAAGGTGAGAGAAGTGAGCATAAAATTGTTTGTGGAAGTATGCTCTATTTTTGTAGCAGGTTGGTTGCAGTTTTTAGATCATTGTGTTTTGATTATTGGCCACACTTTTTTATCCAAGTGTTGATTGGTAGAGTTTATTTTTTGGTTGCCATTGCTCTTGTAGCATGAATTCTAAGATATATATATGTGTTTTTTTCATTGGACTACAGTATAAGGATCTTCAAATTTTTTGCACATCAATGGTTTTTGGTGTGTTTTACTATCCTAGAAGATGGTAATTTTTGTTTAGTAGGATAGTGGATTATACAAGGATAAGAGCTGCAATATGGGCTGGATATGTTGTATGGTTAGTTGGATGTGATTAGCAACGAGGTATGGTTGCTATTCTAGCTATGGAGGCCTATTTATTACCATGGGATTTGGTGATTGTCTTTGGATATTGGTTGATGTAGAGTTCTTGTTTTTTTTTATGAGACAATAGGCCATGGAAAGAAGACCTCAAGTGGAAAAAGGTTCATATGTGAAGTTGCAGCATGGATCGGACTTCAAGTGGGAGATTGTTGGATGTGAAGTTTGACTGTTCATTTCATATTCCCTATTTTATCTCTTCGTCTTCTCTTGAAGACTGTTATATATATGAGGGAAAAATCTTATGTATGTTGTTGTGAATAATAATGATACTATTGCCCTACTTTCCTGTGGATGTAGCCACATTAGCGAACCACGTTAAATATTTTTTTTATGTGTGCTACTTTGTGTACTATTTATTTATCTAATTACTCAACACCATCCCTATCCCAATTAGAAGGATGTTCACATCATCCACCTTTAGAGAAGGTGTCATGCTTTTCCTAATTCCCAAGGAGGAAGAGCCACAATCCACACCAATGACACCATGAACTGAACAAAAGTGAGGTGCAGCCACTAGAGCCGGGCTTGAAGAAGCCAGCGGGATAAAGTAACATCTACCACTATTTCAATACCACCACATTCCCTTATATTGTTTTGGGACACCTGGATACTTACAAAGATTTGGTGCAAATCAAGGATTCGCCTACACCCTCCCTAGCTGAATAATTGGCATAGGTTGAAAAGCTAAATCTAGTGAACATCAGAAAAGATGGTTGATTCTCACCAATATATCATATGTTACTACTTAAAAACCTCCCATCTAAAACCCTGTTGTGAGATTACTATTACTTTTTTTAGTTCCCTAAAGTTATATGAAAAACTAGACAAATTCAATCTGAAAACATCCAGTGACTGACGTTGCTACTCCATGTTTTCTTTAAATACATGCTTGTTCTTGCAATGTGGGATAATTAAAATAACCCATCCTTGCCAGATTTCTGGTAGAGAATAGAAAGAGGGTGATTGAACATTTCATCAAGCGTGCATTTGCAGACAAAACATGATACTCAACCCTATCAAATTTATTGACTCTTGTAATAGTCAGTTGTTATGCATTTAATTTCTTCAGTTTCTCTAAGATATTATTTTAAATTCCAAGTAATTTTTCTCATCCTGAGTTATTTGGAAAGTTAGTTTGCATTCAATAAAAAATTTTAAAACATAATTTTCATGCGCTTCTCTCTCCCTTTCAAACTGTAGTTCTCCCAATTTTCCATATTCAAAGAGAAAACAACTAATCTAATGAATAGAAGCAGCACCAACCTACATTTTAATAATAAAAACAAAAGAGTAGAGGAATTATAAACCATTTAATAGTAGTTATAGACATACATTCTAATAATAAAAATAGTGGAAGTTATAAACCATTTAATAGCAGTTACAAACTATGAAATACTAAGCTAGAAGACAAATAATTTTTTTAATAAATTTAATGGACACTTTTTAGAAAAAAAAACTAAACCTTTTTGTTATCAAGAATCTTCCTATCAACCAAATAAAAACATTAGATGAAAGGGGAAAAAAAAAAAGAATAAACAAATTTTTGAACCTTACCATTGATAAACTAAAATAATTTAAAAGGACATCAACGAAAAGTGTTGAACTTACCATCGAATGCTTGGAAAGCTCTAGAAAGAAGTGATCCTGGAAATAGAGAATTTTGTTCTTCCTAGAAGTATGCATTCTACTCATATACTTTTAATACTTTTTCCTTTCTGCCAAGCATTTCCAACCAAACCGAAACCTGTCCTTTTGTCAATGTCATGCAAGGTATTACTATTGTTTTTATTCCAGCATGAGATAACATTTTTAACACTATTTATATCTTGCCGATTAAAACACTCACAAAATACTAACCAAACCCTTCCTATTCAAAATACTTCTTTAATGGTAAGAAAGGTGGGCAGAGATTAAATGGCATAACAATATTCTTATAACTTAAACCTGATGCAATGTCTAAAATTCAAAGCCATGTCAACAAAACTTCAAGAAACTCAATAGTTGCAGACTGTCAAAACTTCGACCGAAGCCCCTGGTCGGATTGCATTCTCAGATACCCTATGGCCATTCCAGTCATGTCCAACAAAACCCTAACTACCCATGAATTGGTCTTTCCCATATTCAATAGTTTAAATTATTTTAAATAACAGTTAGATATACGTCAATTTAAATTAAATCAGAGCCATAAAAATTTACACATATCTCCTTTGACTATATAACCCTCTCCCCTTAATAAATCAATCTATTTATTTTTTAATATTTAGAAGTCACAAGTAATATATATTTGCACATTAACACATACCCAGGGAGCCACTTTATCGATTTCTATACCGAAAAAACGCAATCTCAGCTAAATGTACACTCAATATTTGTATTACTTCCCAGTGGTG
This sequence comes from Cunninghamia lanceolata, assembly GCA_027924645.1. Taxonomy (NCBI): domain Eukaryota; kingdom Viridiplantae; phylum Streptophyta; class Pinopsida; order Cupressales; family Cupressaceae; genus Cunninghamia; species Cunninghamia lanceolata. The sequence goes on along the minus strand of BSBN01001164.1, from coordinate 6,196,297 downwards.
GGTATATAGCCCATCAAGCCACTCATTTAAAGTTTAAAGCTAAATTTGAAAAAATACTTGATTAAACCCCTAAAGAAGCCTGCAAAGAAGATCTTAAGAACTATAAGAATTACCTCTAGCTAGAGAAAATTGTTTGTGTGGAGGCTGATCTATGAAAGTTCACTGAGAGCATTTTAACGAAAGATTATTTCCAAACACCTGCTCAAAGTCAACGAAAGAATATACTATAAATTACAAATGAAAACATAAGAAATAAAAAGGAAATGCTAGGAATGGGTAGAAGAGTACAAGTAGTAAAGAAACAACCATTATAAATAGTTGTTATCACATTCAATCACCTGAAGAAACTACATACACATTTAGTCAAAGAATTTGAAGGCCCAAAGCTATGCTATATGGGAATGCAGGGAAAACTAGCTCTCAAATGCTCTATTATGTAGCAACTCTCATTTGCATATTTGGCATAAAGACAAAATTCCTTAAATAAGACCACTGTCTGTAACGTACACTCTTTTTAGCTAGAGGAATTCAAATTTCTGCCTTAATGGTTGGCAGTTTCGTAAGTCTAAGAATAGACAATTATTGATGGTGTTAGGTTGTCATTGATGTCAAAAAGGTGTTTGGTCTTCATATGACAAGATGTCATGCTTCAGGATGTAGTGTCAGTATTGGTGGATTGTTGATCAAGCTACTTGTTAGTTGATTTTTTATTGCTTCATATGCTTCATTGTTCAGGAGATGGTTTCTCATGTTCTTGATGTCTCATAATGATCTTTAGAGTTCTTAGTTTTGTTTTAGAATGTTAAGTTGTTTGATCATCATCTTCTTTCATAGTGGCAGCATGACAAGGTTGACATTGTTGACAGGTTGAATATGATGTGGTATATTGGTTGAAGTGTTGGAATAGCTTGCATGATATATATTGATCTTTATCTCATCAGGGTGTCATGGTTTTGATTCATCTAGTGATACATACTCATCTCCATGAAGGTTAAACAAGAACATTAGTAAATCAACTCACTCTCAAGGAGTGCTTCATTGGCATAATGTTGGTTTGTTGTTCATACTTATTGATGAATGTATTGATGACAAAAGGTGTTGTGCATTGATCTGAGAGAGGTTGCTTCAAGATGGATTGGTGTTATTCATTCTTTGAATGGGTTCATGATATAAGTTTGATGTCAAAGATCTATCAACAAGGCTTTATGATACAGGAAGGATTAGGATGGTACAGTGTTGAGAAGTTCATAGTGTTATGGAATATGTCGATGATTTATAGTGTGCCACAGCTGCAAAGACATCTGATCATATTTGTTAAGAATGATTTATCTTTTGTTTGAGACATCTATGCTTATATGCTTTTTGGTAACCCTAAAGGCTCTTAATAAATTCTAAAATCTTGACCTACTTGTCATTATAAAAAGGGTTCTTTTGTTCTAATTTGAAAATGACTGGTCGAGCAGGTGAAAGAACTTAAGTTGTAAACTTAAGTCATTAACTTCCAAGAGGTGACTGGCCCCATCACCTAAGAGAACCGGTAATTGTAAGTTTGTTTTTAACGGATGTTTGAATGTTGGAAGAGCAGTCTTCATATGTCTTGGGCACTAATGCAAGTCTTACTTCAAAGTTAGAAACTTTAATATCATTGGCCTTTTTCCTTTCAATTCAGTGGTCTTTGTTTTGAAATAGCATAAGCGCCAAAAAGAATTTCAAATGCTATCATTGCCCAATGCCTTAGAGAGTCTAACTCAGTTTATAAAGTTTTTTTAAGGGCCCGATGCATACTCAAAAGGGGAGTTAACTTAAACTTTTATTAGCCACTAATATGCATCGAATTGTTAGGAGCATAGTATATGTTTATAAGGAGTGGCAGCCCAATCTCTATGATCTCTTATTGACTTCGAGTAAAAGCCTTTTTATATGGAGTTGTTGTTTTTTCAAAAAGGCTAAAACAGATTTATTTCTATTTTAAAGTGCAACGAAGTCCAAGAGTGCTTGAAGATAGAAATTTTTATTAAAAGATGATTTTAATTTTTTCTTTTCACAAATTGAAAGTGAATGATTTTTTATAGAGGATGAAGATATTATTATTGAAGATTGATTTTCTTGAGAAGATAAAGAGTTTGTTTGCAGGAATATGCAGAGAAGAATTTGAGGAGATTTTATAAGGCAAATATTTTGGCACAAAAAGATTTTTTTTGTGGAAAGAAATTGTGAGAAGATTAAAACATTTTAGGAGAAATGTTTTGTTTTCTTTGCAGGTGAAAGATCATAAGCAGAGAGATTTTTGCAGAGGAGATTTAATTTTTAGATGGAAGATGAAAATGAAAAGACTAAATATTCAGTTTGAAAGAGATTTTATTTTCTCCTACAGGACACTGATTGAAATGTTAGAGAATATGAAAGGTCATAAAAAGATGAAATTGATTTTGCAGAAGGTTGAGAGGGATTATTTATTTTATTGGTCTCACAAGTACATTAACAGAGTGTGTGTGTGGAACTGTATACAGAAATGAAGACATTTTCTACAAGATCCTCTTAAATAGATGATACTGGGTATATGATGAAGAAAGAGTGTTGAGTTTTGGGTAAGGATTGATGAGGCAGTGTTGAAAGCATTTTTATACAGGTGATTGTGTGGTTCATCATGCAGGGTTGCAGATCAATGATGAAGACAATTTTATGAAAATTCTGTATAAAATGTGAAAAACCAATTTGTAATGAATTAGATATATTTCCCTGATCAAGTGAATTAGATGATTCAAGAATAAAATATCAGAGGATTGAAATGATGGAATATATGTTGCAGATGAGTTGATTTGAATGGTACAAATCAGATTGAGCAGCAATCACTTCTTGCACATGAGATTTTTCTTTCTGATTGATTGAGAAATGCCAGTGAGGCACAACAGTATGCTAGTGAGGCTTATATTAACATTTGTCAGTGAGACACATATTGTAGCCAGTGAGGCATGTTTTATCAGTTAAGCCAGTGAGGTAGTTTTGGAGTGGTTTTTCTACCCCAGGAGGGTTTTCCACTCGTGTAAATTTGTGTTATGTCTCATATTGCTTTTATCTATATGTGTGTATGTTAATACTTTGCTCAAGACGTTTTGTTCTCTTTCTTCATTCTCAGTCATGTGCTTATGTGTTTGACAAATCAATGATATCTTTCTCTCTGTGTATCTTGAAAGTTAAAATTTGCAAAAGGGTTTGAAAATTTACACAACATTGATTCACCCCCCCTCTCAGTGTTGTCATGGACTCCTACAATTATTCCCTGGCTAGTGGTTACAAATAGCTGCAAAAGATTTTGCCAACAACTTACTATTTTTATAACATATTCTATTTTTTTTATATTCTATTTCTTTTAGTTTTTAGTCTCTTTTACGAATGTCCTGACTCCTAAAAATAGATTCAACCTAAACATAATGAGAAGCGACTATAATTCTGGCTCAAGGTTTAGGTACCCACGACATAACTGCCAAGGAATTATGAAGAAATGATCAATTAAAAGCACAATCAAGAGAATATAATACCACATACATAATATGAATCGACTTTGATCATTATTCACCTCGACAAACTAGAGGGACTCTACTCAGACCAGATTAGAGATTTATCTTCTGGGCATGACATTAGAAAAGAGGTATGATTCGATATGTTTTAGAGATAGTTTGGATCAATCATAACTCTTTTTTAATTTCATGCCCAGAAGACAAATCTCTAATCTAGTTCGAGTAGAGTCCCTCCAATTTGCCGAGGTGAATAACGATCAAAGTCGATTCATATTGTGTATGTGGTATTATATTCCCTTGACTACACTTTTAATTGATCATTTCTTCATAATTCCTTGGCGGTTATGTTGTGGGTACCTAAACCTCGATCCAGAATTATAGTCGCTTCTCATTTTGTTTAAGTTGAATGCATCTTTAGGAGTCAGGATGTTCGTAAAAGAGACTAAAAACTAAAAGAAATAGAATATAAACATATGGAGGCTCTGGTTGTTGTCTCCTTCTCTATTGTTGCCTTTGCCTCTATTGTTGGTCCAATAAATGGAACTAGGCCTATGAATAGTAGGGGTTAGAAAGGTAGGGTAACATGGTAAATTGGATCTAATGATTCTAGATCAATTGTAACTAGCTATGCCATCATCTTCTCTGCTATTTCCAATTGACCTTATGGATTACAATTCCAAGTGCCTTTGCTTTGTTGACTATGAAAGTGAAACTATAGTCCTTTCCCCATTTTTGTTGCTTTTTATGTTGCTATGTTGCTTATTCTACAGTTTAAATCTAGTCATTACAAATCGAATTATAGTGCAGCAATGGATGAGGGCTTTAGAAGAGTTAACACATATTTCTAGTTGCCAATGCCTGCATGGGTTGTTTCATGAAAACCTAAAGAAAATGGAGTGTTCACCCATGCCATGGTACCAAAATGCACTAAATGAGGGAGCTATAGTAGCATGGAAGGACAAAAACTTGTCAAAACACTCCACCAAGTTCTGAATATGGCATTAATAGTGGCTAGGAGGGTCATGAAGGCATCTCACCATGACTTGCAGCACTGGTGAATAGGGAGGGACAACTTTTTGGGCCCTAACAAATTGGGCCTCCATCAGATACATTGCTTCTGTATCAGGGTAGAAGAAATCCCACAACTCCAACAAGTGAGAAAGAGGGTGAAAACATCAGGGTTTGTTAATCGCGCAATCACTGAACCAACATGACTTTTGAGCAAAAGAGCAACTTCCATCCCAAACTCTGAAATCTATAAAGCATATACAAGGCAAAACATTGAATACTTCGGTAGTCGGGCCTCTACCATACCATCGATCTCTTAGAAAATGGCATAGAAGGAAAGCTTGATCCTTGAAGTCTACAACATACAAATGGAGTCTCTATTGGGCTTTGGTGATTAGGCCTACACCATACCATCTATACTGAAGAGAAGAACCAAAGCAACCCTAATCCCTAAAGTTTGAAAGAATTAGAAATATTATGAAGTTGATCAGGTATCAGGCATTGAATATGTTGTTGAATGCTTGCCATTAGAATAAAGGATCAAAGACTTCCCTAAAAGTTGAAGTCTAAAACACTTAGAGAAATTCAAGGATCATCAAACTTTAGAAATCAGACCATCCAATCATCTCCATCTTAGTAAAGGGACAAGAGCACCACCAAAATCCAAAGTCTAAAACACTTAGTGCTTCTTAAGGGTCATCATAGTCTGCAATTGGAGTATAATGCCAATTCTTGCAACCTTGCAAGCAAACAAGAAACTCCCTAAATTTTGACACCTGCTACACTTAGAACCTTTAGAGACTGTCAAGGTTAGGAATCAGAGACAGCAATGAAAACATGTAACTTGAGCATTGATGAATGAGTATGCATGTTGCCATGATGTCGAAAGACTTTTGCAAATCATGAATTACCAAGGTAGGGTGTCAGAGCCGATAGGGATAGCATGTCGATAGAAGGAACACTAAAACTCTGATAGACTAAAACACTAATTAAAACAAAGGGGCAAGTCAGAAAACACTTGGACTTAGGTGTTATAGGGGGCAATAATTGGTAGGGATAGCTACCCACTATGACAAGAAATATCGTAACTCTCTTTGGCCCTAGGTGGTATTCAAAAGAGTGAAACAATGGGATGGCTATAGTGTTGAACAAGGGTTTGATTCAAAATATCTCATGTGAAATGCTTTAGAGAATTATGATTTTGGTCCCCTTTCTATAGTATAGTGGTGACCCATGCCACAACGTCATAACCTAGATATTTAGGATCTGCTCCAATCTCATATACATTTATATTTATGATATTGATTATGGCATTGAACAAAGATATATCATTCAACCTTCTGACCTAGGTTGAGCCCTCTTTGCCCCAATGGTGGAGCCCTATTGAAGAAATCTAGGCACTTGTTTGATCAAGGGTTGGCTAGTACCCATACTATTCTAAAGGACACTATCCTCTATAGTGTGAAATTCTCCTACCAAGCTCTAATAAACATCCAATGTTTGGGTTGTAAAACTCATAATATAATGGGGTGGTGGGCCACCCCAATTACATGGTAACTTGAAGAAAAGCATCATGGAAGAGGTGAATGTGGAACCCAACCATCTATTGGTTGTGACATCCAAATTGACAAAAGGATAGGTTAGCTTTTAGTATACAAGGTTTCTATCTAGTAGTTCATAAAAATCCATTGCCATTCGATCCTTGCCTCATTGACTACCTGTAATTTAATAATAAGGGGTTTTGGTGGGCTTCCATAAGACCATATATTCCCAAGCATCACAAATCGTAATATAGGAAATGATGAAATAGATAGTGCTAGTAGAAGCAAAACACAAGATATAGTGGTACAGGTAGTTTCATCGCATATACTAGTAATCAATAGAGTCACTTTAGGGTTGAATGTTTCTAGTTTCAATTGATCTACTTGGACCAGTTTTAGAACCAAAGCCAGTTGTAATTCCAATTGCAAATTGAAATCTAATATTAGTTGTACTATTTGGGTGGGAACATCCTAGTTTGGGTTAGAACGAGTCATAGTCCATACGGTAACTTTTAGGTTGAGTGAGCTAGATCCGATAACAAAACCACTTGAAGTCATAACTAGTTTAGCTCATAGCCAATAAGGGGTTCTCTATGTTGCAATAGGTATTTCTTCCTTGTTGGCTAAGAGCTAAAGTAGGCATAACCATAGGGTCAAGAGTCAAAATCACTTACCCAAGTTGACTAGATTTAAAATGTAGAATAAGCAAGCATAGCAACATAAAAAGCAACAAAAATGGGGAAAGGACTATAGTTTCACTTTCATAGTCAACAAAGAAAAGGTATTTGGAATTGTAATCCATAAGGTCAATTGGCAATAGCAGAGAAGACGATGGCATAGCTAGTTACAATTGATCCAGAATCATTAGATCCAATTTACCAAGTTACCCTACCTTTCTAACCCCTACTATTCATAGGCCTAGTTCCATTTATTGGACCAACAACAAAGGCAAAGGTAACAACAGAGAGGGAGACAACAACCAGAGCCTTGATATGCTTATATTCTATTTATTTTAGTTTTTAGTCTCTTTTATGAACGTCTTGACTCTTAAAGATGCATTCAACCTAAACAGAATGAGAAGCAACTATAATTCTGGCTCAAGGTTCAGGTACCCATAGCATAACTACCAAGGAATTATAAAGAAATGATCAATTAAAAGCGTAGTCAAGGGAATATAATACCACGTACATAATATGAATCGACTTTGATTTTTATTCACCTCAGCAAACTAGAGGGACTCTACTCGGACCAGATTAGAAATTTGTCTTCTAGGCATGACATTAGAAAAGAGTTATGATTGATCCAAACTATCTCTAAAACATATCAAATCATAACTCTTTTCTAATGTCATGCCTTGAAGACAAATCTCTAATCTAGTCCAAGTAGAGTCCCTCTAGTTTGTCGAGGTGAATAATGATAAAAATCGATTCATATTATGTACGTGATATTATATTCCCTTGATTGCACTTTTAATTTTTCATTTCTTCATAATTCCTTGGCGGTTCTGTTGTGGGTACCTGAACCTTGAGCTAGGATTATAGTTGCTTCTCATTCTGTTTAGGTTGAATCCATCTTTAGGAGTCAGGACGTTCGTAAAAAAGACTAAAAACTAAAAGATATAGAATATAAAAATAAAAAAATAGAATATGTTATAAAAATAGTAAGTTGTTGGAAAATCTTTTGCAGCCATTTGTAACAACTAGCCAGGGAATAATTGTCTATACTTAGACTTACGAAATTGCCAACCATTAAGGCAGAAATTTGAATTCCTCTAGAGCTGGTTTTACCTGTATTCCCATATAGCACAGCTTTGGGCCTTCAAATTTTTCGACTAAACATGTATGCAGTTTCTTCAGGTGATTAAATGTGATAATAGTTACTTTTAATGGTTGTTTCTTTACTGCTAGTGTACTCTTCTACCCATTCCTAGTGTTTCCTTTTTATTGCTTATGTTTTCACTTTTAATTTATAGTATATTATTTCATTGATTTTGAGCAGGTGTTTGGAAACTCTTTTCTATAAAATGCTCTCAGTGAACTTTCATAGATCGGCCTCCACATAAATTCTTTTCTCCAGCCAGAGGTAATTCTTACAATTCTTAAGATCTTCTCTCCAATCTTCTTTAGGGGTTTAATCATGTATTTTTTAAAATTTAGCTTTAAACTTTAAATGAGCGGCTTGATGGGCTATATACCCACCACCAGGAAGTAATGCAAATATTTAGTGTACATTTAGTTGAGATTGCCTTTTTTTGGGTATAGAAATCGATAAAGTGGTTCCCTGGGTATATGTTAATATGCAAATATATATTTCTTGTGACTTCTAAATATTTAAAAATAAATAGATTGATTTATTAAGGGGAGAGGGCTATGTAGACAAAGCAAATGTTTGTACATTTTTATGGCTCTGATTTAATTTAAATTGACATATATTTCCCTGTTATTTAAAATAATTTTAAATAATTTAAACTATTGAATATGGGGAACACCAATTCATGGGTAGTTAGGGTTTGGGTTGGACGTGACTGCAATGGCCACAGGGTATTTGAGAATGCAGCTATTGAGTTTCTTGAAGTTTTGTCAGCATGGCTTTGAGTTTCAGACATTGCATCAAGTTTAAGTTATAAGAATATTGTTATGCCATTTAATCTTTGCCCACCTTTCTTACCATTAAAGAAGTATTTTGAATAGGAAGGTGTTGGTTGGTAATTTGTGAGTGTTTTCATGGGCAAGATATAAATAGTGTTCAAAATGTTATCTCATGCTGGAATAAAAATAGTAGTAATAGCTTGCATGACATTGACAAAAGGACATGTTTCAGTTTGGTTGGAAATGCTTGGCAGAAGGGAAAAACTATTAAAACTATATGAGCAGAATGCATACTTCCAGGAAGAACAAAATTCTTTGTTTCCAGAATTACTTCTTTCCAGAGCTTTCTAAGCATCCGATGGTAAGTTCAATACTTTTCGTTGATGTCCTTTTAAACTATTTTAGTTTATCAATGGTAAGGTTCAAAAATTTGTTTATTCTTTGTTTTTTTCCCCTTTCATCTAATGTTTTTATTTGGTTGATAGGAAGATTCTTGATAACAAAAAGGTTTAGTTTTTTTTTTTAAAAGTGTCCATTAAATTTATTAAAAAAATGAATTGTCTTCTGGCTTAGTATTTCATAGTTTGTAACTGCTATTAAATAGTTTATAACTTCCACTATTTTTATTATTAGAATGTATGTTTGTAAATGGTTTATAATTCTTCTACTCTTTTGTTTTTATTATTAAAATGCATGTTGGTGCTGCTTCTATTCATTAGATTATTCATTTTCTCTTTGAATATAGAAAATTAGGAGAACTGTAGTTTGAAAGGGAGAGAGAAGTGTAGGGAAAATTATGTTTTAAAATTTTTTATTGAATGCAAACTAACTTCCCAAATAACTCGAGATGAGAAAAATTAAAGGGAATTTAAAATAATATCTTAGAGAAACTGAAGAAATTAAATGCATAACAACTGACTATTACAAGAGTTAATAAATTTGATAGGGTTGAGTGTCATGTTTTGTCTACAAATGCACGCTTGATGGAATGTTCAATCACCCTCTTTCTATTCTCTACCAGAAATCTGGCAAGGATGGGTTATTTTAATTATCCCACATTGCAAAAAATAATTGCAAGAACAAGCATGTATTTAAAGAAAACATGGAGTAGCAACATCAGTCATGGGATGTTTTCAGATTGAATTTGTCTAGTTTTTCATATAACTTTAGGGAACTGAAAAAAGTAATAGTAATCTCACAACAGGGTTTTAGATGGGAGGTTTTTAAGTAGTAACATATGATATATTGGTGAAATCAACCATTTTTTTGATGTTCACTAGATTTAGCTTTTCAACCTATGGCAATTATTTAGCTAGGGAGGGTGGAGGCAAATCCTTGATTTGCACCAAATCTTTGTAAGTATCTAGGTGTCCCCAAATAATATAGGGGAATGTGGTGGTATTGAAATAGCAGTACATGTTAGTTTATTCCTCTAGATTCTTCAAGCCTGGCTCTGGTGGCTGCACGTCACTTTTGTTTAATTCGTGGTGTCACTGGAGTGGATTGTGGCTCTTCCTCCACAGGAATCAAGAAAAACAGGATGCCTTCATTAAAGGTGGATGATGTGAACATCCTTCTAATTGGGATAGGGATGGTGTTGAGTAATTAGATAAATAAATAGTACATAATGTAGCACACATAAACAAAAGATTTAACGTGGTTCGCCAATGTGGCTACATCCACGAGAAAATAGGGCAATAGTATCATTATTATTCGTAGCAGCATACATAAGATTTTTCCCTTATATATATACAACAGTCTTCAAGAGAAGATAAGAGACAAAGTAGGGAAGATGAAATGAACAGTCAGACTTCACATCCAACAATCTCCCACTTGAAGTCTGATCCATGCTGCAACTTCACATATGAACATTTTCCCACTTGAGGTCTTCTTTCCATGGCCTATTGTCTCATTAAAAAATAAGAAGTTTACATCAAACAATATCCAAAGACAATCACCAAATCCCATGGTAATAAATAGGCCTCCATAGCTAGAATAACAACCATAGCTAGTTGCTAATCACATCCAACTAACCATACAACATCAATAAACTCAAGTCAACAACATATCCAACCTATATTGTAGCTCTTATCCCTATATAATTCCACTGTCCTACTAAAAAAAAATTACCATCTTCTAGGATAGTAAAACACACCAAAAACCATTGATGTGCAAAAAATCTGAAGGTCCTTATACTACAGTCCAATGAAAAACACACATATATATCCTAGAATTCATGCTACAAGAGCAATGGTAACCAAAAAACAACTCTACCAATCAGCACTTGCATAAAAAAGTGTGGCCAATAATCCAAACACAATGTTCTGCAAACTGCAACCAAATTGCTCAAAAATAGAGCATACTTCCACAAACAATTTATGCTCACTTCTCTTACCTTTGATCTCACATCTTCCAAGTCCTCCAGGTCTCAAATGATATACATTAAAGGACCACATATTGTTGTTAAAAAATAATAAAGTACAACATCAGTAAATGACCACAAACCAATTATCATAATAGATGAATAAGAGACTCTAGGAAGAAACATAATGCCATAAGAGAAGTTGCAAACCATATCACATCCTTCTACCAACACCACCAAGTGCTCAGTTGTGCCAAGTATGATCTCCTTTACCATGCCAAATAAAAAGCATTAACAACACCCAACCAACATGGATGTAAGCCTCTCTAACCAAGGAAGATCAAACTCAAATCATTCCAACACTAGGAACTAGCCTAATCAACATCTCCTAAACTCATATGCACAAGGACATAACCATGCTAATATCCCTCAAATGAACCCTCCAAAACAAATAACCATAGATCAAGGTCCATTAACCATGAGAAGATAAAGCATAAAGTGGAATGCATCTAAAAATAGGATGGGCAATACCTATTTGAAGATAACCCACCAAGTAGACCAAGAGTGGGGAATGAGAATGCTCCTCCAGGATACACCAAGTCACAATGACTCTCTCCAAGAACAATCTCCTCTAGGTCCATAATGAACTCACGTCCATAACCAGGTAAAGGTTCCTCAATCTTCATGCTGAAACCTCCAAAGAGTAACCATCTCAACAAATGTTCTCTAATCCAAGAGAACTCCATCCTCACCCAAGGTCTCCAAGTATCCAAAATTACTTCCATGCTCAATCCATGCTAAGCTCCAAAAAACAAGATTGCACCATCATGAAGCTCACCAAGCAAATGACCAAAGTACTTAATACTAAGAACACCAAGAAGACCACTGTCAAAACACCCACTACACATCTGCATAACTTTGGAACACAACATGACACCATGATCTAACATCTCCACAAAGGAAGACCACATGCTCCAAAGAGCATACCCTATACCAAAAGAACTAGTATCATGCCCACACTCTATTCCATCATGGCACAATAACAAACATCCTATAAACAAGGACCATCATCTCCAATCACACAAAGATAACCATCTCCTGACAACAATAGGACTCTCAGTACCAAGAGCTCCCACTGAAACCTGATATCGATCTATCCATGGTATCATGATAAGCATGCTACAATTCTAGCCAGTCACTCTAATCATACATCCTCTCATCTCAAGAAGCAAACCAAAAAATTGTATCAACAGTAAAGAATCTCATGGATATAGACAGTCCACATCTGAGTCATCCCACTACAATCAATGGGTTGCACAAACCCATTAACTACATAACTCGAATATCCAAAGAAGCATGCAAACTGGGATATCAATGAGGATAATCTAGACTTAAAGGCTCAAACATTAGATCCACCTTAGATATGATTTGCCAATCTACAACGATTATCTCATGGACCTCATAAACAATCTGTAAAATGATACCATAAGAAAATGCTAGAGAAAGATACCAACAACTCCACACTAAGAAGGCTGCAAAATGTCTCCTCAAACCATTAACAAAGCATACAGGGAAACCTGCAACATAGATTTTGAACAAAAAAAAATCTACAAAACCAATGACCAACTCTATGACCATAACAACCTAATTCACTAGGATTCTGCACCACCACAACGGGTATAACTTACAACTAAATTTGCTCCATACCAATCCAGAAAATTTGTCATTGCTTCATGCTACCTTGCTTGGTTTTCTTTCTCCACACGCATTTTCACCTTTCGTAAACTCTGCCAAATAGATGGGGCAGTATCTTAGGTTAGGCTCTGATCTCAGTTTACTATAGACAACAAAGGGAAGTTCTTCTATACATTTAGGGTCCATATGTGTTGAATATACATCCTATGCACCTCCACATTTGAATTTCAAGGAATAACAATTCTATCATCCACAACCTAGAATGTCGTATCAATGTGCTCGAGGTTGTGCTTGACTCTGACAACACTGCTTGCAATAAAATTGCTCCATCCTTATGGGTTTCCCAACTATGATGCTGCACGCTTGGGAGAAATTGATGACTACCTAATCTTTCTTAGAGAAGTTGAAATCCCTTTAACTACACAATAATGAATGCCAGTAGCATTGTCCCCACCATCAGGAACAACTGCATTTCTGCCTCACCTATGCTCTTCTTCCTGAATCCAAAGATGCTATGCAGTTTCATTGTCAGCCTCCATACATTTCTTGGTAGATAAAGCATACTTTTTATTTCTCTTTCTGTGACAAATCAGATTCCACACTCGCATCACTCTTACACGCTCTTTTTCTAGAGTTCATTCACAGGGGTCGTTCCAGTCTCCATAGGCAACTACAAGTCTCTTTCTATGCTTGAGGTCTCTTTTTCATTATATCCTAATCCCTCTAAACAAGACGCACCCTTCATTAATGCTTCCAATATTTTATATTGTCATTTTTTCAAGTAGCTCGCATACCTGGTACAACGATCTATATTCTTTGAAGGAGTTTCTTCTATGTTCTCAACCATACAAAGCATACCTCATTCATTTCTCCTCTTATATGATTTAAGGTATCTACATTCTCAACTTTATTCAAACCTAATGTAGAACTGAAATCCACCAGGCTCTTCTCTGGCTTGAACAAAAAAATACCTCTTTTATTCTCAAATCGAAGCACGGTAGTAACAAAGCAGCAGTTGTATTGCATGCGTTTATGGGCGCAACCTCTGGGCAGCTTCTTCTTACCTTGCTTGGTGACCTTGGGGTCTGCCCTCTCACCTTGCCCTCTCGGGCCAACTAGCCATGCACTTTACTCAGTTTGGATTTCTTTAACTGCTACTACTGCCGTTGCTCTTCTATTGTTGCTCTTGATTTTTAGCTCATAATGGTTTTGTTTTTACCGATGTATCCTTTATCTCATATATTTGTGATCTACAAGCCGCTCTTGGAGATTTGAAACCCTAACCCGTCACCTTCATGCTCGACATAACATTTTATCATTATTGATATCTCTCCTCGCAGGCATCACCAAGACGCTAGAAGAGGTCATCTCTGCCTCTTCTAAAAATTCTCCAAATTTTATTTACATGCTTCTCTCCACCTTCTAGCCTCTCCAATTGCTTGACTACAATAGGGATTGAACCAGAAGGTCTGACACCCTTATAAATAGACCCAAACCCTCCAAATCCGAACTTCTTAGAAAAATTTCTCATGGCAATCTGGAGATCCTTGTAGGTAAACATGGTCAAAGTAGTTCCATAGAAACTCTCCATAGTATCCTTTGCCTTTTTCCATCATTTCCAACATAGAAAATTTAGGACCATAATTATAGAGAATGTAGCAAAACTAGATAGTGCACCAATCAACACACCAAGACTCACTTTCCTCTTGGGAAAATCCTTCTTTGGAAAATCATACGCAAAAATATGAAAATACACCATAACACAATTCATAGTACAATTACAATCACTGGCAATCAGTAAAAAAAATTGCATATTGTCAAATAGTTCACGGGCCTTGTTGATGCTTCACTGGCATGGCATTTCAAAAATGTTTTATATACCTACTTATCTTTCTCTCTTTTTGTTCTTTAGGTATTGGTAGCCTCTTATGGAAGAAGAATCTTTGATTGCTTTTTCTTTTTATTTTAAGGAATTTCCTCTCTTCAGATTTGTGAATTATGATGTAACTTGGTTTAGCGATTTATTCTCCTCAAACTTAAGTTTGGTAGCTCTAAATTTTGGTGCCTTCCATTTTATTTTTGTTTATATTTATAAACTTCTTTCAGCAACTTGGCTGCTTTTTCACCTGCAATTTGACTCCAATTTAAGACTGCTAACCTATATCTCCACCTCTAATACCATACAAAACCTTTTGTCAACCTTGTAAACCCTTTGCCCAACCTACTATCCCTGGATCTCACAAGCTCTGATACCAATTGTTGAGTAATTAGATAAATAAATAGTACACAAAGTAGCATACATAGACAAAAGATTTAACGTGGTTCACCAATGTGGCTACATCCACAGGAAAGTAGGGCAATAGTATCTTTATTATTTGCAGCAGCATACATAAGACTTTTCCCTCATATATATACAACAGTCTTCAACAGAAGATGAAGATACAAAGTAGGAAATATGAAATGAATAGTCAGACTTCACAGCCAACAGATGGTTCCCCTAGGAACCTCCTATTACTACCTTTCCAGCCCGCTTGGCAGCATATAGGGAAAATGATGCTGGAGAGAACAAGGTGTGTATGAAGATCAACTTCGAAAAAAGCAATGGAGGTGTGTAGCATGCAAAGAGGACACAAGTCCCAATGCTGATGGCATTGATTGGAAGACACATTGGATAACTCAAAATGGTGTCTTCCAGGGAGCCCTTCTGTGGTTGTTGCAACCACCAACTTGTGCCCTCCAAGTTATGCCCTTCCTAATGACAATGGTGGGTGGTGTAATCCACCCAAACTATATTTTAACATGGCCCAACCTACGTTGTTGTTTTTCTGGAGAAAAACATAAGAGTCTGGTTTAAAAAAATAAAAATAAAAACCTATGGAGTGTTTTAATTGAAGAAGGAAATCAGTTCTAAAGCTAGTGTTATCTGATTAAAGAACCTCTAGAAAACACTCACTAGTCTGAAAGCAATACAATAATTTATAGTATATTATTATTATTAATATACAATTATATTATATTATATATTATTATATATAATATAATAATATTTATATTATTATAATATTATATATTATAATATGTAGGGTTGGAGTTTAAAACAACTAGGGTTAGGATTTAAAATAAGTAGGATTAGGTTATAAAATTGTCACTAGGGTTAGAGTTAAAAATAAGTATGGTTAGGGTTTAAAATAAGTAGGGTTAGGGTTTAAAATGATCATTACCAAGATTTTATTCCTTTTATCCATTTTTAAATCATTTTTTAAAATGTTTTTATTAATAATAAAATAGAATCTCAGCAAAATATTCAAAAATAAATATAGAGATTATTTTATTTATTTTGTATCATTAAATTTAAATATAGAGTTATAGATAGTTAATTATTATTATTATTTTATTTATTTTGTATCATTAAATTAAATAAGATAAGGGTTGTAATGAGTACATAATCAAGTTTATAGTGAAATAGAATACAAGGATAATAACTAGTATAGATATCTTAAATATATCTATCTAAAAAATAGCTATTTTATTTACTTCACATTACAATTATTTTATTTACTATATACATGATTTTCGTTAATTATTTAATTATTTAAGGTTTATATCTTGCACATCAAGTTTTCAGCTAAATTAACAAATAAACAAAAATCTGAAATTAACAAATCAAATTTAAACTTTTTATTTATTATTACACTACTACATTTTTTTTTATATAAATTAATTAACATTCAAACCGAAAACACATATAAATTTTTTGTTAAATTATTTCTAACATTAAATTACAACCTTTTTCTTGTATTTAATATATACAATTTATTTATTTATTTATTTATTTTTTGAGTTTTATTTTGTTTCATGTTAGAGGCCATAGGCTTTTGTTGGTGTATAACTCCTATAGCTTACACTAACTCAATCATAGTTAGGCATTTTCCAACACATGCTATTTGACATTGTCAAATTGGTTGGTCATTTGGAAGATGTGTCATCCCAATGGACACCTCGTTGCTATTCTCTAGAGTAGTTGCATTATTCATATGGTTCATAAGTCGCCACCTATCCCTATTTTGTGGAGAGTCAAGTATCTAACTTCTCCTATTTATATCTTCGTATTTGTTAATACATTTGTTCATTTTCACTTTCAATCTCGTGCTTGTTGTATCTCCACGATCTTGGCAGTTTCTACATGGTATCAAAGCTGGTGTAGTCGGCCTCAAGTCGATTTTCTTGTTGTTTGAATCATTTTCATCGACAACGGGTTTTCATCTCTATGAGCTTTCATTTGCTTTCAGCTTTTTGTTATCATTTAACATTATTCCCGTGTGTTTGTTGTGGGTTTTTGACCTACCCACAGATGGCATTATTTCAATGCCATCGAAAGGCCATCAATCAGCTAGTGTTCGTGCACATGGCAGGAAGTCTCAACACCATCCATCAGCATGCATTGCATTGTTTGAAAGCCTCATTGGAGGCCATTATCACGCAGGCTAGTACGAAGTTAACAAAGGCCACGCCTCACACAGAGGCTCTGTCGTCCTCTCACAAGAAGTTGAGATGGGCTTGTTTGGTGCCCTGGACACAGTCCACGCCAAAGCTAAAGCCTTCAATGACCTCTTTGTGCAGCGATAAGAAGTACCACAAACTCCACCACGTGGAGTCTCTCTGCCATAGTACCTCAACGCGGCAGCATCCTCTCTACACATCGCCCAAAGTAGTTCAAATTCTGGTGAGAAAAGTGGATCGGGAAGCCACATTTTTTAACTGAGTCTTTGACTGCGACGAGTGTCAAGTTTATTGACATAGAAGGTGGCACTTTTCATTCAAATTTGTGGGCCTTTTGCTGATGTAAGAAACTCGGGGGTGGGAGAGTGAGATCATCAAACAAGGGGGGAGATTTTTTATTTATTAGCCCTTGGTTATATGGGTTAATAAGCCCCTGATCGTGCTCTACCAACAGGGGCTAAGCTTTTGGTTGAGTCGTTCTTTTTGTAAAAGTATTTTTCATCCCCGATCCAACTAACCTGATGTCGCACTATAAAGTGCCCGATCAAGCTCTTTTAGGGTGACTAAAAGCACTTCTTCTATTCATTGCACAATTTGGGGGGAAAAAACACATAATCAATGGGGGGATCTAATGTGTTCATATTTCACACTTCCTAGAGAAGTACTTTTGTGTGGGTTGTGTTACCTTTCATATTCTAGCCCTTAGTAACCCTAACATTAGTTCTAAGCATAATTACAATGCTAACAATAACGTTAATTCTAACCGTAATGTGCACCCCAATACCAACCCTAATTCTAGCCCTAACTCTAATACTAACCTAAATCCTAATTCTAACCCTGATCGTAACCTTAATCCTAACATTAATGCTAACCCTAACTCTAGTTAACCATAATTCTAAACCTAACCCTCACCCCTATAGTAATGCTAACCCTAAACCTAATTGTAACCCTAGCCCTAATCCTCACCCCAATACTAATGCTAACCATAACCCTAATTCTAACCCTAACCCTATTTCTAACCATAATTCTTACCCTAACCATAATTCTTACCCTAACCATAATTCTTACCCTAATTCTAGCCCTAACGCTAATACTAACCATAACCATAAGTCTAGCCTGAACTTTTTAATAATCCTAATTTCAAACCCTAACTCTAATTCTACACACAATACTAACCCTAATTCTATCCCTAACCCTAAGTTGGTTATTCTAACCATAGTTGCAACATCTAAACAATAATATTTTAACCCTAAGCTTAACCTTTGTCTTATAATGGAGAGTTATAGATTTTGTATTTCTTATATATGATGATTGATATGGATATAAGAATTTAGGGTTGTCTCATGTTTCTCTTATGGAGGGTTTTGTAAAATAAGTTAAGTTGAATGTTGTTGAAAAGGTGTACATATATTGTATTAAAATGTTTAAGATTCTCATTTATAGATGATCAAGATTCACAATATTTTTCCATTAGTATTAAATATTGTATTTAAATATTTGTGTTTTTAATGAGTAAATGATTTAAATGATTATTAATAAGAATAGTTAGTCTAAACCCTTAGCTATAACAAAAGAAATAACTAGATGCTATAAAAGATCATAGGATTCATTCATCTATTCAATCATTAAATATTTATATATTTAAAAATATGTAATTTTGCTTGTGTTTTTAAAAAATATTGATTATTTTACATTTTTTTTCTTATTTTTTAGAGAGTTTTAAGGATATTATTTTTTATTTTTACATTTTTTGACCATCATTTTTCTTTTAATATTAAATATTGTATTTAAATAGCTATAACAAAAGAAATAACTACATGTTATAAAAGATTAGAGGATTCAGGATTCATTATCTATTCAGTGATTGAATATTTATATCATTACATATATGTAAAGTTTTCATGTGTTATTAAAAAGTATTGATTATTTTGCATTCTTTCTTGTTTTTAAAGAATTTTAAGGATATTATTTTTTCATTTTTTCATTTTTTAAACCATTGTTTTTATTTCTTGTTTTATTAAAAAATATTGATATTTCCCTTTTTACTTTAATGTTTTGGTTTGCTTTTTATAATAATTTTTAAAAATATATATTATTATTTTTTCATTTTTTTTAATGATAAATTTTTATTAAAGATATGTAGATTTTCTTGTTTTACTACAAACTAAAATATTGCTGTTTCCTTTTTTATTTGGTAGTTTTCCCTAACTTTTTAAGGATTTGCAAGGATATATATATTTTTAACCATTGTTTTTTCTTTTTCTGTCTTACTAAAAAAAATTGATTGTTTCCTTTTTATTTTTATTTTAAATTTCTCCTTGCTTTTTAATATATATAATTTTCTTTTATCTTTTTTATTTTTAAAAGTAATAAATTTTTATTTTACCTTTTTTATTTTTAAAAATGACAAATTTTTATTTCCTTTTTGTCATTTTTAATTTTCAATTATAAATTGGAATTTGGTTTTGACACTTTCTTTTATTTTTAGCCATTAGCTTTCTCTTAACTTCACTCTCTAAAGTTTTTTTAATAGTTTTTTAAAAAATGTTTTTATTTCTGAGTTTTTTTTTTTAATTTTAATTGTTTGTTTTTTTATTTACTAAATAATGAAAAATCAATAAATGGAAACTTACTAAATAATTGTATTTTCCTATAGTAGATTTGGATAAAGAAATTTAATTACTTATTCTAATTATTCTCTGTTGGAGACAGTTATAAAAAAAATCACCTACTTTCCAAAAATCACAGGGGATTTAAAATGGAAAGAAGGAGATTGCATGTTCAAATTATAGAATTCTATCTGGGATTTAAAATGGAAAGAAGGGGATTTAAAAGTCTATCAAACAAAATTCAATGATATTACATTCATACCAAGTGACTAGTTCAATTATAGTAAACTAGTAATGTATGATCATCTCTTTTTTTTCCCTTCTTTTAGAGTTTAGTGAGCTTTATAGGCCCAGTGTTCCATGTTCTATACCAATGTAATAACCACCTTGGTTACTAATAATTTTTTTGTTTACACACCAAGTACTAACTTAATTGTCCAAGCATCTTCTACTATTATTCCTTCTACTTGATGGATAGATTCATGCCTTTCTATATGAGAATCTACCGTATATCATATCAGTTATTCTCTATTGTTCTGATGAATCCAATCCCTTTATATCATAACTAATGTATATATATCTATCCTATTTTCTTCTTCCCCCTTTAAAACGCTCTCCACTAACTCCATATATAACTTCAACAAGGGAGGTGATTGCAACCAATAGCCACAACCATTTTGCTACATCCCCTTTTTGGATTCAATATTACTATTTACTTTTTCTTAAATAGTACAGTTATGTAGATATGTTTTAACATCATAGGAAACTGATGATATGAATAGAGAAGGTTGATTTGATGAAATTATGGAATCTATTTGATTATGACCAATATGATGTTATGAATTAGAATGTCTTTTCGATATGAAAATGAAATGATTTGATATAAATGTGTTTTGAGTATAATATTGGTGCTTTGACCACAAAATTGTATGTGAGTTTGTCAATGATAGGAATAGATGGAACATGTTCGCCAGGAAGAAAGAAGAAGAGAAAGTATCTTTGAGAAAGAGAGAATAGACTCTGGAATAACCCATGGGTGCTTGCCACTGAAAATGCATATCAGGTAGACAAACCTAGATGCTTTGAGTTAAGCTTTGAGTTCAGGCTAAGTCATTTTAGACAAGGGTCGAGGTTTGTTAGAATAGGTCTTTCTCCTTTCGTAAGTCATCATATTGAGTATGGGAAATTGACATCAGTGTCGTAATACTTTGAATCATGTCATTACACATGAACGACTGATATATTGTTTATATGTTCATATGTATATACTTATGGTCGAATTGTAAGTCTTATCTTATTTTTGGTTCAATGCAAAATTTGAAATTGTGCGTAAGTCAATCCCAAACCTTGTTTTGGCATTTGCGCTCAATTCGTCATTGTCGTCGTAAAGCGCTACGAGCGTATGACGTAAACGTCTCCTTGCAAAATTTGACGGATGTTCAATTGTTCTTTATTGGGCTATTATCGAATACTAAAGGGTTTAAATAATGTTTTAAATCTAGAGACCATGGTGTGTAGTACCCTTGGTCATAAGGTATTGGAATATGTAATATTTTGTTAATTATAATTTAAGTGTCATTTTGAGATAATTCCTTTATTCTTGAGTGATGTCGGTAATCGGTTAGAAGCTCGAGAGGGACACATTTAAGTTCTTTTCTATGATGTCTTTTATTTCGAATAGTCTTTTTGCCTTCAAGCTTTAGACCTCTTGTTATTGTCGGTATAGCTTTTAATTCAAAACCTTTGCATTGATTTATACTCATATCAGATATGAGTAGTAAGATAGTTGGTTAAAACTGCCAACCGCCACCTCGCCTATGTGGAGCTCCATCTTGGAGAATGATCGCGATTTGTGGGAGTGGCCATACCATTTTCTGGTTGAGGTCACATAAGGTGGGAAAACATTTTGCATGCCAGATAAGATACCCTTATCGATAGGCATGGTCAGGGAGTGGAGGAGATAGTTATTCCTTTGTAGTGAACGGGGAAGATATAGAGTAGTAAGAGTCAGTTTTTAGAAGACAGAACATGGAGGAGAAGCAAAACAAGTCTGCGCAAGGAGCAACAAGTGAATGGCCGAGAAAATAGCAAGTGTCATGGACCAGTTTGTAAGTGAACTCAATAGACTATCTACAGGTTCTCTATCTCTCTTCATTGCGCAGTCATAGTTTTCTTGTTATGAGTAATGTCTTCACTAGCATTTCGATGGAACATAGTTTTTGCTTGAAGATACTAAGTGTTATTTGTTAATAACTGTAGACTGTGTGTTTTTGTCATCATCAAAATGAGGGCAATGTTTATGTCTTCTACACTGCACTACACCACACCAAAGATGTGAAACCCACAATTTATTGTATTGCCCGATGAAGGTCGAGAATAATTGTGAAGTCATTGGTTTTATTTTAGAAGATTTATAGTTATGTGTGGGGTGCAAATCTGAGTAACTGTTGGTCCTGAAACATTTCACCACTATTATAAACTGCAGAGGCAAAGCCTTCGACAACATAGACTGAGATCATTTTTGGATAGTTGAATGCTATTTTTTGGCTCTGTCAAAGTTTAAAGGTCAGCTTGTATAAGAGTAAAAGATTTGTTTGTGTCAACCATCAACAGAGGGTTATCATTAGTGAAGAGGTGCAAATTGTAACATACAAGACTTCACTATCATTGTCTTTTTCTGAGTTGAAACTAGTCAATCGACCATGGTGAAATTGTTAACCTAGCTATGAATAATAACACACTTTAGAATATATGCTTTTGAAGGTAGTTCTTTTGCTATTGAAATACTTAAACTATTGTTTTTCTGAGAGAAGACCTTATTGTTATACCAATTATTATTATGAGTTTTTACAACAATGAAATGAGTCTTTTGTTAAGTCTCAATCTTAGACTTACATGCAATCTAATTGCTAGAAGAAATGATATGATAGGGTTTTCTATTGTTTAGATTGACAAAGTTTAAGCTATGTCGAAGCTTTCAACACATCGAAGTAGTATATTGTGAGTGTTAAATTTTAACGTAGGGTTTTCGAACATTGTATTCTTTAAATTGGCTTTTAGAGAAACCCTTCGAAAACAACAAAGATGAGTGTAGTGACCACTCTTAAGTGGATAAATTAAGTAGTGGGCTAGCTTAGAGAACATTGAAATAACTTTTAGCATTATCTGAATAATCGATATGCTAGGAAACCATTCTGTTATCTTGAAGACGGAGAGGTTTCCATGAGCTTGTAGAGAGAGAGTAAACCTCAATGACTTACGTTAATGCATGATAAATTTCAAACACCTTGAGGTTATCGAGGTTGTTATATATAGAACCTATAAATTGGTGACTGTAGGATTGTGATTAATTCGATTTGAGTGGGGTGGGTGAACTTATTACATGCATTGATACAATGCTAATTATATTCAAATCCTTTGGCCAAGGTAATGCATGATCCTCAAGTGTATTGATTGTTCACTGTGACTGGATGGCGTAGCTTGTGGAGTGGTCATGCTTGACTAGAGGGTATCTAGGGGATTACATGATAACAAGTCACGTAGGTCACAACAACAGAACTTAGATGGCAAACACCATTGATTATCCTAAGTCTATCCTCTTTGAGTAGGGTAGGGCCACTTCCGGTTAGGAAGGAGTACGGGAGACCGCCGATCTATGGTTGGAGGTTAAGCTCCTTGAAGATACTTTCTCTTCTTAATGTTGAGGATTGCCAAGGCTTGAATTTGGATGGTTGACAATCAAGATGCAGTGACATTGGTAAGTTTCTATTTTGGATTTGTTCTAAGTAACTTTTAACAACATATTGTTTAAATGTTATGGATGATTATTTCTTTTTGTTTTAAGATTTATATTGATGATTATTGTAAGTTGATGGACATTCTTCTTGGATAAAAGAATTGGAAATAAAATACTTTTCCATTTTAAACTTTCCAAAAAAAAAATTATTTCCTTTGGTTAAAACTTAGTTTTTAGGGTGAAAACTAAACTGGGTGTTACATATGGTATCAGAGTTAACCAGGTTCAGTACTAGGGCTAATGAGTCCACTAACCTGATTAGGAATCAATATTATGCGGGTAGCTAATGATTTGATTTACTGTGCCAGGATGGTACGTATCAATAAAACTGCAAGGAAGTCCTTCGCTAGTAAGGAATGTTATCTGCAAGCTAAGCAGAAACAACTTGCGATGATCAAGACTATTGAGAAAACAAATGAAGCAAATGACATTTGGCTAGATGATGTGGAAACTTTTACCAATGCTCTATCACAACTCAAACAAATGAAAAAAGAACTCCTAGAGACAGCTAGGATGGCAGCTTGAATCATGGTCAATTGCTGCCCTATTAGTGTACCTATTAATGTACCTATTAGTGTACCTATTAGTGTAGCAATGATCACTAGGGATCCTTGTATACCACTTAGAGCTGAAATCATTGTACTATCATCTGATAGCGAGTCTGAGGGTTATACACCTCATGAATATGTGTCAAACAATGAATCTGAAGGTTACACCCCACTTGTAAATACTGAGTGAAACATGAGATATGTCTATCTTTAAAGAATGTATATACAGTTTTACAAAGTATAATAAAGACAATTTTTGGTTTGAGAATAACTATGGTTATGAGCAATTGTTATGCTTTGATAATATACAAAATGATAA
Organism: Cunninghamia lanceolata; assembly: GCA_027924645.1. Classification (NCBI taxonomy): domain Eukaryota; kingdom Viridiplantae; phylum Streptophyta; class Pinopsida; order Cupressales; family Cupressaceae; genus Cunninghamia; species Cunninghamia lanceolata. The sequence continues at coordinate 6,171,813 of BSBN01001164.1, read as the reverse complement.
ATCATAGAACTGATTAGTACTTGCTTAAGTAGGTGAGAAAACAAACAATCATGGATCAATCAGAGTTTAATGAGGGGGAAGATGGGGAAGGTCACAACTCTCAGGAAAACTCCACCGATTAATTGGATAGAATTTTTAATATGCTTACTGAAACTAAGGAAAGGTTGGGCAAATTGGAAAAGAAAGTGAATGAAACCAGGAATACGGAGGGTGAAAATGAGTATTCTAATAATGCAAGTAAAAGTAAACAATGGGATCTTGGCATGTCAAGTGAAAACCAAGATGACAGTGAAACTCAGAGGGAGACAAAAGACAAACTTGCACTGGAACTATCTAAGCATATGAAAAAGATTATCCCTCCCAAATTTGATGGAACGAAAACCATTGATGCAGCAGAAGCATGGTTAACAGAAATGGAGAAATACTTTGAAATCAGAAATTACTTTGAGATTACAAAGGTAGTGTGGGGAGCACATCAATTATCTAGAGAAGCATCCAATTGGTGGATGAACAAGAAAATGGAACTGGAATTAAGTCCCTTGAAGGTGACATGGAATGAATTTGTGGAACTTTTTCGAGAGAGGTGGTTACAACAACTATATTTTGATCAAAAGTTAACAGATTTCCAAAACCTTAGGTAAGGTGATCTGTCTGTGGTTGAATATGCAGAAAAATTTTACTAGATTGTTGAAGTATGTTCCTCAATATCAAAAGGATGAAAGATTTCGGATAAGAAAATTTGTCATGGGACTCAATCCTTAGATTTGCGGTGAGGTGGAGGTGCATGGTCCAAACACAATGGACCAGGTGTATGAGAAAGCAATTAAGCAGGAACAGAAGATCCAATCCATTTCTGCTTACCATGAAAAGAAACGTAAGAGATTTGATAAGAACTACAATGATCAAACATATAAAAGGAAGAATGAAAAAGGATATGGAAATAGGAGGTTTGATAAAGGAAATTAGAAAAAACAAAGGGAGATTTGGTAATGAATGTAGAAATGAAGACTATAAGAAAAATGACAATTTTAAGAAGAACGATGATGCTATGAGTAGACCATCCGAGAAGAGAGGACCAATTGGAGGATTTTTTTCTTGTGGTGGAGATCATTATGCTAACCGTTGTCCTAATAAAAAGCAGAATGGGCAGCCTAGGAATACGGTACTTCCTTCGCAGCAGGAAGCATTTCAACAAAGGATTCATGCCGCCCTTAACAATTGACAAGCTGAGTATCAGATTACTCCCATTGAGATGACAGGTACATTATTTGGAGTTCCTGTTTGCAATGGAAAATTTTGTGTCATCTAGAGTCTTAAGTAAATTTCCTAGAAGAGCTGGTTTTATGTCAAAACTGTGGATAGTTGGGTATGAAAATCACTCAAAGGCTCAGGTAGAGCAATGTTTGTTAGAAGCTAAGATTGATATTTCAAACTTTTCCACTGAGGTAAACTTGTATGTAGCACCTTTAGGGTCCAAAGATGTCATCTTAGGAATGAATTGGTTGTGGAGACATAGGGCCAAGGTAGATTGTTTTCATAAAACAATTGAGTGTTTGGATGATAAAGAAAATACAGTAAATTTTCAGGGTATTCAAAGGGAAATAAGGATCAGAACTATTTCTTCAAAATAATTAAAGTGGGCTAGGCGTAAGGGATGTCAACTTTTTGCAGTCAAAATGGACCTAGTAGAGGAAGCCTTAGAGAAGCAAACATTTGAGGAAAAATATCCATATCTTTGCAAATTCAGTGATGTATTTCCTGAGGAACTGCCAGGCTTGCCTCCAAGAAGAACCTTTGATTTTACCATAGATATTAAACCATGATCTGAGCCATTATCTAAAGCTCCACATCAAATGACCACTACTGAACTTATGGAATTGAAGGATCAATTGCAGGAGCTATTGTCTAAAGATCTAATTAGGCCAAGTGTATCACCATGGGGAACTTCAGTTATTTTCATCAAGATGAAGGACGGAACCCTTAGACTGTGTATAGATTATCAGATGCTAAATAAGGCAACAATAAAGAATAAGTATCCACTGCCACATATTGATGATTTATTTGCCCAAATCTGTGGTGCATTAGTCTTTTCTAAGATAGAATTGAGATCTAGATACCATCAGTTGAGGTTGAAAGATGAAGATATTCACAAGACTGCATTTAGAACAAGATATGGTCATTATGAGTTTACAGTGTTGCTATTTGGATTAACTAATGCACCAGCCACTTTCATGAATCTCATGAATAGTGTTTTTAGATATTGCCTTGATAAATTTATCCTAGTTTTCATAGATGATATTCTAATATATTCTAAAAATAAGGAGGAGCATAGACAACATCTTCAAATTGTTTTGCAATGATTAAGAGAACACAAATTGTATGCGAAACTCTCGAAATGCACTTTCTTTTAGAAAGAAGTGCAGTAGTTGGGACATACAACATTAGCTGAAGGGATATCAGTTGACCCAGCTAAAATTAAGGCTATTATGGAATGGCCTATACCTTCCAATGTTTCAGAAGTACAAAGTTTTATGAGATTGGCCGGATATTATAGAAAATTTGTTTTGAATTTCTCAAGTATTGCTAGTCCAATTACTTCCTTGTAGAGAAAAGGAAAATAGTTTGTTTGGACTGAAGAATGTCAAAAGGCATTTGATTTGTTAAAAGAAAAGTTAACAACGGCACCAATCTTGAAAGTCCTTGATCCTATAGGACAATTTGAGGTTATTACTGATGCCTCGGGAGAAGGGTTAGGAGGTGTGCTTATGCAAGATGGGCGTGTAATAGCCTGACAATCAAGAAAGTTGAAAAACTATGAGCAAAATTATGCTCCTCATGACTTAGAACTGGCAGCCATGATTCACGCCCTTCAGATGTGGTGACATTATTTGCTGGGAAAGACTTTTATACTAAAATCAGATCATCAAAGTCTTCATTAAATATTTACACAAGCTCATCTCAATGCAAGACAAAGGAGATGGTTAGAATTAATATTAGATTATGACTTTGAGATTTCTTATATCAAAGGTAAAGAAAACTGAGTAGCTGATGCTTTAAGCAGAAGAAGACACATAGCTTCTATAATGTCAATTCATGCTAATTTTAAAGATTTAGTATTACAAAATTTATCTGTAGATGAATATTATGAGCAGGTGAAACAAGCTCTGCAATTAAACCCTAAGGATCCAAGATATGACAGATTCTATTTTGAGTCAGATGGATTGATGAGATTTAAGGGAAGAATCTACATTCCTAATTTTGTAGAACTTAGAAACCTTGTTTGGAAGGAAGTTCATTGTGCACCTTATTCCAGACACCCAGGAGTAACAAAACTTTTAGCTGATGTCAAGCCGCTATATTTCTGGAAAGGAATGAAAAGCGACGCTGCAAGGTTTGTAGCAAGTTGTTTGGAGTGTCAGAGAGTGAAGGCAGAACACAAACATCCTGCTGGATTGTTATACCCACATGATATTCTAGAATGGAAATGGTAGGTTGTTAGTATGGATTTTGTTCAAGGGTTACCAATGTCTAAGAATAGGCATGATGCAATATTGGTTGTTGTAGATAAACTAACCAATGTAGCATATTTCATATCGGGAAATTTGATAGATGGAGCTCATATTTTGGCTTGGAAATTTGTGCAAGAAATATTCAGATTGCATGGGGTACCTGAAAATATCATATCCGATAGAGATGCTCAAATAACCTCTCAGTTTTGGCAAACTTTATTTTAAGCATTAGGGACTAAACTCAATGTGAGCACCGCTTATCATCCTGAAACTGATGGACAAATAGAAAGGGTTAATCATGTCTTAGAGGATCTTTTAAGAATGTATTGCATGGATCAGCAATACAGATGGGAGGAATATTTACCCCTTATTGAATTTGCCTATAACAATTCCTATCATTCTGCCATTAAGATGGCATCGTTTGAAGCATTATATGGAAGGAAATGCAGAACTCCTATAAGCTGGGATAAGCTGGAAGCTAGAATAAGAATTGGACCTAAAATGCTTGCAGATATGGAAGAAAAACTGAAAATGATTAGGAAGAGGTTGGCAGAAGCCAACGATAGGCAAAAAAGTTATGTAGATCGTAAACGGGTGCCTAGACATCTCTTTGTTGGTGAGAAAGTTCTTTTGCGAGTGAAACCCCATAAAAGCTCAATCAAATTTGGTAAATCATCAAAGTTGGCTCCTTGATATGTCAGACCTTTTGAAGTCCTTGAGATTATCAATCCAGTGGCCTATAAAGTTGTTCTACCTCCAGTCTTGTCCAAAATGCATAATGTTTTTCATGTTTCATACCTAAAGAAATATTTTGTAGGTAATGACCACATTCTTAAATGGAATTCTTTATAGATACAAGAACCAGGAGTGGTTGTGATCGAGCCACACCGGGTGCTCGAAATGTGTCAACTTCGTTTACGTAATCGAGAGGTTTTGCAATGCAAAATTCAGTGGGACCAATATGGCGAGGATAGCGCCACTTGGGAAGACTATAAAGACATCCACCAAAGATTTCTTTATCTTTTCAAAAACATTAATGTTAAACTATAAAAGTTTGTTTTATGTTAGAATTTTGCTTGGTAAACTCAATCATCGGGGACGATGATTCTATAGGGGAAAGATACGTTACATCCCCTTTTTGGATTCAATATTACTATTTACTTTTTCTTAAATAGTACATTTATGTGGATATGTTTTAACATCATAGGAAACTGATGATATGAATAGAGAAGGTTAATTTTATGAAATTATGGAATCTATTTGATTATGACCAATATGATGTTATGAATTGGAATATCTTTTCGATATGAAAATGAAATGATTTGATATAAATGTGTTTTGAGTAGAATATTGGTGCTTTGACCACAAAATTGTATGTGAGTTTGTCAATGATAGGAATAGATGGAACATGTTCGCCAGGAAGAAAGAAGAAGAGAAAGTATCTTTGAGAAAGAGAGAATAGACTCTGGAATAACCCATGGGTGCTTGCCACTGAAAGCGCATATCAAGTAGACAAACCTACATGCTTTGAGTTAAGCTTTGAGTTCGGGCTAAGTCATTTTAGACGAGGGTCGAGGTTTGTTAGAATAGGTCTTTCTCCTTTCGTAAGTCGTCGTATTGAGTATGGGAAATCAACATCAGTGTCGTAATACTCTGAATCATTTCGTCAAACATGAACGACTGATATATTGTTTATATGTTCATATGTATATACTTGTGGTCAAATTGTAAGTCTTATCTTATTTTTTGTTTGGCGCAAAAGTTGAAATTGTGCATAAGTCAATCCCAAACCTTGTTTTAGCGTTTACGCTCAATTCATCATTGTCATCATAAAGCGCTGAGAACGTATGACGTAAATGTCTCCTTGCAAAATTTGACGGATGTTGAATTGTTCTTTACTGGGCTATTATCGAATACTAAAGGGTTTAAATAATGTTTTAAATCTAGAGACCATGGTGTGTAGTACCCTTGGTCGTAAGGTATTGGAATACGTAATACTTTGTTAGTTATAATTTAAGTGTCATTTTGAGATAATTCCTCTATTCTTGAGTGATGTCGGTAATCAGGCAGAAGCTTGAGAGGGACACATTTAAGTTCTTTTCTATGATGTCTTTTATTTTGAATATTCTTTTTTCCTTGAAGCTTTAGACCTCTTGTTATTGTCGGTATAGCTTTTAATTCAAAACCTTTGCATTGATTTATACTCATAGCAGATATGAGTAGTAAGATAGTTGATTAAAACTACCAACCGCCACCTCGCCTATGTGGAGCTCCATCTTGGAGAATGATTGTGATTTGTGGGAGTGGCCAAACCATTTTCTGGTTGAGGTCACATAAGGTGGGAAAATGTTTTGCATGTCGGATAAGATACCCTTATTGATAGGCATCGTCGAGGAGTGGAGGAGACAGTTATTCCTTCGCAGTGAATGGGGAAGATAAAGAGTAGTAAGGGTCAATTTTTAGAAGACAAAACATGGAGGAGAAGCAAAACAAGTCTGTGTAAGGAGCAACAAGTGAATGGTTGAGAGAATAGCAAGTGTTGCGGACCAATTTGTAAGCAAACTCAAGAGACTATCTATAGGTTCTCTTCCTCTCTTTGCTACGTAGTCATAGTTTTCTTGTTATGAGTAATGTCTTCACTAGCATTTTGATGGAACATAGAGTTTGCTAGAAGATACTAAGTGTTATTTGTTAATAACTGTAGCCTGTGTGTTTTTGTCATCATCAAAACGAGAGCAATGTTTATGTCTTCTACACTACACTACACCACACCAGAGATGTGAAACCCACAGTTTATTGTATTGTTCGACGAAGGTTGAGAATAATTATGATGTCATTGGTTTTATTTTAGAAGATTTATAGTTATGTGTGGAGAGCAAATCTAAGTAAGTGTTGGTCGTAAAACATTTCACCACTATTACAAACCGTAGAGGTAAAGCCTTCGATGACATAGGCTGAGATCATTTTTGGATAGTCAAATGCTATTGTTTGGCTTTGTCAAAGTTTAAAGGTCAACTTGTATAAGAGTAAAATATTTGTTTGTGTCAACCATTGACAGAGGGTTATCATTAGTGAAGAGGTGCAAGTTGTAACATATAAGACTTCACTGTCATCTTCTTTTTCTGAGTTAAAACTAGTCAGTCGACCATGGTGAAATTGTTAACGTAGCTGCGAATAATAACAAACTTTAGAATATATGCTTTCGAAGGTAATTCTTTTGCTATTGAAGTATTTAAACTATTGTTTATCTGAGAGAAGACCTTATCGTTATACCAATTATTATTATGAGTTTTTACAACAATGAAATGAGTCTTTTGTCAAGTCTCAAGATTAGACTTACATGCAATCTAATTGCTAGAAGAAACAATATGACAGGGTTTTCTAATGTTTAGATCAACAAAGTTTAAGCTATGTAGAAGCTTTCGACACATCGAAGTAGTATATTGTGAGTTTTAAATTTTAACGTAGGGTTTTTGAACACTGTATTCTTTAAATTGGCTTTTAGAGAAACCCTTTGAAAACAACAAAGATGAGTTTAGTGACCACTCTTAAGTGGATAAAATAAGCAGTGGGCTAGCTTAGAGAACATTGAAATAACTTTTAGCATTATCTAAATAATTGATATGCTAGGAAACCATTCTTTTATCATGAAGACGGAGAGGTTTCCATGAGCTTGTAGAGAGAGAGTAAACCTCAATGCCTTGCATTAATGCATGATGAATTTCAAACACCTTGAGGTTATCGAGGTTGTTATATATAGAACTTATAAATAGGTGATTGCAGGATTGCAATTAATTCGAGTCGAGTGGGATGGGTGAACTTATTACATGCATTGATACAACACTAATTATATTCAAATCCTTTGGCCAAGGTAATGCATGATCCTCAAGTGCATTGATTGTTCACTGTGACTGGATGGCGTAGCTTATGGAGTGGTCATGCTTGACTAGAGGGTATCTAGGGGATTGCATTATATCAAATCACGTAAGTCACAACACCAGAACTTAGATGGCAAACACCATTGGTTATCCTAAGTCTATCCTCTTTGAGTAGGGTAGGGCCACTTCTGATTAGGAAGGAGTGCGGGAGACCAACGGTCTGTGGTTGGAGGTTAAGCTCCTTGAAGATACTTTCTCTTCTTAATTCTTGAGGATTGCCAAGACTTGAATTTGGATGGTCAACAATCGAGATGCAGTAACATTGGTAAGTTTCTACTTTGGATTTGTTCTAAGTAACTTTTAACAACATATTTTTAAATGTTATGGGTGATTATTTCCTTTTGTTTTAAGATTTATATTCATGATTATTGTAAGTCTATGGATGTTCTTCTTGGATAAAACAATTGGAAACAAATTACTTTTATGTTTTAAACTTTCAAAAAAAAAATTAATACCTTTGGTTAAAACTTAGTTTTTAGGGTGAAAACTAAACTGGGTGTAACATATGGTATCAGAGCTAACCAGGTTTAGCACTAGTGCTGATGAGTCCACTAACCTGATTAGGAATCAACATTATGCGGGTAGCTAATGATTTGATTTACTATGTTAGGATGGTGTGTATCAAGAAAACTGCAAGGAAGTCCTTCGCTGGTAAGGAACGTTATCTAGACGCTGAGCAGAAATGACTTGCGATGATCAAGACTATTGAGAAAATGAATGAAGAAAATGACATTTGGGTAGATGATGTGGAAACTTTTGCCAATGCTCTATCACGACTTAAATGAATGAAAAAAGAACGCGTAGAGACAGCTAGGACGGCAGCTTGAATCATGGTCGATTGCTGCCCTATTAGTGTAGCAATGATCACTAGGGATCCCCGTATACCATCTAAAGCTGAAATCATTGTACTATCATCTGATAGTGAGTCTGAGGTTATACACCTCGTGAATATGTGTCAGACAATGAATTTGAAGGTTACACCCCACTTGTAAATACTGAGTGAAACATGAGATATGTTTATCTTTAAAGAATGTATATATAGTTTTGCAAAGGATAATAAAGACAAATTTTGGTTTGAGAATAACTATGGTTATGAGCAATTGTTATGCTTTGATAATATACAAAATGATAAATCATAGAACTGATTAGTACTTGCTTAAGCAGGTGAGAAAACAAACAATCATGGATCAATCAGAGTTTAATGAGGGGGAAGATCGGGAAGGTCACAACTCTCATGAAAACTCCACCGATAATTTGGATAGAATTCTTAATATGCTCACTGAAACTAAGGAAAGATTGGGCAAATTGGAAAAGAAAGTGAATGAAACTGGGAATACAGAGGGTGAAAATGAGTATTCTAATAATGCAAGTAAAAGTAAACAATGAGATCTTGGCACGTCAAGTGAAAACCAAGATGATAGTAAAACTCAGAGGGAGACAAAAGACAAACTTGCACTGGAACTATCTAAGGATATAAAACCCTCCCAAATTTGATGGAATGAAAACTAGTGATGCAGCAGAAGCATGGTTAACAGAAATGGAGAAATAATTTGAAATCAGAAATTACTCTAAGATTACAAAGGCAGTGTGGTGAGCATATCAGTTATCTAGAGAAGCATCCACTTGGTGGATGAACAAGAAAATGGAAATGGAATTAAGTCCCTTGAAGGTGACCTGGAATGAATTTGTGGAACTTTTTCGAAAGAGGTGGTTAGCACAACTATATTTTGATCAAAAGTTAATAGATTTCCAAAACCTCAGGTAAGGTGATCTATCTATGCTTGAATATGCAGAAAAATTTACTAGATTGTTGATGTATGTTCCTCAATATCAAAAGGATGAAAGATTTCATATAAGAAAATTTATCATGGGACTCAATCCTCAGATTGACAGTGAGCTGGAGGTGCATGGTCCAAACACAATGGATTAGGTGTATGAGAAAGCAATTAAACAGGAATAGAAGATCAAATCCATTTTTTCTTACCGTGAAAAGAAACGTAAGAGATTTGATAAGAACTACAATGATCAGACGTATAAAAGGAAGAATGAAAAATGATATGGAAATAGGAGGTTTGATAAAGGAAATCAAAAAAACAAAGGGGGATTTGGTAATGAACGTAGAAATGAAGACTATAAGAAAAATGACAATTTTAAGAAGAACGATGATGCTATGAGTAGACCATTCGAGAAGAGAGGACCAATTGGAGGATGTTTTTCTTGTGGTGGAGATCATTATGCTAACCATTGTCCTAATAAAAAGTAGAACGGGCAGACTAGGAATACGGTACTTCCTTCACAGCAGGAAGCGTTTTAGCAAAGGATTCATGCTGCCCTTGACAATCGACAAGCTGAGTATTAGATTACTCCCATTGAGATGACAGGTACATTATTTGGAATTCCTGTTTCTATTCTATTTGATACTGGTGCAACAGAAAATTTTGTGTCATCTAGAGTCTTAAGTAAATTTCCTAGAAGAGTTGGTTTTATGTCAAAACCGTGGACAGTTGAGTATGCAAATCACTCAAAGGCTCAGGTAGAGCAATGTTTGTTTGAATCTAAGATTGATATTTCAAACTTTTCCACTGAGGTAAACTTGTATGTAGCACCTTTAGGGTCCTACGATGTCATCTTAGGAATGAATTGGTTGTGGAGACATAGGGCCAAGGTAGATTGTTTTCATAAAACAATTGAGTGTTTTGATGATAAGGGAAATACTGTAAATTTTTAGGGTATTCAAAGGGAAATAAGGATCAGAACTATTTCTTCAAAATAATTAAAGTGGGCTAGGCGTAAGGGATGTCAACTTTTTGTAGTCAAAATGGACCTAGTAGAGGAAGCTTTAGAGAAGCAAACATTTGCGGAAAAATATCCATATCTTTGTAATTTCAGTGATATATTTCCAAAGGAACTGATAGGCTTGCCTCCAAAAAGAACCTTTCATTTTACCATAGATATTAAACCAGGATCTGAGCCAGTATCTAAAGCTCCATATCGAATGACCACTACTAAACTTATGGAATTGAAGGCTCAATTGTAGGAGCTATTGTCTAAAGATCTAATTAGGCCAAGTGTATCACCATGGGGAGCTCTGGTTATTTTTTTTAAGAAGAAGGACAGAACCCTTAGACTGTGTATAGATTATTGGATGCTAAATAAGGCAACAATAAAGAATAAGTATCCACTGCCACGTATTGATGATTTATTTGCCCAAATGCGTGGTGCATTAGTCTTTTCTAAGATAGATCTGAGATCTGGATACCATCAGTTGAGGTTGAAAGATGAAGATATTCACAAGACTGCATTTAGAACAAGATATGGTCATTATGAGTTTACAGTCTTGCCATTTGGATTAACTAATGCACCAACCGCTTTCATGAATCTCATGTATAGTGTTTTCAGAGATTGCCTTGATAAATTTGTCCTAGTTTTCATAGATGATCTTCTGATATATTCTAAAAATAAGGAGCATAGACAACATCTTCAAATTGTTTTGCAATGATTAAGAGAACACAAATTGTATGCGAAACTCTTGAAATGCACTTTCTTTCAGAAAGAAGTGCAGTATTTGGGACAAACAATATTAGCTGAAGGGATATCAATTGACGCAGCTAAAAGTAAGGCTATTATGGAATGGCCTGTACCTTCTAATGTTTCAGAAGTACGAAGTTTTATGGGATTGGCCGGATATTATAGAAAATTTGTTTTGAATTTCTCAAGTATTGCTAGTCCAATTACTTCCTTGCAGAGAAAAGGAAAACAGTTTGTTTGGACTGAAGAATGTCAAAAGGCATTCTATTTGTTAAAAGAAAAGTTAACAATAGCACCAATCTTGAATGTCCCTAATCTTGAAGGATAATTTGAGGTTATTACTGATGCCTTGGGAGAAGGGTTAGGAGGTGTGCTTATGCAAGATGGGCATGTAATAGCCTATAAATCAAGAAAGTTGAAAAACTATGAGCAGAATTACGCTCCTCATGACTTAGAACTAGTAGCCATGATTCACGTCCTTCAGATGTGGCGACATTATTTGCTGGGAAAGACTTTTATACTAAAATCAGATCATCAAAGTCTTTGTTACATATTTACACAACCTCATCTCAATGCAAGACAAAGGAGATGGTTAGAATTAATATCAGATTATAACTTTGAGATTTCTTATATCAAAGGTAAAGAAAACTGAGTAGCTGATGCTTTAAGCAGAAGAAGACACATAGATTCTATAATCTCAATTCATGCTAAGTTTAAAGATTTAGTATTGTAAAGTTTATCTGAAGATGAATATTATGAGCAGGTGAAACAAGCTCTGCAATTAAACCCTAAGGATCCAAGATATGATGGATTCTATTTTGAGTCAGATGGATTGATGAGATTTAAGGGAAGAATCTATGTTCCTAATTCTGTAGAACTTAGAAACCTTGTTTGGAAGGAAGTTCATTGTGCACCTTATTCCGGACACCTAGGAGTAACAAAACTTTTAGCTGATGTCAAGCCACTATATTTCTGGAAAGGAATGAAAAGTGACACTGCAAGGTTTGTAGCAAGTTGTTTGGAGTGTCAGAGAATGAAGGCAGAACACCAACATCCTGCTGGATTGTTATACCCACATGATATTCCAGAATGGAAATGGCAGGTTGTTAGTATGGATTTTCTTCAAGGGTTACCAATGTCTAAGAATAGGCATGATGCAATATTGGTTGTTGTAGATAAACTAACCAAGGTAGCACATTTCATACCAGGAAATTTGATAGATGGAGCTCATATTTTGGCTTAGAAATTCATGCAAGAAATATTCAGATTGCATGGGGTACCTGAAAAGATTATATCTGATAGAGATGCTTGAATAACCTCTCAATTTTGGCAAAATTTGTTTTCAGCATTAGGGACTAAACTCAACGTGAGCACCGCTTATCATCCTGAAACTAATGGACAAACAGAAAGGGTTAATCAGGTCTTAGAGGATCTTTTAAGAATGTATTGGATGGATCAGCAATACAGATGGGAGGAATATTTACCCCTTATTAAATTTGCATATAACAATTTCTATCATTCTGCCATTAAGATGGCACCGTTTGAAGCATTGTATGGAAGGAAATGCAGAACTCCTATAAGCTGGGATAAGCTAGAAGATAGGATAAGCATTGGACCTGAAATTCTTGTGGATACATGGAAGGAAAAGTGAAAATGATTAGGAAGAGGTTGGCAGAAGCCAACGACAGGCAAAAAAGTTATGCAGATCACAAACGGGTGCCTAGACTTTCTCTGTTGGCAAGAAATTTTTTTTGTGAGTGAAACCCCATAAAAGCTCAGTCAAATTTGGTAAATCATCAAAGTTGGCTCCTCAATATGTCAGACCTTTTGAAGTCCTTGAGATTATCAATCCAGTGGCCTACAAAGTTGCTCTACCTCTAGTCTTGTCTAAAATACATAATGTTTTTCATGTTTCATACCTAAAAAAATATTTTGTAGGTAATGACCACATTCTTAAATGGAATTCTTTACAGATACAAGAACTAGGAGTGGTTGTGATCGAGCCACTCAAGGTGCTCGAAATACGTCAACTTCATTTACGTAATCGAGAGATTTTGCAATGCAAAATTTAGTGGGACCAATATTGCAAGGATAGCGCCACTTGGGAAGACTATAAAGACATCCACCAAAGATTTCCTTATCTTTTCAAAAACATTAATGTTAAATTATAAAAGTTTGTTTTATGTTAAAATTTTGCTTGGTAAACTCAATCATTGGGGATGATGACTCTATAGGGGAAAGATATGTTACATACCCTTTTGGATTCAATATTACTATTTACTTTTTCTTAAATAGTACAGTTATGTGGATATGTTTTAACATCATAGGAAACTGATGATATGAATAGAGAAGGTTAATTTTATGAAATTATGGAATCTATTTGATTATGACCAATATGATGTTATGAATTAGAATGTCTTTTTGACATGAAAATGAAATGATTTGATATAAATGTGTTTTGAGTAGAATATTGGTGCTTTGACCACAAAATTGTATGTGAGTTTGTCAATGACAAGGATAGATGGAACATGTTCGCCAGGAAGAAAGAAGAAGAGAAAGTATCTTTGAGAAAGAGATGATAGACTCTAGAATAACCCATGGGTGCTTGCCACTGAAAACGCATATCAGGTAGGCAAACCTAGATGCTTTGAGTTAAGCTTTGAGGTCGAGCTAAGTCATTTTAGATGAGGGTCGAGGTTTGTTAGAATAAGTCTTTCTCCTTTTGTATGTTGTCGTATTGAGTATGGGAAACCGACATCAGTGTCGTAATACTCTGAATCATCTCATCAAACATGAACGACTGATATATTGTTTATATGTTCATATGTATATACTTGTGGTTGAATTGTAAGTCTTATCTTATTTTTGGTTCGGCGCAAAATTTGAAATTGTGCGTAAGTCGATCCCAAACCTTGTTTTGACGTTTGCGCTTAATTCGTCATTGTCGTCATAAAGCACTACGAGCATATGATGTAAACATCTCCTTGCAAAATTCGATGGACGTTGAATTGTTCTTTATTGGACTATTATTGAATACTAAAGGGTTTAAATAATGTTTTAAATCTAGAGACCATGGTGTGTAGTACCCTTGGTCGTAAGGTATTGGAATATGTAATATTTTGTTAGTTATAATTTAAGTGTCATTTTGAGATAATTCCTTTATTCTTGAGTGATGTCAGTAATCAGGCAGAAGCTCGAGAGGGACACATTTAAGTTCTTTTCTATGATGTCTTTTATTTCAAATAGACTTTTTGCCTTCAAGCTTTAGACCTCTTTTTATTGTCGGTATAGCATTTAATTCAAAACCTTTGCATTGATTTATACTCATAGCATATATGAGTAGTAAGATAGTTAGTTAAAACTACCAACTACCACCTCGCCTATGTGGAACTCCATCTTGGAGAATGATCATGATTTGTGGGAGGTGCCAAACCATTTTCTGGTTGAGGTCGCATAAGGTGGGAAAACATTTTTCATGCCGGATAAGATACCCTTATCGATAGGCATGGTCGGGGAGTGGAGGAGACAATTATGCCTTCGTAGTGAACGGGGAAGATAGAGTAGTAAGGGTCAGTTTTTAGAAGACAGAACATGGAGGAGAAGCAAAACAAGTCTGCACAAGGAGCAACAAGTGAACGGCTGAGAGAATAGCAAGTATCATGGACCAGTTTGTAAGTGAACTCAAGAGACTATCTATAGGTTCTCTTCCTCTCTTCGCTGTGCAGTCATAGTTTTCTTGTTATGAGTAATGTCTTCACTAGCATTTCAACCGAACATAGAGTTTCCTTGAAGATACTAAGTGTTATTTGTTAATAACTGTAGCCTGTGTGTTTTTGTCATCATCAAAATGAGAGGAATGTTTATGTCTTCTACACTGCACTACACCACACCAAAGATTTGAAACCCACAGTTTATTGTATTATCCGACAAAGGTCGAGAATGATTGTGAAGTCATTGGTTTTATTTTAGAAGATTTATAGTTATGTGTGGGGTGCAAATCTGAGTAAGTGTTGGTCGTAAAACATTTCACCACTATTACAAACCGCAGACGCAAAGCCTTCGATGACATAGACTAAGATCATTTTTGGATAGTTGAATGATATTGTTTGGCTCTGTCAAAGTTTAAAGGTTAGCTTGTATAAGAGTAAAAGATTTGTTTGTGTCAACCATCAACAAAGGGTTATCATTAGTGAAGAGGTACAAGTCGTAACATACAAGACTTCACTGTCATCCTCTTTTTCTGAGTTAAAACTAGTCGATCAACCATGGTGAAATTGTTAACCTAGCTACGAATAATAACAAACTTTAGAATATATGCTTTTGAAGGTAATTCTTTTGCTATTGAAGTATTTAAACTATTATTTTTCTGAGAGAAGACCTTATTCTTATACAAATTATTATTATGAGTTTTTACAACAAGGAAATGAGTCTTTTGTCAAGTCTCAAGCTTAGACTTACATGCAATCTAATTGCTAGAAGAAATGATATGACAGGGTTTCTAATGTTTAGATCGACAAAGTTTAAACTATGTCAAACCTTTCGACACGTCGAAGTAGTATATTGTGAGTGTTAAATTTTAACGTAGGGTTTTCAAACGTTGTATTCTTTAAATTGGCTTTTAGAGAAACCCTTCCAAAACAACAAAGATGAGATTAGTGACCACTCTTAAGTGGATAAATTAAGTAGTGGGCTAGCTTAGAGAACATTAAAATAACTTTTAGCATTATCCGAATAATCGATATGCTAGGAAACCATTCTTTTTATCATGAAGATGGAGAGGTTTCCATGAGCTTGTAGAGGGAGAGTAAACCTCAATGCCTTGCGTTAATGCATGAAGAATTTCAAACACCTTGAGGTTATCAAGGTTGTTATATATAGAACTTATAAATAGGTGACTGTAGGATTGCGATTAATTCAAGTCGAGTGAGGTGGGTGAACATATTACATGCATTGATACAACGCTAATTATATTCAAATCCTTTGGCCAAGGTAATGCATGATCCTCAAGTGCATTGATTGTTCACTGTGACTGGATGGCGTAGCTTGTGGAGTGGTCATGCTTGACTAGAGGGTATCTAGGGGATTACATGATAACAAGTCACGTAGGTCACAACACCAGAACTCAGATGGCAAACACCATTGGTTATCCTAAGTCTATGTTCTTTGAGTAGGGTAGGGCCACTTTCGGTTAGGAAGGAGTGCGGGAGACCGACAATTTGTGGTTGGAGGTTAAGCTCCTTGAAGATACTTTCTCTTCTTAGTTCTTGAGGATTGCCAAGACTTGAATTTGGATGGTCGGCAATCGAGATGCAGTGACATTGGTAAGTTTCTATTTTAGATTTGTTCTAAGTAACTTTTAACAACATATTGTTTAAATGTTATGGATGATTATTTCCTTTTGTTTTAAGATTTATATTCATGATTATTGTAAGTCGATGGATGTTCTTCTTGGATAAAAGAATTGGAAACAAATTACTTTTCTATTTTAAACTTAAAAAAAAAAAAATTATTACCTTTGGTTAAAACTTAGTTTTTAGGGTGAAAACTAAACTGGGTGTTACACATTTAAAAGATGCAACATACCGTCTCATAATAAAATGTTGATCAAAAGAATCGTACCACAGAAACCTTTAATTTGTACCACATCATGGTTGAATCAGACCTTTTCATTTCTTAATCAAATTGTGTCATCTTTCATCATTTTGAATAAGAAGACAAAGTCTTATGGGGCACTACAAATAGAGAGGTTGGCCTTCTTAACAAACTCTATTTCAATGCTCCAACTAGTTCCAATACCTTTGCTTCCATTTACAAGCACCCTATTTTGGGAAATGACAATAGTAATGACAACTTAACAAGAAACAAATTTTACATACATATACATTTTTAAAAAATTAGATTTATTATAAAGTTTATCTTATGTTAATAAAGATAAACAATCTTTAATATATATATTTATAAAGTGAAAAAAACTAAACTACATTCTAAACTAAAAGCTACGCATTTCTATAATTTTTTTAAGTTTATTTTAGAAAAACAAAACTACTTCCAAGTTTCCATTAATAATTAAGTCACATTCTAAAATGCCACGGAGACCTTAGGTTCCTTACCAAAGTGAATTGGAATAAAAGAAATAGAAGGACAAAATACTTACCAAAACGTTAAGGATAAAGGCAAAAACCTGGACGCCCATATTTTTGGCAATGGGAAGAAACGGAAGGGCAAGTGAAGAAACAGCTGTTCCAGACGGAAACATTGTTTTTCCCATTCAAACGGGAAATGAAGCCTTTCGATTGCGTTTCTGGTAACGCAGCAAGCATCAATGGAATGGTTGGCACATACCTGAACAAGGAAAACTAAATTTACAGATCATAAAACAATGTCAAATAGAAAGATAACAACACGAATAGAGACTTTTCAAGCTTATACATAAACCCTTCATAGAGGAATTCTCCCTCCATCCTCCAGTTGTAGTTTATGAGGTCTTATAACATGAACAATATTGTAAATTACAAAGTAGGGTCAGACTAAAGACAATGAAAACGATGAAGTCCTAATGCACATTAAGCCGAAATCCTTACCATGCTTGTTCAATAGACTGGCTATCTTCGAACCCGCTCGCCGAATAGTAGTAGCAGCCGTCATTTGACTAAAATTTACTACTGTTGTCTGTATTCTACAAAGATTTCTGCATTTAATCTTGTAAATAGTCATGATTTGGTTGACAGGTATTTCGTACAAGAAATGAAAGCGGGGAAATAAAATCGAACAAAGTGGAATACCAGAATACCAAATAACAATAATTAATGTGCAGAAAATGACATAGAAAAGCAAGAATACCTTACCTTACTATTGACAGGAGGATTAAGATCAGCACTAAAGAGGTAGCCAA
Organism: Cunninghamia lanceolata; assembly: GCA_027924645.1. Lineage (NCBI taxonomy): Eukaryota > Viridiplantae > Streptophyta > Pinopsida > Cupressales > Cupressaceae > Cunninghamia > Cunninghamia lanceolata. The sequence goes on along the minus strand of BSBN01001164.1, from coordinate 6,153,946 downwards.
AGAATGCTTCCATGGGCAGGTGGTGGCGGTGGAAGATGGCGAGCTGTAATACAACATTTCCCCCTACCCCCTATATATGAAGCCGAGTGGGAAATGGTGATGGAAGATTCAAAACTTGGGAAATAGGCTATTTCATACTTTTCCCACGAACTCTCTTATGTTGATGTTTTTAGCTTCAGTCAGATCCTTCTCAGGCCGACCAAATTAACATTGTAATGAGGCCGACTGCTTGTGAAAGGGTGCGTCCCTCACACACACACATATATATACAAGGTCATTGCTCTCTCAATCAAACACATTCAATTACAATCTAAATTCACAAGGCAGAGCAGACTTCTAAGGCAGAGCAGACTTCTAAGGAGCAGATCAAGTTATTTCAAGATCAAATCAGATTTATCAAGTGTGGACTTATTCTTTGTGCTTCAAGAAGTGAAGCCATACCTGTAGGCCTTGGATTTGGCCATTGTAAAGCAGATTGTTGTTCTTATCATTCAATATATAAGAGATATATTGTTGCTGGGTTTTTCCCCTCAAGTTGGAGGGTTTTCCCAGGGTATCTTGTTGTGTTCATTGTTCATTGTGTTGCATTTTTCTGATTGCTTTAAATCTGATCATAAAAACTAACATGGTATCAGAGCGGGTTTGAAGAAGATCGTGATCAGATTTGTCATTGCAGCAATACTCTCTATTATCCCTATTTTAGTCAAGATGGTGAACAGTCTTAAAATTGAGGATAGACTTGAAGGAGCATCCAACTTCACAGCATGGAGGTTTAGAATTATGCTCACCTTGGAAGAAAATGACTTGGCCGAATTTGTGGAAACCAAAGTTCCCGAACCTTCGGAGGAAGAAGAGAAGTTGCAATGGAAAAAGAAAGACATCAAGGCGAAGAAGATATTGGTTGACTCCATTAAAGATCATATTGTTTCGATTGTCTCCAAGTTGAAGACGGCAAGGGACATGTTCAAAACCTTGGAGGAGATGTACGAAATCAACAACACCAGCCGGGCTCTTGCACTGAAGCAACAACTACATCATGTGAAAATGTCAAAAGGAGAAACGGTTATTTCTTACTTCATGAGGATTTCGGAATTGAGAAATCAGCTCTCTTCAATTGATCATGGTGGCGATGGACCTGTTTTCTTCATGGCTTCTCCTTATTTTGGTTATCTCGACTCGTACAGAGGAGATGGGGTTTGTTGTGGGAGTTTATGAAGTTGCGACCTCTGTCAACATCGTGTCTAATTGGTGTGTTGACGAGAACAACCACAAGCCTAGCTCATTGGTGTACCAACAACTCAATAAAGAGATAAGTATTTCTCCTTGTTGTTTGTGCCCTTGAAATCACTCTTTTCTAGGCTAGAGATCTGATATATCGATGGTGATTAGTTGGTCACATCGATATCATTCTCTAATGCATGAATTGTGATAGAGCCTTGACTCTTTGAGAGGGTTGGTTCTACATGCTAAATGCATTAAAGAAATCTATAGTTTTGCAGATTGTCTTTTGTTGTGCTAAGTTTAGCACTCTCGAAAGGAGTAAAACATGGAAGAAAGAGTTATATATCAGATTTCAATAAAGATAAGTTTCTTTATCCCTTCATTTTTATCTTTTGATATTTGCTACATATTTCACTTATAGGTTGATTTCATTATTCATGTTTTAATATTGTTCATAAATTCTTATGTGTTCATCCTATAACTTGAGATAGTAAACCTTGTATGATTCTAGCCTTGATATTTCTTTGGATAGTTACAAACTATTAGTAATCTCTCTCTAAAATGCTCCCAAGATCGATCGAGGAGCATGAAAGTAATGAGAGATTGCACTAGGAGGAAGAGCTTCAGGCATCTTGTGAGGAAGTTATGCTGACCAAAGAAATGATCAAGCATGGAGTCACAACTTGCAGCTATGGGACTAAGTTAGTGGCTAGAGGGAGTTTACTTTCAAAAGTCTTATTTGCAATCTCTGAGGCAGGGGTCAAGAGGGAGTTCTGTGACTCACTGAGAAGAAGTAAAGGTTGCAGCTTTACAAGGCTGATGATAAATGTCCTTGGAAGACCTCTTTGGATGCTGAGAATAGAATTGCACAAGATAATCTATCTGGATTTGATTGATAGCTCTGCAAACCTATTCAGAATAGAGTGATCTAGGTTGGGGTCGAGGAAGACAATCCTAAACTCTTTACAATATTAGAGATGTGCTCTAGAAAATTTTCTCTAAGGCAAGCATTGCAACCAATCTTGGACAAAGAGGTCATAAGGTTGATGCAAGTACTAAAAGAGTCAGAGGATGCCTACTAAACCTGAAGAAGATGGTAATCTAGTTGATCTTGGTTCCTTATGGTGATTTATTTCTTACTGGAAAAGATCACCTCATTATCAAATGTAAGGAGTTAGCTTCTGAATTGGAAATGAAGGATCTTGGTTACATGCACTACTTCCTTGGTTCAGAAGTATGGCAGAAGCTTGATGAGATCATTCTAAGTCAAGGGAAGTATACCATTGATATTCTAAAGAGATTTGGTATGATGGATTGCAAATCCATGTCTACTCCTAAGGAGACCAACTTACATAAGCTTAAGGAGGTTGCTGCTAGTTCAGATCTGGTGGATCCCATGATGTACAAGAAGTTGATTGGATCGTTGATGTATTTAGTCAATACTAGACTGGATATTTGCTATGTAATGAGTGCGCTTAGTCAATTGATATGTGAACCAAGACAAGTACATCTAGTTGTAGCGAAGCATATCCTAAGATACTTGCATGGCACAGTTGGTTATGGCTTGAGATATTCTCCTACTATGGACTTGGAGTTGCTTGGATATACTGATTCTGATTGGGCCGAGTGTGTTGTTGATTAGAAGAGCACCTCTGAATGTTGCTTTAGTTTGGGGTCCACTATGATATCATGGTGCAGCAAGAAGCAGTCTTTAGTGGCTCTAAGCTCAGTAGAGACTGAGTATATTGCAGCTTGTGTGGTAGCTTGAGAAGCAGTGTGGCTTCGGAAGCTTCTTAAAAGATTGTTTGGACAATCATTGGAGCCGACTGTCATTCATTATGATAATCTAAGCTGTGTGAAGCTTTCTGTCAATCTAGCGTTTCATGACAGAACTAAACATGTGGAGATCAAATTCCACTATATCAGAGATATGGTAGTACATCAGCACTGATGAGCAGATGATAGACATTCTCACCAAGCCTCTTGCCAAAGTAAAGTTTGTGCATTTTTGAGACAAGCTTGGAGTTGTGGAGAATGAAGCCCTTGCTAAGAGGGAGTATCAGTATCAGTGACTTCTTGAGATGTACTTTAATGCATTTCTCTCTATGAGAGAGATTTGAGGTGCAAGCCCTTGTTAATGCATTTCTCTCTGTGAGAGGGATTTGAGGTGCAAGCCCTTGATAAAGAGTTCTTCTCTGTGAGAGAAGTTCGAGGTGAAATCCCTTGATAACGAGTTCTTCTCTGTGAGAGAAGTTCAAGGTGAAATCCCTTGATAACAAGTTCTTCTCTATGAGAGAAGTTTGAGGTGAAATCCCTTGATAACGAGTTCTTCTCTGTGAGAGAAGTTCGAGGTGAAATCCCTTGATTCCACCCTCTGGGAAAGCCATAGTGAATGTCATCCATTGTGGTTGACATCACGATGAAGTGATATGTCTCATGCAGCTGGAAGTATCCTCCCTAGCTAAGAGGGAGTGTTGATGTTTTTAGCTTCAGTTAGATCCTTCTCAGGCCGACCAAATTAACATTGTAATGAGGCCGACTGCTTGTGAAAGGGTGCGTCCCTCACACACACACACATATATATACAAGGTCATTGCTCTCTCAATCAAACACATTCAATTACAATCTAAATTCACAAGGCAGAGCAGACTTCTAAGGCAGAGTAGACTTCTAAGGAGCAGATCAAGTTATTTCAAGATCAAATCAGATTTATCAAGTGTGGACTTATTCTTTGTGCTTCAAGAAGTGAAGCCATACCTGTAGGCCTTGGATTTGGCCATTGTAAAGTAGATTGTTGTTCTTATCATTCAATATATAAGAGATATATTGTTGCTGGGTTTTTCCCCTCAAGTTGGAGGGTTTTCCCAGGGTATCTTGTTGTGTTCATTGTTCATTGTGTTGCATTTTTCTGATTGCTTTAAATCTGATCATAAAAACTAACATCTTATGCCTTCTGTTTTCTTTTAAAATTTGTTTTTACAAGTTTTTTCCTAAATATAGAGGGAATCTATTAAAGAAAGGGGACTGCAAAAATCGTAAGAATCTATCAGCTCCACTTCACGTATAGAAATAAATCTTCTATTTTTAGGGTTTTCTTATGGAGAATCCAGATAGATCATTTTTGAAATGTGGAGCATGAGTATTGGTTTGAGTACAATCTCGGTCCCATCTCTTATGGTGTCGGGGCCTTGCACTAAGCAACACTTGATCCCCAAGGTAATGTATTGTTACTCACATATTATAATTATTTGTAGCACATTTTTATTTTTTATTTATTTAAAAAAAAATGAGGGCTCTCATTCCCACCACCATTCCAATTGTAATCAAAGATTAAATTTGATGGTTTTATGGTCGTATTTAGTCATTTTAATAGTAAAATATAATTAAATTTTAGGAAGACTGTATCACTTGAAAGGGCAGATTCAAAGTAAACTATATATATATAATTTTAGGAAGACGTATCACTTGAAAGGGCAGATTCAAAGTAAACTATATATATATATATATATATATATATATATATATATATATATATATATATATATATATATATATATATATATATATATATATATATATATATATATATATATATATATATATATATATATATATATCCTAAAATAGGCAGGATTTAATATTTGAAAGCCTATTTCAAATAGATGACCATCACAAAAAAAAATTGCTTGACATGCAAGGTCTACCATCAAATTTAGGCCATCATTGTATACTCCTCTGAGCATATAATTATATTAGCATATTGATAATATAATTACAATTATGATAAAATATAACCTTAATATAACCCTAATTTATTATAAAATATATTAAAATATAATATATATAACCTTGCTATTTTTTAATAATTTTCCAATATGCATATTATTATTATAGTTTTTAATATTAGAGTTTTATAAATAACTTATTATATTATCATATATTATAAATATTAATATGATAATAATATAATATATTATGGTAATATTGTACCATAGTTACCATTTAATATTACCATAATATATTATAATATATGCATTTTAGATATCTTATAAAATATATCATTACCATTTAATAATTTTATTACCATCATGAATCTATAACAATAGATGAATATAATAAGAAATATATATATCCTAAAATAGGTAGGCTTTAATATTTGAAAGCCAATTTCAAATAGATGAGAGTCACAAAAAGATTTCTTAAGAGGTAGGGTGGACCATCAAATTTAGGCCATGATTGTAATACTCCTCTGGCATATAATTAGATTAGCATATTAATATTATAAATAAAATTATGATAAAATATAACCTTAATATAACCCTAACATATGATAAAATATATCAAAATATAATATAATATAACCCTAATATTTTTTAATAATTTTTCAATATGCTAAATCTAATATTAAACATATATTAGGATTCTAATTTCAAATATATTTTTTTTTCAAATATATTTTTTTTTCAAATAAATTATTATTTACCATATATTATAAATATTAATATGGTAATAATACCATATATTATGGTAATATTATTTTACCATTTAATATTACCATCTAGTTACCATTTAATAGTGCCATGGTTACCATTTAATATTACCATAATATATTAAAATATATGTAATTTAGAGATATTATAAAATATATCATTACCATTTAATATTATCATAATATTTTAATTTAGGTATATTATATGGTAATATTATAATTTTATTACACAATGAAACAATGAAACAAATTGCAAGATAGATGGAAGTCGTGAGGTCCAATTTTGCTCTAAAGGCCTCCAAAAATCTAGATTACATACACATATTGAAAAATTAAATTTTAGATATTTTCTAGTTTTGACCTTGTAGATGCCACCCAAGTGCTCTTGGATCTATATAGGATAAGTCATCCCCCCTTCAGGGGTAATGGGCCCCATTGCACTTATGTTTTGTATAAAAACATCAGTCTGACATTTGAGTGGGGTGGTAGTGTCTGGATTTAACTTTGTACTACTAATGTGTTCTGCAACTTCTAATGTGTCCAGCAATGGTGAAAAATATAGACAGAACAACTTGACATTGAAAACAAGGTGTAGTCCAAGAAAAGATGAAAGATTGAGCTCAAAAAAATTCTCAGTGATTTGTTTAAGGATGGTATATGGCCCATATCGAATGGGATGAAGTTTCTTATGTGGCCCTTGAAGTCTCTCTTTTTGGAGGTGAAGACAAACCTTGTCCCCAACCTAAAACTAATGATGTATATGATGTCAATCACGTCTTTCCTTATACTTATGATTGTTATGTTGAAATATCTCATGAACTTGCTACTGGATATGGCAGGTCTTCTTAACAAACTTGGCTTCTTTATCTACCTCCTTTTCAACATGAGATGATGGATCACTTAGCATGGCTGGTAGTGCCACATCAATGGGAGCCAATGGTTGATACCCAAGACATACCTCAAATGGACTATGCCTTGTGGAACCATGAATGCAAGATTATAGCTATGTCGTAGATCATCGCAAGTGCAAGGGTGTTTTGAATGATACATCCACAAGATATGAACGATCATTCAATTCACCACCTTAGTTTGGCAATGTGTTTTTGGGTGGAATGCAATGGACTTCATCAAGTTGGTGTCCATCAAGGTCCAAAGTGATTGCCAGAAATTTCTAAGAATAGAACCCATTTGAGGACAACAAAGCCCCCCCGGGGTCTGAAGATGGAGTCTAATAAATGAAAGGCCCCCTCCAGGGTCCGTAGATGGAGTCTAATAAATGAAGGAGTACGGAGAGTTTTAAGGTAACAATTTGAATTTAACGCATGCCCCTGATAGATGTGGGAACACTAGGGGCAGGTGTCACCTAGGGTAGCTTTGGTAAGTTGTTGTTAACACCTATTTAGGGGTGTTTAGCATGTCGTTGGGAGATCCCAACTTGATGTACGTCCCCACAAAATCGACCCAAGCACCCAAACACTCCAAGAGAGTAAATGCTCGAAGTAGACGAGATTTTAAATAACAATCACATCTAGCGATCCTCTAAGGTGGGTGATGAGATCTCCATCTATCTCGTGATGAGAGAAGAATTGATTGACATGAGGATTTAAAGAAGGCTACCAATGCTCCCTCCCCATCCATCACTTATGGATCTCATGAAAGGACCTTTAGATGATCGTTAGTGCTTTCGATCTGTAATTCTTAAAATGGTCCTGAAGTTGAAATAGCCCCCTGCAACCTACCCTCTCCGCACCACCCTACCATCATTCACCCAAAAAAATAAAGAATCACCATCTTTAAAAACACTGCCCCTTTCCTGATGAAGCTGAATCTGAGATACCGTGATCACATGAGATGATAGATCTCAGCATTTTTGTCCCATTATTAAATGACTGGTCAAAGAAAACTTCCTGCTCTGCCATGTCAATAGCAAAGTTTTCCAGCCAATCTGCTACCCTATTGCCTTCCTGATAGCAATGAGAGATCTGGAATGAATCAAAGTTCTCCAAAGTTTTTCATGACTGATCAAGTATGTATCTAATGTTCTAATTTTCCAACCACCTCCTTTGAAGAGCTGAGATAATAATCTTTGAGTCCCCTTCAATCCTCACTAAGGCCATTTGGCTTTAACATATCCTCACTAAGTTTGGTATCTAGTTCTATTAGGCATTTTTCATATTTTGTGACAATCAAACTGTTATTGAAATTATTTAGAACTTGATTAACCATTAATGAAACAAGGACATATATGTTGATATGTATATTAGGGAGATCATTCATGGGCAAGTCATTGATCTCCACTACTGCATGACTATTAGTAAATTGTCAATTGTCAACATCTGCACCAAATCCTTTATAGAAAGTAAGCTTCTTCATCTACAAGCTTTCTTGGGGCTATGGGATCCTACTTTTTGGGGTAATTCCTAGTTCTCTCCCGTTCTCATTTCTCTCTTCTATACCTATTGTCTTTTTCACTCTACTTTTTCACTCTACTTTTGGGGCCTTGTCTCTCTTTTCCTAGGGGCTTCTTCTTTATGGGGTGATTTATATACATGGGTACCTAATATGGGTTGATCTACTAGGACCCATCTTTCCCCAACTAATATGGACTTAAGGGTGGTGTTAATGTAGTTTTCCTTATTTTCATTTCACTTAGGTGTTATGTTTTTTCCTACACTTGTGTTTATCTAACTTAGGTTATTATGAGTGAGTCATGATATAAGCTGTGAGCATCTTCCAATGGAGTAACTCCCTCCTTTTCTAGGTATTTAGGAGTTTCATTTCGTATTTATGATATGTGCCTTCTCATTGATCTATATTTACTCACTCATGATGCAAATTTTTGCATGGCATTGCGAGCTCTGTGTTTATGCATTTTTTTTCTCTATTGTTATATTGTGAGCATTTTGCATATTCTCTATTTATTTGAAACTCTTTGGTTTTCTATTGTATTCTTTCTATTTTATGTTTATCCCTACACTAGGTCTTGTTTTTTCTTTCTTTTCATAGAATCTAATATGAAAATGGAAAGAAGAGAGCCATAAGCGAGCTTGAAGAAAAGAGAAAATTATTTGCCAAGTATAAAAAATTCCAATAGAAAAATGTTTCACAAAATGTCAGCTAAGAGAACCTACAAGAGAGCACCTACACAATGAAAGTAATTGCTCAAAAGTGTAAGTACATATGGAATGCAATGGTAGTAGGTGGGTGAAATGAGATGAATAGTGCAATCTATTTATATGTTTTTAGAGGATTCTAGAGAAAATTATTATGATAAATTGAGTAAGTAGATCATTAATAAAAGGAATCAAAGGTGTAGAATACACTCCCTACAGTAATCTATGAGAAGATATATGTGAAAAAATTAAATTAATCACACAATTGGAAAAAAATAAACACAAAATAAATATACTATAACAGAGTGACTTACATGGGGAAAAGCCTTTTAGGAGAAAAACCCCACATTCCAAGGAAACTTAATATGTTATTTAGTAATCAAAGTTACAATACAATTGCAGAGCCTAAGCCTTTATAGGAGTATAACCAACCAAAGATCATGAATATATCTAGCAATAGAACAATACCTACACAACTCATTATGAAAAACTCCACCTCAAGCACAAAATAGATAGGAGACATAATACATGAAACCATGAGCTAAAACCACCCAAAATGTGGTACACAAATCCCTAATTGGAAATCTAACACCCAAATCCCAAAATGAGTCCACAAAATAAAAATTGTACTCAGCATGATTTATCATCCCCTACTTTTGTATATCATAGGATACTTTCTAGCATTAAAACCAATTTCCATTGAACTATAAGGAATAAGAGAGCAAGATCTCATTAATGAGGCTGTTATAACCATTTCTATTTATGATAACATTTCAATTTCAATCTTCATGATAATATTATATTGGTAGACGAATTCAAGAAAACATGGGATGCATGATGATGACCACAAACCTTGTACTAAATATTCTAGGCCTATTCGTCCCACAAGTTCTCCTTCTTTCTCTATTGCTGTTATGAATCCTACTTCTTTTCTTTGATATCCTCACCTCAATCTAGACATATCTTCTATTATTGATGATTGAATTCCTACTTCTGCATATGATACATCTACGGACTAATACTAGTACAGACATTCCTCCTCTTTCTGGCATTTTCACTTCTAGATCCCTTCCTCCACCAAAGATGGTCAAATATGATAATTTTTTAGCTAATAAAATGGTCAACTTTTAAGGCAGAAAATTGAATGTGTTGTAATTAAATCAAAGAAACAAAAACATTAAACGACCTTTTCCCTATGTCCAGATCGAGTTATTTTCACGGACATTCTTGCTTTTTATCTCCACCTAGAAATGATATGATATTGATTCATCACGAATTCCGTTCTTGAAAAATAAATATGGTTTATAAGGAGAAATTGTAGTAAACAAAAGAGTGCGTGTTTTGTGAAACCATGCATACCAATTACATAGACACATGCCACAATATATCTCTATAATGCTCAAAAATTTATAAAATAATTTAAGTGGAAAACATTTAGAGATGAAATAAATTGTAATACCAAATCTATACATATTGCTCTATAATATAATATAGCACACTTAACTTTAAGTTGCTTTTGTGAGATTTGAAACTTTAACTAAACATAAATTTAGAAATAAACAATATTTTAATAATATTTGATGTTTGATAGTAAAATTAAATTTGTAAATAAGAATATTCAATTTTGAAAATGAAAAATTTATTAGATTACCAAACAGATTATCTACATTATAAGAAATAAAATAACAAACCATAATAACACAAATTTTATGTAGAAAAACCCTTTTAAGAAATAGAATAGCACTCTGAAAAAGTGTTTGTTAAGCCTCACCTTAATGAAATTTGCCCAAAGAATCTTGATTGGTTACTTTGGAAAGTAATGAAAATAGCACTCTAAAAAGACTCCACAACATAGATCTACAAAACAATTGATTATCCAAAGTAGGCCAAATGCAATAAACAAATTTGATTCTGCGTAAAGTTTGCACTGTAAAACGAAAAATGCCATCAATCATACTGCTCCGATCGTACCTGCGTCGCCAGGTCAGTATCGTATCTGCAACCCACTTTTGAAATGAGGACTGGACTTAAAGTTTGATCATAAACGCTGAAAAAGCCCTGCATTTAACGCCAAAGGATTGGGTGGGCTTTTAGCATCTCGCATCTTTTTAAAAAGTGGCGGTGAGCTGTGGGCATAGTGGGGAGAATATGGTGGTCAGTTCAGATCAGATATTGATTGAGACGTATTCATTCCAGATTGGTGGGTGACTTTTGATGGACAATAATTTAAAAAAACATAATATTTGCAAAAACTTACTTGAAGCTGTTGCGGTGGCGCTTAAACCTGTTAACTTCTTTCAAGCAGCTGCTGTGTATTCGTCACAATAATGATAAAGTATTTAACAATCCCTTAAAATTTTATTTAATTATTGTCTTCAACATGTGGACATTGCAATCTCCTTTCCATTTTAAATCCCCTGCTTTGGAAACAGTTTTTTCCATTTTTAAATCACAGTGATTTTTGGAAAGTCAGTGATTTTTTTCTATAACTAGTGTCGTTTTTTTCTTTGATTTTCTTTAATTGTTTTTTTTCATAAACATATTCAAATTTTATGAAATTTTATAAGATTCTCTTTAAAAAAATTAAAAAAAGAAGCTGATAATTATAATAATTTCTTTGTGCAAATCCATTATAGGAAAAAGACAATTATTTAGTAAGTTTCTAGTTATTTATTTTTCATTATTTAGTTACTTGCATAAATAAGGGTCTTTATATAGTAAACAAGTGCCACATAGTGGTTAGTACCTATCTTGTAGTGTTGTAGATATAGTGTGTTTTAGTTGTAATTTTTTTCTTAGATTAAATATTTGTTATATAGACAAATTGCATTCCAATTAGCTAAATTAAGTAGTTGATTACAAGATCCTGTAAAGACTGAAATTGCATTGTAATTAGCTAAATTCGCTAGTCGAATACAAGATATTGGAACAACTAATTACAATAACAATGACAATGCATTGTAGAATGTATTGTTCCACATTCTAGCATGTGTTGTGCTAGGGTTGATGTGTATGTTAGATGGATCTACATGCTAGTTTCTCTTTTAGGTTCACGAGTTTCTCCATTTGCTGATAAACTGATGACATTGTGCCTAGTCATTAGTTGAGTTAACCATTAGTCCCAGAGTTCATAAAAACATCAAATCGCTAGTTTCCCAATTGAGTATGTTAAACACATTCGACGCTGCCGAGTTACGCTGATCCCGAAGTACCTAGTTCTTCCAATTAGCCGATAAGTCGATCATTCAAGGCTTTCAGAAAGTTCACAAAAGCCACTTTTTGCTGATAAGAGAGCTTTAGCTCATGGATGTCTCTAATCGCCATGAAGCCGTACTGATTCATAAATCCTTCAATTTTTCGATATCATAGTTCACCGATATTAATATTTAAAAATTAATTAATATTTGTTAAGTTTGTGATTATATTAGTTCACTATATCATAGTTCACCAATTTTAATATTTCCCGATATTAATATTTAAGAATTAATTAATATTTGTTAAGTTTCTTATTATATTAGTTCAGGGATATCATAGTATTTATTCTAAAATAAAAAAATTATATTTAAAAATTAATTATTATTTGACAAGATTGAATGCAATGCATGAGTATAGGTAAAAGACGAGGCCAAAATCTGTAGTTTTACCAAGCATCCAAACATAAAAGATACTACCATTATGTTAAATCCAAGCAATATTACAAAGCAACATTTACTTCTAAGAAGAGTTAAACAAAATATAATATCTGACAAATAAATCTATTTCCAATTTTTCCCCTTTCTTATGGCAAAAGTTCATGTTTACGAACTTTGCTTTGAGTTACGCTTATTAGCAAAAGTTATGAAATATGAACTTTAACTTTTGTCAGTGATTTTTAATAATCCTGAACTTTTCCTTTTCCTACGTTTATTGGCAAAATTACACATTCAAAACCTTGCCCTTTGTCAGTAAAAGTTAGAAATTCCAAACTTAGGTTTACTTAGCTAGTTATCGGCAAATGTTAGGATTGACAATCCTTAGCTTGTTTTAGGGTTATTGGCAAAAGTTCACCAGAATAAACTTTGCCTGTCCTATTGGAATCTTTACCATGTTATCAGTAAATAAGGATATTTTGAAACTTATAGTCTACTTGTAAAATCCTAAGTTTTGCTGATAGATGTTTTACCGATGGACTTTCTCCTGACAAACTGCTTTACCTTAATCATTTTAACACCTTGGCTTCAACACATGTTATCAAAAATTTGGGAGGATGACGAACTTTGAAACTAAGTTTGAAAACCCTAGGTTCTGCTGATGGGAATTCATGTGCACCATAACAACTTCACAACACTGAGATGGAGTTGGTGCAATCACAAGCAATGCCTCTCTAATCAAAAGGAGCTCCCAAAGCACCCATAACTGTAACAGGAGCCCTCTGAAGATTCCAAATATATTAGCCTCGTGAAAAATTCCTTATGGAATAGACTACTGGCACCATTGCCGAAGTAAAGTCATCCTCGAAGATCCCATATCTAGAAGTCAATGTGTGTGCAAGAGGTAGGTGAACTTTGAAGGTTGTATTTCCTATTGGAAGCTCCATGAATTTCTGAGGAACAAGTTTAGGCCACCATGAAACATATGTAGCAACATGTTCAAGTTCCCATTTGCCAACATCAAAATATAACGGAGCTAAAATTTGTAGAAGAGACTTAAATAAACTCAAATCAGGTCTGTGTGATAGAATAACCACAGGGTTTTGCTCTCCACCTCGTTTCAATTTTTCATCTTGTCTTTGCCTATTGAACACATATCCATACAAATATATGGGGCCTCCACTCCTTGGAATGCCCCTACTTCTTGTCCTTTCAATACCTTTAGAGCTCTCAATCACACATAAGTTAGAATTGCTACCTTCAATCGGCAAAGTGGAGAATTTTAGAACCAAAAAAAAAACTTAAGTTTCTCTTCCCTTTTCTCCCTTAGTCAAGGAATCAAAGGATATCCAAACCCACGAACTTTTGAAAATACGCTAAGGCTTTCTTCTCTCGATAATGTTGGGAACATACGAACCAAAGGACTTAGAAGATTTATTTCCTCTCTATCGGTTAGTCCTTAATTTCTAATACTTTCCCATCAAGTTGACTATAAGATCTATTACAATAAAGCTTGATCAACAAATTAATTTTGTGTATATCCTACAATCATTGCATCCCATGAGATCAATTAGATTCTTTTGGTTATTTGTTTTTTTTTTTGTTTTAAATTTTTATAGATAGGATAATGCTATTCTATTCATTACTTGATTGATTGAGCCACAAACAAAGAATAATCTACATATATATCAGCCTATTGAATGAGTGAGTCAGGATAACATGTTCAAGTGGCCATGAGTTAATTCCCAATTCAGAGATGAGTTAACTCATTCAAGTGAGATGAAGGTGGCCCTTAATTAGATAGAAGTGGCATCTAATTGCTATCAATCAAGAATTGATGAGGCAGCGGTGGTAGTTGATGACCTCAAACCAAAGGCAACACATGCCTCTATTAGCGACCTAGGTGAGGGAAATGACTTAGCCTATTATCCTAACTAAACTTAATAAAATAGGTGCAATGTAATTCTCTTAGCTTTGGTAGTGATTACCGATAATGATTTAATAATTTATTGTTATGTAATTATGTAGTTATAAGCTTGTGCAGGATGAAAGAAAATGCAATGAAGCACATGTTCATGTGAATTCTTTATGTGGTTTCAAAGTTAGCATTTAATTTTTTTTTATAATGTGTCTATATGTGTGTGTATGTATATCCTGAGTTCCTTAATCTGAAAATTGGCAACCTAGCTATACCTCCTATAACCACTGCTTTGTGTAACTTTAACACAATACCTTTTAATATCATATCATCATGGAAACAATATATTAACTGTGCTGGAACCAATTTAATTTAGGTTAACCCAGTCCTAGTTGAATGTGTAAAAATCATTTATTCTATTTCTTGGCTCTTTTATGTTATAAGTTTGACATGTTTGGACTAGCATTTTATTTGTGGATGCTTAGTTGTTATTGTAACATGCCACTTGTTCTACCAACTAAGATTTACCAAGTTAACTTTGAAAGTAAATAGATCAAGATACTAATAGTAGAAGCAATAAAAATTTTCCTTAAATTCCTTTGATTGAATACACATTTGAAACATATTCCAAACTCCCATTGCATAAATCAAATTTCATTTCCTCAATAAAAAAATGAATAATCATCTTTACAACTTTTTCATAATATACACACAAGCTTGAAGAGCTGAACTGATAAACAGAGATACATGATTGTATACTTGTCTGTCTTCAATATTCCTGGCCACCAACTGCATGAGAGGAAGCATCACTTAAGCTATTTACCTCCAACCATGGACTAACTGTGGTCCCCCACACATTTACCAAACTAGTAAATGGCCCTACCCTTCGATGAAGGGATTGGTATGGTAACCCCAAATAAAATAGGCCTAATTTAAGCAAGGTGTTGTGTCCTACATTAACTAGTACTATCATATTATGGCTACAACCATCAAAATATGAAATCCCTACTAGAAATGCAACCCTGGATCACAGTGAACCTAGACAATGTAAACGTTGGCAATTTACACCACTTTGGCCAAAGTTTTCTTGTCTCATATTCACCCACCCTTCCATCTCTATACAAAAGTTATTCCCTTACCCATGGATCAACAAATCCCAGGAATAACCCCACTTAACAAATGTATCATTTTCTACACATAGGATATTCCCTTTCCCAAGGATCAACAAATCCTAGGAAAAGTCCCGCTTAACAATTACATCAAACTCTATTCTAGGTTATTCCCCCTCTTCCATGGATCACATATCCGAAGGTTAACTTATCCCAAGTTTCATCATGACACCTATGTTGAAATAACTCTACTTGCAAATTATAGTTTACTGTCTTTCCCCTTATACAATCAAACAATCATACTCAAAGTGATAAATATACATAAAGTCCCATATAGACACAAATCTCTATTACTGAGATTAATTTTACTTTCACAACACAATTTTCACTTAGATATATATAAATATAAATGCTATTATATAATCAAGTTGACAATAACATTGATAAATAACAATGCATTCAACACAAAATGTCTTTAAAATAGAAAAGCATAATAAAAGAGAAATCCCCATGCCTGTGATATAAGCTCCCAAATGAATCAACAAGATTCCCTTTCTTAAGCTCCTTCCAATGAACTAAAACCTCTTTCCAAGTAAAATAATTCTCCTTCTAAACTTCCAAAACCTTTCCTCACAACTTAAAAAAAAAATGACAAAAACTCTCAATGCTAATTCAAAAATGAAAATAGCAGAATAAGAATGCTCTCAACATAACTTGCGTGTATTCGAATGAGAGAGAGCACTCCTCTAAATAGAACAATTTACAAAAGCAAAAAGACAAACTTTTGACACTAACGCAAAACTCAAATTTGAAAAGAGAAGGCTCTTGATTAGAAAAAAAGGTGCGAGTAAAAATGAGGGAGAGCACCCACTATTAATACTAAAAACCTAATAAACTAACTCAAAAATGTTGACACAATGGTGACATTCTTAACAAAATCTAAAATTAGTAAAAATGTGGACACAATGGTGACATTCTTAACAAAAATTTAAAATTAGTTTCATAAAACTAAAAAAAACTTTCTAAAAATAAAAGAATGTTATAAATTAAAAAGTACAATATTAAAAAAAATATATTCTAAACACTTGAAAAGGTTAAAAGATAAGGCACGATGTATATAGCACTTTAGCCTCCTAATGGCCTTACCACATGATCCATGGTATGCGTTGTTTTAAAAAGACTTATGGGGCCCGCGTGCTTCTTATAAGGAGTGCTCCTCATGTCTTTAATAACTTACTTTTCCTCTTTTAAGGCTGCATGCCTTTTAAACTTTATAACTAAATTTATAACTTAAATAAACCTCTTCCTTTTTTTTAAAGGAATACATGCTTTTTTAAACTTTTTATAATATATATATATATAAAATAAACGGATAATATTTAATAAAACAATATCATTTTTCCCAAAAGTATTAAAATTACATATTTTTAAAAACATAGGAGTTTATTAATAATATTATTATTATTGTTATTATTATTGTAAATCATAAATAAAATCACTTCTAACATATTGATCATGTATTCACGTATTACAATAAAATTGACATGAAATTCACATAGACATGATAGCATTCTCACCAATTCATTAGTATCTCGCAAATCATAAATAACTATGTATACACATGTATATATATTTATATGTTTATAATAGCAAAAGCTATCATATATATATATGTATATATATGTTTATCGACTTCACTCAAAACCAAATAAACTCATGACCCACATACTAATGACACAAATGAATGGAAACCACACATACATTGGTGACATGAACGACAACCACATAAACACATGCATAACATACAAATATTTCACAATAAAATTTTGTCTATGCAATTGTAAACTTATCAACATGTAGATTAAATCACAGTTCTCACACAATCATCAAACATGCAATCAATATTCACAACAAACATCACTTACTGCTACCCAACTAACTTGACACAACCTAGTTCAAGATAGCATTGTGAGTGTGTGATTGCTCAATATAGGTTTTACTAAAGTTACCAGACTAAGTCCTTTTCCTGAGTGATATTGCCCCTCCCTTTCGAAGGGACAACCTATTCCTGCATTTGCTTAAATCATCACCATAATAGTTAGCTGATCAAAATATCATCATTAATTAACAATAACTACATTAAATACAAGACATTGCATTATTCTTTTTCTCATCATATTGCATTCAAAATAGATAACACACATAGATGCAAAGATTTATAAATACTTCAATTTTCACAAAATATCCAATCTATAGTAAATGGATAAAAACACATATATAGATGCAGAAATCCATAATCACTCACTTTCCAAACAAATTAACCAATCTAGGTAAATAGTAAGTAGTTAGAAACACATGGGGTGTAACAGTTATATGGGGTATAGGCCTAATCCAATTTGGGTCAAACCTCCCCAATTAGCAAGATTTTGATTTCTAGAAGCTTAAATTCGTACGTGATGAGGGAATAATTTCTACATTTTCTCTTTGAAGTGTCATTTGGATATCCCCTGCTGCCAAACCCAATTCTGAATCAACTCTTCACATTCCTCCCAAGGATCTCATTTAACTAATGGAAGCTCAAAGTTCAACATAGAGGATTCTAATTGACCAAGTAACTTAATAGTTTGCATCCCAATTAGTCCATACTCCAAATTAGACAACTAGCTTCTTCCTTTATCTTATTTTTAGGATTGGTTTGATTTTGAATGAACATGCAAGGATGAATTTGTTCATTGTGCATGTTTTTGGATGACTTTTTTCAAGGACATGACCTCATCACAAATTCATCAAGATGGATTGTCTGGCATATCTGACTCTGTGACCTACTATAGGAAAACATATCATGCAGAAAGATTTTCTAAGCCTCCCTACTGCATCCCATATGGTATCTGGACCTCTCTAAAATGTTTAATATAGGTCTACCTGGAGAGGCCTAAATGCATGCAAGACACTGCTGCAAGGGTCAAAAATGCCTCCTAGCTCTTACAATCAAGATGCAACATGTTGAAATAAATTTTCATTGCATCTTTCTATTAATTGCTACACATCTCCATCGTGATCCAACTGTATACTAATTGAACTCAAGGATGACAATATCTACAAGTGTAAAATAAGAAACTTAAGAATCAGATGGAATTATGTGCTTCTTATTTCTTTACAATATATAATATATTGATATCTAAGAGTAGATTTTAGGTTGGCTTTGCTTGTTAAGGTTAAAATAAATTTCATCTATAAAGATCTTCAACCATTTTCTCTGGGGGAACATGCTCATATGTTAGCTCCACTGGCCTTTTGAGAAAAAGATTATCAGCTATACAGATAATAGGATTCATATCCTTAAAGAAATTAGTGATTCTAAAGAAAATAGTGGACAGTCATTTTAATTTCAAAACCAATAAATACAAGGCTTGCCCCTGTATGTCTTCAAAATATTCAACCCTTCATTAAATTGACGTAGAGGATAAAGCATATTCAAACAAAGTTGCTACTAAACAATATTTAGTAATTTCTTGAAATGAATGTATTCAAACATATTAATATAGAAAATGCCCGAACTAAAAGAAACTGAAGTGACTGTCCATGGGTAGAGAAAATTTAACCTAGGCACAACAGTGGGATTTCCAGTAGACGGGTAGAGAAAATTAAACTAAAGTTCAATGGTGGGATTTCCTGTAACATATGATAAATACTTCCCTTGCATTTTGAAATCACAGATAGCAACATTTTCTTCTCAAATCTGTAGAATAAAGTGCACTCAACAGAGCAAGTAATATGTTGTCATGTATTTCCTTATTTCTAATAATATGACATTTCTGTTCATACAAACAGGCTTTAGGATGTCATATATCTATGCCTTTGAGACAAACTGGTTTGTAGTATAATATTTTGCACATTAGTTGGTTAAGATTAGCAATAGCCTACTACTAAGGACATTATCAATAGATTGAAACTTGGTTGATTAACATTACATTCGCATTAAGGTTGCCCAAAAGTTATCGAGACATATACTTGTCATCAAGGAGCTAATTTTGAAACCTAAGGTTCTCAACTCTGAGATGGCTTTAGAAGTAATTTGGAAATAAGAAATACAAACAATAGAACACCAATGAGGTCATGGGATTGAGATTCATTTACATCACATCTTCTATGTGAAGACTATCTAAAAGACATCCTGAGAAATTAAGTACTGGCTAATATCAGTCAGAAATGGCTTTCAAGGCAAGGGATTAGGTCTGCCAATTGAGGGAGACTTGGAAATCCTTTAAGGTGATTTCATTTACAAAATTCAATGTTTGTTATTGTTAAATCACATATTAATAGATTTCAAAACAACTAGAATACTTTTTATTGGAATAGCAATGGCTTCTACCAGTCCTTGCTTCAATCTACTCTCCTTTCAACTCTTAACACTTTGGTGGCTCCACCTTCATATATTATAAAGAATGTTTCTTAAATACACAACATGATTTAAACATTTCTTAGTTTTCTACATACTCGATGCCTGAATTAATTTTGGATAGATGGAAAGTAAGAGAAATGATTGCATTATAAACAGAATAGCTATCACATCTTGAAAGGCTTTCTTTGAATAAGCTACAAATAAGTATACTACTAAAAAATATCATTGCAAGGTGCAAGGTCTATGGTCTTAGCTAGCATTCATTTGTTTTATATATTTCTCAGTGCTAGATCATGTTCCTAAATCAATCTTGTGTAAATATAGACACATGAAAATATGATGTTATATTTATTTAATTAAGGGTTCTCACCATCTAAATGGCACTAGCAGTGGTGACTATCTTTATCGCAAGAGTCTGAGTACCCCACAACTCCATACCAACATCCCGCCATGGAAAAGAAGCAAATTTCAATCAATTGTTTGAAAGTAAGGCTCTAGCAATGCATCTTCCATAAGAGGATATCAATTGAAGTAGTCTACCCTTGCAAAAGAAGTTGCCAATACAAAGTAGTGCAAGAGCATATAAAATTCAGATAATCACTACTCAATACATCCACCCTGTGAGTTAAGGTCCATATGTTATACCTACCATAAGGGAATTTCTTATTTCTCCTCCATTGTATTTTGACATGATCTTAAGGATGCAGCTCATTTAAACAGTCAGATATATGAAGATCATGAGCAGCTGTATCCACTGGAGGTGCCCGTAGCCTCTCCCATTGTATCCCCTCCTCAATGGCAATTTTTTTTAAGACCATGAGGTGGGTATCTACCAAAGTAAACCCTTACAATTCAGACACACACTTACAATGATATCTTGTACACAATGTACCCTAATAGGTCAACTAGAATTAGAGGCAAGGATAGAAGAATTTCATGTTAAGAAAATTTTCTACCATATCCACTATGTTTTCTAGAAATAATTACAAGAAAATAGGGAGCAAAATGAAGCCTTTCCTAGAAATATAAAGAGCAAATTTTGCAACAGAGTAACTGATATACCTTACTTGAAAGGTTTCTGTTGTACAATCATAGCTAAGCTTTTCATCATAGCATGATAGCATAAATCCAACATATCCATGTTGCAAACATTTCAATGGAAAACACAGTAACTAATAGTCCAACAGATATATAATTCTTTAATCTGTCTATAGATTTAAAGAAACCACACTAAAAGCTTTTGACAATTCTATCAAATCAATGCAACCTCAGGGAAATAACACTAAACAATACTATTTTCCTTTACAAATGATCAAAAGCATAATACTAGGAGGAGCCCTGCTTTGCAAGACATATCAAAACAATAAAACCAGGGTTGTGGATGCTTACCCAGTTTGCCCTACTTTAAATAACTATCTAAAATGATGATCCAAATGAGAATAAGGCATGTGCATAAAATAGAATTTAATGTGACCTCACCAAATTGGTATTCCAAAGACTGCAAGACAAGTTGTAAGGAAATACGAAAGCTGGCTTGAAAAAAAGAAGTAAAAAGGCTCAAGAGACTGCCTATAATACTAGAAGGAGCCCTACTTTGTAGGACATATCAAAAGAATACAACCAGAGTTGTGGATGCCTACCCAGTTGGTCCTACTTAAAATAACTACCTAAAATGATGATCCAAATGACAATAAGGCATGTGCATAAAATACAATTTAATGTTACCTCAATAAATGTGTATTCCAAATACTGAAATACAAGGTGTAAGAAAATACAAAAACTGGCTGAAAAAAATATAAAAAGGCTAAAAGAACATTTCCTTATGACCAACTATGACCTATCTGAATCAATCTTTCAACTATATTAATATTAGAAGAAAAGTTGTGAACAATACAGAAACTGTTAGAAATGGAAGTAAAATCCCAAGAGATAAAATGATACGATATTACATAGAGAAAAGTTACTTTAGGACTTATTTCCTAAAAACTAAATATGGAATGTATATTTCAGATACAAACAGAACATTGGCTTTATATAATGCCTATTTGAGAAATAAACAACTATCCTTAGCAATACACTCCAAACTCTAAAATATCTTTGCCTTGAGTCAACAAACCACTAGAACTAACCTCACGATTATACACCTGAGATGGAAACAAACACTTTCCACTTTTAGGCACCATGTACCATGCCATGAGTGAATCATAGGGTGGACCTCTTTTCTGTGTACCATTAATCTTTGGTTTCAATTTTAACAGTGAAAGTGACCAATGCAAGTCAAAGATCCTAGCTAGCCCTTAGGCTTGCCAATATTAGACATTCCCATCTCCTTATTCATTGCCACAATCCATTGGTCACACAACAGGAAGATTACAGCAGAAATCTCTCCAGTCACAATTTTGACCATTTGCATGACAACAAAGTTCTGCAAATACAAACAATGCAAAGGATTTTCAGCCAGCTTAATATTACAATCTGCTAATTTGCTAAGAAAATAACAATTTGATTCAACTTCTTTCTAGGTGAAGAAGACAAAACATTTCTTCTAAAGTTGAATGGAAGCCTGAAATAACAAACATGGTCTCAAACACCCACCCACTGACCTTGTCTCACAAAACAAACATTTCTCAATAAAAATTGAAGTCCTACATACCACACTACAGGACATCCTAGCCAACACACTCCACTACCCATCAATGAATTGTTGTGACAATCCATCTTCTCATTCAGTTGGGCTCACCAAGTAGGGTGCACTTGTAGTGAGTGGCATGCCACTAATTGAGTTTGAATGGAGTACCATAGCTTAATAACCACTATACAAATAATAGCATATTTTTTAGGGCATCAGGAAAGTTTCCAAGATGTATTGTTTGACATGAAACAATAAAAAAGTATGTGCTACAAAATGACAAGAGTCTAGTACTAGTGGAGCACTACTATTGGATTTCTGTCCAGTTTCTAAAAAAACTTTTGCTCCACTACTACTATGAAACAAATTCAAGCATCCATTCAAATTCTTCTTCCTTGTTCTTCTAAGAAAACATTCCAAACCCTAAAGAAACAAATACTTAGAGAAATAAAACATCTTACCTTATTTTTGTTAGCTGGAAGGAGGGATATCTGATCATTATGCTTTATGAAGAGTATACTATCTCCATTTTTATGCTGGAAGAGAAAATTAAAAAAATATAGCTTATGACATGTTTTTGGTCTATATCTACATTTACTATTAAAATAAATTTATATATCTTTCGTCTTAGGTAATGAACATTGTGTTATGAGTTAACCTTGTTGCAAGTATGTGCCTAATCGGTGTTGTCATTGATGTCAACATATCCTTGTTGTCATTGGTGTCAACTGTATCTTATTCTATTACTTGTTTAGAAGCTTTGGATGTTGAGGATATTGAGAAAATTAGCCTCTCTGGAAGAAACAAGTGAGTTACAGAGAAGTGCAATACAGATAGTGAGTTGTATGCTGAAGAACAGTCCGGTAAACTACTCCGCATTTATTTTTGTTTAAAGATCGTTATATATGGATTGAAATTAAATTAGAGGTATGACTGAGGATGCTACATTCTGGGTTTGATCCCTCTGCATGAAGATATGAGTGAGCTGTGTTCACTAGAGTGAAACCTACTTTTCTATAAGTTCAGTTGGGAAAGGGAGAAAGTATTATGCTCCGCATTCCTCTGCAATAAAGTATTTTGCTCTACAGTTCTAGAAGGAAGTCTGGGATGATGATAAGTGCCTACAGTTGCAATGGTTCATGGTTTGGTGCTCCACAAGCTATCTTTATTTCATGACAGTTGAATACAGTGAAGTTCATGTGCTCCGGTGTGAAGATTCTTATGTGTAAAGTGGTTAAAGGTTGTAGTTGCTCCTGATGATTATAATGTGCTTGTGGATGTCTCTTGATCATGTTCCTATCTGGACTTTTGGTCCATGTTAATAAATTGAGATTGTGTTTGAAGATTATTCCTAGATAATGTAGCGTGTAACCAGTCTTAGCCTACTTGATTAATCCCAACGATTGCAGAGATCTCTTGAAGATTGTGGAAGCATATTGAAGCATGGAAGATCATCTTTGAGTCCCACCTAAGGCATGGTGTGATCTACGTACAATTTTACTTCATCCCCTTTGCATAATGTTGTAATAGGTTAAAACCTATTTTGTAAATGTTTGTAATGCTGACCTTGGAGATTGTTCCAATGGTTGATGATTGTGATGCCGACCTTGATGATCATTCCAAGGTTGTTATAGTGTATAAATACTTATAGTTGAGTCATGAAAAGTTGTCCTTGAGTGAAAATCAAAAGATAATTAGAAAGGTCCAAAAGGTAGAGCAGATAAGAGGTAGAGTAGAGAAGAAGAAGAGTAGAGCAGGGACATAGTAGAGCAGAGGAATTGTTATACTTCAATCACATACTTAAGAAGGTGTTGACCATGGCAGTGAGCCAGTGTGTTTAGGCACATGGAATGACCAAGCCTGAACATCATTATTTCAAGATTGCAATATATATTGAGAGATAATCCTCTCCATGGTTTTTCCCCACCTTGGGGTTTTCCACGTAAAATCTAGTGTCTTTTGTGTTTGATGTTGTATCTGTGGTTAAGTTTCTGATTTCATGCACTCATTGTTAAATCATAATAATTATGGATAGGTGATGAATGTTTAATTGTAGAAAGTGTTTAAGTTTTTGGGATAAATGATTCACCCCCCTCTCTCAGTTGTCTAGCACATATCAACTTGGTATCAGAGCCAAGTTCCTCTGAAGAAAGATTAACAGCTTGAGGAAGATCCAAAATTTCTTACAAGAAGGAAGTGGTGCATTTTGATGGAATGAATTATGTTCTCTAGAAGGCTCGGATGAAAAGCCATCTTCTTTGTCTTGGTTACAAAGTATGGAAAGCTATAGAAATAGAATACACCATACCTCAAAATGGTCCAACAATTGAAGATGAAATCAAAGAATATGAGATAGATGTCAAGGCAAAGGATGCTCTGCTAAGCTCTTTGACCAACTCAATATTGATGAAATTTGTGAATCTTGAAATTGCAAATAAGGTATGGGAAAAGTTGAGAAATCTATATGAAGGAGATGATTCTGTGAAGGAAGCCAAGTTACAAAGTCTGAAAGTGAAATATGAAAGTTTGAAGATGAATGATGATGAAAACATATCAACCTTTATGCAAAGAGTCGATGAACTTGTCACAGGGATAAAATCCATAGGGGCAACTCTCAATGAAAATGAAGTTGTTATGAAAATTGTCAGATCTCTGCCCAAGTCCTACTATCACAAGGTAGCTGCAATTGAAGAGTTCATGCAAGTAAAAATGGTTGATAGGGATCAGCTGCTTGGTAAGCTTACTGCCTTTGAAATGAGAGAGTTTGGTGATGCTCTGCCGAAAGTTGAGACGACCTTAAAAGCCAGTACTCCTGGAAGTACTTCCAGATCAGAAAAGTACAAGGTAGAATCCGATGATGAGTTTGATGAAATTGAAGCCAACTTTATGGATAGACTGCAAAGAGAATCTGATAAGTATAAAGGAAAATTACCTTTCAAATGTTTTTCCTATGGTAAAGTAGATAATTCTGGTTCCAGACGTCCTGAAAGAATTGAAAGAAATAGAAGAAGATATGAGAACAGGCCTAAGACCCAAAAGAAGTGTTGTTATGTTAAAGATTTTGATGATGATGAAGGAGTTTCAGATAATGGTGAACTGGATAATGCTAGGTCCTTTAGAAATGAATGCTTGTCTATTGTTATTAAAGAAGATCCCATGTCTATTAATTCTACTAGTTGTGTGAAGGAAGAAAAACCATTGGAAAGTGCTTTGGTTTCTTAGCTCATTAAGGACAAGGATGAATGGGTTATTGATAGTGGTTGCTCTCACCACATGACTGGTGACAAAAGTAAGTTTGTGAGTTTGGAAAGATATGATGGTGGACTGGTTAGGTTTGGAGATGATACAACTGGTAAAATTTGTGGGAAAGGATCTATTTATTTTGATGGCAAGCATAATACTGGATATGTCTTATATGTGAAAGGATTAAAGCACAATCTTTTAAGTGTGGGTCAGATGTGTGACAAGGGCTATGATTTAAGCTTCAAGGATAATGGATGAAAGATCAGGGAAAGCTCTAGATCAGTCATTGCAACTAGTAAGAAGACCAGAGGTAATATCTATCACTTTAAAGGAACTGATAACTATTGCTTGTTGACTCAAACTTATGAGAGTTGGTTATGGCATAGAAGGTTGTGTCATAAATTTTGATAATATTATAAAGATAAGTATTACACAGGTTGTTAGAGATCTACCTAAGCTTGTGAAGCTTGCTAATCCTATTTGCAAGGAGTGTCAATTTGGGAAACAAACAAGAACAAGTTTCAAAAACAAGGACCAATCAGTTGGAGGACTACTTGAGCTAGTGCATACAAATTTGTGTGGAACTACCAGAGTCAGAAGTTTGCAAGGAGACAGGTATTTCATGTTGCTTATTGATGATTATTCTAGAATGAATTGGGTCACCTTTTTGAAAGAGAAAGCTGAAGTTCTAGATAAGTTCAAGGCATTTAAGGCAATGGTTGAAAATGAGATGGATTTGAAAATCAAATGCTTGAGGTCTGATAGAGGAGGAGAGTTCACATCAAATGAATTCAATTTCTTTTGTGAAGAACATGGAATAAAGAGACAACTATCTATGCCCAGAACTCCACAACAAAATGGAGTTGTTGAAAGGAAAAATAGAACAGTTCAAGAAGCTTCTAGAACCATGATGAAGGAAGCTCATCTTCTGCAAGCATATTGGAGAGAGGCAATTCACACCGTTGTATATATCCTAAAAAGAGTTTAAGTAAAAGGTAACAGTTCAAAGACTGCTTATGAATTGTGGCATAGTAAAGTTCCTATTGTGAAATATTTCAAAGTTTTTGGTAGCAAATGTCATATCAAAAGAGAATCTAAGATTTAGGCAAGTTTGATGCTAGATGTGATGAAGGAATCTTCCTTGGTTACTCAACCAAGAGCAAGGCCTACCAGTGCTATAATAAGAGGCTGAATAAGATCATTGAAAGTGCAAATGTTAAAGTTGATGAATGTAAGGAAAGGTCTTCAGAATCAAGTGAATATGAGTCAGATGATCCAGATGTTTTAGAAGTGGTGTAGTATGAAGACAATTTAGATGAAGAAGAACAAGCTCTGGTAAGTGCTACCAAAACTCCAAGATATGTAAGAATCAGTCATTCTAAAGAACAAATCATAGGAGATAAGAGCCAATGGAGCCTAACTAGAAGAAAAGCTACAGAGGAAGAAGTAAATTTCTGTCTGATTTCTAAGATTGAAGCTAAAACTGTGGATGAGGCTTGCAAAGATGAGAATTAGACAAAGGCTATGGAAGAGGAATTGATGCAGATAGAGAAGAATTAGACTTGGGATCTTGTTCCCAAACTAGCAAATAAGAATGTAATTGGCACAAAGTGGGTCTTCAGAAACAAGATGAATGAGAATGGTGAAGTGGTAAGAAACAAAGCAAGGTTGGTATGCAAAGGATATGCTCAAGTTGAAGGAATAGACTTTGAAGAAGCTTTTTCTCCAGTGGCAAGGATTGAAGCAATAAGAATGTTATTGGCTTTTGCAGCATACAAAGATTTCAAGGTTTATCAAGTGGATGTGAAGTCTACTTTCTTAAATGGAGAGTTGGAAGAGGAAGTCTATATCAAACAACTAAAAGGATTTTAGTCACCAGAATAGTGTGACATGGTATGCAAATTGAAGAAAGCTTTGTATGCATTGTTGGGCAGGTATCTGATACAGATAGGGTTTAGTAAAGGTATTATAGATAGTAATCTCTACTTCAAGATCAATGATGAACAAACCCTAATTGTTGTAGTTTTTGTTGATGATATTATTTTTGGAGGAAATGAAGGTATGTGCTCAGATTTTGGTGGAGAAATGCAAAGTGAATTTGAAATGTCCATGTTTGGAGAGATAAACTTCTTTTTAGGTCTACAAATAAGTCAATTAGATAAAGTTATCTTCATTTCTCAGTTTAAGTATGTGAAAGAGTTAAAGAAATATGGGATGGAAGATGCGAAACCAGTTTGCACACCTATGATAATTGGTTGTAAGTTGAGTAATGATGATAACTCACCCATGGCAGACCAGAAAAGGTATAGATCTATGATTGGAGGATTACTTTATCTGACTCAAACCATACATGACATAATGCATGCAGTATGTCTTGTGGCAAGATTTTAGGTAGAACCCAAGGAATCACATGTGATGGCAATCAAGAGAATTCTGAGATATTTAAAAGGTACAATGGATTATGGTTTACGGTACCCTAAGGGCTGTGACTTTACTCTCGGTGTATATACTGATGCAGATTGGGCCAGAGATGTGGATGATAGAAAAAGTACAAGTGAAGGTGCATTCTTCTTGGGAAAAAGATTAGTATCTTGGTTGAGCAAGAAACAAGATTCAATATCCCTATCTACTGCAGTAGTAGAATACATTACAACAACATGTAGTTGCACTCAAGTGTTATGGATGAAGTAGACTTTGAAGGACATTAGAATTGTGTATGAAGATCCCAATGCAATCTTTTGTGACAACACAAGTACCATAAACATATCAAAGAATCTAGTGATGCATTGAAGGACAAAGCACATATCCATTAGGTATCCTTTTCTGAGAGAAAAGGTGACAGAGAATGAAGTCAAGTTGGAGTATGTTTCTACTAAGGATCAGATTGTAGACATTTTTACCAAGCCTCTACCTAAGGATACTTTTGAGTATCTTAGAGAAAAGTTAGGGGTTATCACCCCTCCTACTCTAAACTAAGACGCACAATAGTGTATCAGTCCGGAGGTGCTCAAAGGTCTGGATTGATGCTTTTTAGGGCTACTTCTTAGTGGGAGTAATCAGAGAGTTCAAAAAAGAGATTAGATCAGAGCAGAGGAGTGCAAGTATGTGCCCTTTACCATTAATGTCAAAGGAGGAGAGAAGTCATGTGAAAAACTTACAGTGCAGATGTGTAAGAGAAAGGGGGAAAATTTTGGAGAAAGAAAGAGTGCAGGTGTGTAAAGAGAAAGGGGGAGAATCTCATCTTGATGGCTGTTGTAGTTTTTCCCATCATATGTTGCCATCAATGACAAAGGGGGAGATTGTTGCAAGTATGTGCCTAATCAGTGTTGTCATTGATGTCAACATATCCTTGTTGTCATTGGTGTCAATTGTATCTTATTCTATTACTTGTTTAGAATCTTTGTATGTTAGGGATATTGAGAAAATTAGCCTCTCTGGAAGAAACAAGTGAGTTACAGAGAAGTGCAGTATAGACAATGAGTTGTATGCTGAAGAACAGTCTGGTAAACTACTCCACATTTATTTCTGCTTGAAGATCATGGTCTGTGGATTGAAAGTAAGTTAGAGGTATGACTGAGGATGCTACATTCTGGGTTTGAGCCCTCCGCATGAATATTTGAGTGAGTTGTGTTCACCAGAGTGAAACCTACTTTTTCTGTAAGTTCAGTTAAGACAGGGAGAAAGTATTTTGCTCTGTGGTTCTAGAAGGAAGTCTGGGATGATGATAAGTGCCTACAGTTGCAATGGTTTGTGGTTTGGTGGTCCGCAAGCTATCTTTCTTTCATGATAGTTGAAGACAATGAAGTTCATGTTCTCCGGTGTGAAGATTCTTATGGGTAAAGTGGTTAAAGGTTGTGTAGTTTCTCCTAATGATTATAATGTGCGTGTTGATGTCTCCTGATCATATTCCTATCTAGACTTTTGGTCTGCGTTAAGAAATTGAGATTGTGTTTGAAGATTGTTTCCAGATAATGTAGCGTGTAACTAGTCTTAGTTGACTTGGTTAATCCCAGTGATTACAAATATCTCTTGAAGATTGTGGAAGCATGTTGAAGTGTGGAAGATCATGTTTGAGTCCCAGCTAAGGCATGGTGTGATCTGCATATAATTTTTCTTCATCCCCTTTGCATAATGTTGTAATAGGCCAAGACCTATTTTGTAAATGTTTGTAATGTCAACCTTGGAGATTATTCCAATGGTTGATGATTGTGATGCTAACCTTTATGATCATTCAAAGGTTGTTGTAGTGTATAAATACTTGTAGTTGAGTCATGAAAAGTTGTCCTTGGGAAAAAATGGAAAGTTAATTAGAAAGGACCAAAAGGTAGAGAAGATAAGAGGCAGAGCAGAGAAGAAGAAGAACAGAGTAGAGACAAAGCAAAGTAGAGGAATTGTTATACTTAAATCGTAGACTTAAGAAGGTGTTGATCATGGAAGTGAGCCAATATGTTTAGGCCCATGAATTGACCAAGCCTGAACGTCATTATTTCAAGATTGCAATATATATTGAGAGCTAATCCTCTCCATGGTTTTTTCCCACCTTGGGCTTTTCCATGTAAAATTTGGTGTCTCTTGTGTTTGATGTTGTATCTGTGGTTAAGTTTCAGATTTCATGCACTCAATGTTAAATCTTAATAATTGTGGATAAGTGATAAATGTTCAATTGTAGAAAGTGTTTAAGTTTTTGGGACAACTGATTCACCCCCCGCCCCCCTCTCAGTTGT
The DNA here is from genome assembly GCA_027924645.1 of Cunninghamia lanceolata. Taxonomy (NCBI): domain Eukaryota; kingdom Viridiplantae; phylum Streptophyta; class Pinopsida; order Cupressales; family Cupressaceae; genus Cunninghamia; species Cunninghamia lanceolata. The sequence continues at coordinate 6,123,469 of BSBN01001164.1, read as the reverse complement.
CCGGTGCATATCAACAAACTTTTCTAAGAAACAACCAAACATGAATGCAAGTATAAAGCTAATGAAGAAAGTATATGACCTGGTACTTGTGCATAGCCAGAGGGTTGATGTAACTGACATAATATTCAAGAGTCATATTATTCAAGTCAACTGGTAGTGTCGAAACCACAAACTGCATATAAAAAAAGTGAAATAGTCAAATATCAAATTTTCACCTCATTCATAATAAAAAGTGGTATATATTTGTCATATTTTTCCCACACTTCAACAACACTTTTTTTCGAGAGTGATGCAAGAGAAATTGTTGTGAGGGATGCGAAACATTTCCATTAATTTAAACAGGGACGATTTTCTTGTGGAGATTGTAAATATCCTTTCACTATAATTGTGTTTGAAGCATAAGGAAGGGGAAATTTTGTCAGATTATAATTGGGAGACTTTTTGGTTGACATGCAAGAGAGAATCTAAACCCTAGACAAGGCACATGGCTGCTTCAAACAAGAAGATAAAAAAAATCAAGGAACACATAGATTTCCAAAGCATTATCACTATATACATTTTGTTGGCAATATCGTGTAAACTATTTTCTCTTGTAAAAAAAATTGATTATCTAGATTGAAGAATTATCACTATATAGATTGAAGAACTAAAAGAGAAAAGGTCCTTAAGTCATTGACATGCACACCTACCTTTTTACTTGCATGCATTTCTTGCCCACACAGTGATTAAAGTTTTTGAAGATACCAATTGTATAGTAAGTTCAAGTCTACCTCATACCAAACCAAAAACTTTTGGATACAAGAAAAGGAGGTGTTTAACTAGCTAAAAAAATATGAAACAACATAGTCATGGGTTTTTCCTTTAGATCTGGCATAAAAATTTAACTTGCAAAAGCTACCATTTTTAGAAAATGATGTGCAATAATAAAAGGACAATTCCTACCCAGTGTTAACCATGATTTTTTACTTTTAATAGACATGCAATATTATGTGATCAACATGCAAATTAAAAAAATATTCAACAAGAATTCAAGAAGATTTAGTTTCTTTAAACTCTCACAAGCCAATAGAGTAGAAACAAAGCCATTAACAGTTACATTCCTCTAATAAACCAACTTCATGTTCTGTAAGCAAGGAAGGTTTGCCAATACTGATAATCCAACATTTGAGAGTGGACAATATGAAAGATTTACCTGCAGAAACACCATATATTCCAATGTCACATTTGATAATGAATATGATTCAAAATATTGCACAATATGAAATATTTATTTGCAGAAATACCACTAATTCTAATGTAAGATATGGAGAGGAACATGAATTAAAATATTCACAATATGAGAGATTTATTTGTAGAAATACCAAAGATTAAAAAAAAAAACAAAAAGTTGGTTACCTCTGCATACTTCTTTCATAGATATTATCCATTTCAAAGTGAAAACAAACTGCCTCACCATTTTTTTCAAAGAGAAGCCCCTTTCAAGCAAATCTTAAAAAAAACACATCTAACATATGTGTTTCACAAAAACCCTCAAAAACAAACATCTATTCAACAAAATCAAAGCACATCAACAACAAATAGTCTTAAATATATTAAGACAAAGCTAAGGAAAACATTTAATTCATATTTAGCAACCAACCTAAAACAAGAGCTGTAGAGCAGCGCATTTTCTGCCAAAATGTTCATGAATAGTAATGTTTTAATTTGTTGTGTTTGCTTAGTTTTAGCAACAATGTTGATAATATAATAACTTTATAATAATCTTGAAATTTGTCAATTTTTTGGTTTAAGTTAGAGTTGACAGTGTTGTAATATTTGCACTAAATGCTGAAAATTTAATGTTAGATTTGTGCCTAGTACATTTTATCACATTTAATGTCATGGGGTAAATTGGAAATTGCAAAGTAGGTGATTTTTGACAATACAAATAACAACACATCTTGAAACAATAATGATTATGATTATAATTGTATAGAGTATCAATGAATATGTAATTCATTCTTGTAGGTGATGCTTGGAAGACTATTTGAACTATTTAGCTATTCTTAATTCACAGAAATAAAAATAAAGTAAACAAGCCAAAAGCCTTATTCGATAAAATATTGTAATAAAAATCTTAGAACATTTAAAGAGTGAACCCAAATAAAATAAACCTCTCCAAAAGTAAAAACTAAAAAGTGCCACATTAAAAAATTGTGAGAGATGATAGAGCAACTCGTATTTGGGGAATTCTTTCCATATGATCTCAAGCCATGTGAAAAGTTGTCTTATATGGAATTTCTTGTTTTGGATTAACTAAGGTGTGTTCTTTAATGTTTAAGTCTACTTTTATGTTCACCAAATTTAAAAACTGAAAAGTGTAAGGTTAAAAAAAGTGAGATATAGAGCAACTCAAATTTGGGGAAATTCTTTCCATATGATCTCAAGCCATGTAAAAAGTTCTTTTATATGGAATTTCTTGTTTGGGATTAACTAAGGTGTGTTCTTTAATGCCCAAGTCTACACTCTAGAAAATGAAAAGTGTAGAAAGTTTTTTTATATGGAATTTCTTGTTTGGGATTAACTAAGGTGTGTTCTTTAATGCCCAAGTCTACACTCCAAAAAATGAAAAGTGTAGTTTTCTGTTTGATGTCTTTGTTATTGATAATTTAAAATAGAAGAGATGTAATATTTCCACAATCTATATTAAAGTGTAATGAATAATGTTTTCTTGATCTATATGTTTGAGAAAATAGTGTGAGTTAAATGGAAATCTAAAATTCTAAAACCAAAATTCTAAAAGATAGTTTAAGAATGACATGTGTACATATTGTTTCACTTGGAGAATCTAAAACACAATTTAATAGTGGGTTTTGTCTTTAATTTTTCTAAAAATTTCCTAGTGGATGTGTCCATGCCACTTTAGATGTTAAATCCTTAATAAGTATGTATTATGTATGATGTACATGTTTCTCTTGAGCTTTACTACTGATCCCAGCTATGATGGTTTCAGGTTATATATTTTACATAAACATTCATTTTTAATGCACAGGAAGGAAGCTTGTGATGACATTTGAGTTTTGGGACTCAAATTAGTGGTCATCTTTCCTTAGGGCATGTCCTCATGCAGTTGTTTAGCTTATTTTGGCTAGTAGCCATTGTTTAATGTTTTTTTTTAGGAGATATTTGTAGAGCTAGTGACTCCATGACTATTTTATTTTTCTCTATCTTAATTTGTAGTTTTTTTTAATAAAAACAAATCATCTTAACTATCTTAATTTAGAAAAAAAAAAGAGTGAAGGAATTATATGCAGCCACATGGCATATTTTTCATTATGCAATGATTGCTTATTTCTAGCCCTCCTTTTCTTCCACAACTTATTTGCAATTCCTAAAGAAAATATTCTATATTATCCTTTTCCCATATTATTTTAATAGCTAAAACAGTTGTTTCCATTTCAATCAGCATTTCTGAGGCAACTGTGATGGAAAAACTACCCCAAATGAAAAAGAGTAACAGATGTAAAAACATCCATAGACCTAACTATTATTTCAAAGAACTTGTTAGACTAAGCTACTTTTTTGAAATAACAAAAGTTTGTTGAGAAGATCCCTAATTTCCATACCTTATTTTTGCACAAGATCAGATAAACTGCACTGATCTTTGTGTATCTCTGCCTTCCAAATAGAAGGCATTTAGGGAAACAAAACCTTCAACATGCGCAAGGAATTATATAACAGCCCTATCAAATAATTCCAAATATAAAGACACTGCCTCCTGCCCCCTACTTCCAAAAGTTGAGAGAAGAGTAACAGACAGTTGCCTTTAATTGGCATGGCAACTTCTTCATATACCATATGCATTAATTCTGGTTAAATAATAAAATTTGATTTTGTCCAATGGAGTTTGAAATTGAGTAACGGAGATGAGTTAAAATTTATTCACTCCATATTTGTATCTGAGTATTGCACAAAATATGATCACTGTTTCAAATCCAAATATCACTTCACCTTCTTTCCTTCATTTTCTCCACAAAAATTGCCGAAGTGAATATTGCCAATATCTTCGTATCCATTTATGCATTGAATATTTGAAAATAATTGTCATTGCAAAAAGACTTGCATGAAGTGGTGTTAAAAAGAATAATGATAGCAACATGAGATAACAGTTCTAGTTTTTTGGAATAGGTTCACTAAGTTTGCTACTTCCTTTCCATAAGTCAATATTACCGCCATTATTGTAATGGATGCACATTAATCATGCTTATCGGGTAAAAGTTTTCTGCCAATTAGATTAAAGAAAAATTATTTTTCAAATGTGTTTTGTTATAATATTTTCATCTATACAATGGCAATAGCTAAATATTTTTTAAACAGAAAAACTATTTGAGTTCTATTGCTTGCAAAAAGAATTATTAATAATGAGTTAAGAACAGGCCTTGCCTATAGTTTCCTTGGCAGAAACTAAAATATATATCTAAAGTAAGGGGTCTAATATTAGGATTAGTAATTAAAAAATAGGAGCGTACCTAATTCTAACTATATTATATAATTATATGAATTATTATAATCATATAATATTATATTATAATATAGATTAGATTATTATTAAAATATATTATAATAATTATTGAATATAATATTATATTATATTATATATAATAATTAAAATTATATATTATATTATATAATAATTCTAATTCTAATTATATTATATATTATATTTAGGATTAGAGTTAGGGGTTAAAATTAGGGTTAGCGTTACTATCTAGGTTAGAATTAAGGTTACAATTAGGTTAGGTTTAGGAATATAATTTGGGTAAGGGTTAGAATTATGGTTAGAATTATAGTTAGGATTAGGATTAGGGTTAAGGGATAGGATTATAAATATAATTAGGGTTTAAATTAGAGTTAGGATTATGGTTAGCATTACGGTTAGTGTTATTATTAGAGTTACGACCAAAATTATGCTTAGAATTATGTTAAATAGGGTTACATTTATAAATACGGTTAGATTGAGGGTTTTGAGCTTATAAAACAATGCTAAGTGTAACCTTATGTTTGTGGTTAGAATTAGGGTACTTATTTTTAAGGAATATTTTAATCTCAATGTTGAACCCTTACCCTAATTCTAATAATAACCCAAACCCTAATACTAACCCTGATTCTAATTCTAACCCTATTTATAATTGTACCCCTAACATGAAGCTTAACCCTATTTCTAACGCTAATCATAAGCTTATAAACAACTCTAGTTCATAAAATTGATTGTAACTATAATTTTTATTCTAACACAGATTTAAACCCTAAGCCTAACTCTAGTTCTAATTGTAACCCTAAATCTCACCCTAACCTTTTTTCAAATTGTAACCCTAAATCTAATTATAATTCTAACCCTAATCCTAACTACAATTCCAACCCTAACCCTAATTATAACCCTAGTCATAACCATAACCCTGACCCTAACCCTAATTCTAATCGTAACACTAAAACTCACCCTAACCTTAACCCTTATTATAACCTTAACCCTAGTTTTGATACTAATTCTCATTCTAATTGTCACCCTTCTTCAAGCTATAACCTGAATTCTAATTATAATTCTAACCCTAATCTTAAGCCTAATTCTATCTACAAATCTAGTCCTAGCCCTAATTATAACCCTAATCATAACCCTAACCTTGACCTCAATTTTAATCATAACCCTAAATCTCACCCTAACCTTAGTTTTGACCATAATTCTCATTCTAATTGTAACCCTTTTTTAAACTATAAACCTAATTCTAATTATAATTCTAACCCTAAATCTAACCTTAACCCTAACCCTAGACCTAACCCTAACCTTTATTCTAACCTAAAACATAGATCTAATTTAACCCTAAGGATGATCCTAATTAGAACCCTACTCCTAACCTTAATACTAAACATAAGCCTTATTATAACCCTAACCTTAACTTTAATTCTAACATTAACCCTAATTATAGTCATAACACTAATTCTAACCCTAACCCTAATAGGAACCCTAATCGTAACTTTAACCCTAACCCTAACCATGATTCTACCCTAACTATAACAGTAATTCTAAATCTAATAATAACCCTAATTCTAACCCTAATCCTAATTCTAATTATGATTTTAACCCTAACCCTAACCTGAATTCTAAAACAAACTCTAGCCCTAACCCTACCCGTAACTGTAACTCTAATGATTACCCTAATTTAGTAACTGTAATTCTAACTCTAAACCTAACCTCAATTTCAACCCTAACCCTAATTATAAAATTAATCTGATTCTAACATTGACCCTAATTTTAACCCTAACCCTAAGCCTAACCACATTGGTAATTGTAATCCCAACTCTAATTCTAAACATAACTGTAATCCTAATTTTAAACCTAACCCTAACCCTAACCCTTATTCTATCCCTAAACATACCTCTAATTTTAACCTTGACCCTAACCGTAATCCTAACAGTGACTATAATTCAAACACAAACACTAACCCTAACCTTAATACTAACATTAACCCTAATTGAACTCTAACCCTAACTCTAATTTCAACCCTAACCCTAATTGTTACTCTAATTCTTACCCTAATTCTAATAGTAACCTACCTTAATTCTAACCCTAATTCTAATAGGAACTGTATTCCTAACTCTAACTCTAACCCTAACCCTTACCATAACCCTAATTCTAATTATAACCCTGATTCATCCCTAACTATAACCCTAATTTTAAATCTAACAATAACCCTAATTCTAACCTTTACTTTAATCCTAATTCTAACTATGATTTTAACCCTAACCTGAATTCTAACCCTAACTATAGCCCTAGCCCTAACCCTAACTATAACTCTAATGCTTACAATAATTTAGTAACCCTAATTCTAATTCTAACCCTAACTTAAATTCTAACCCTAACCTCAATTCTAACCCTAAGCCTGATCCTAATTGAAACCCTAACCCTTACCCTAATACTAAACTTAACACTAATTGTAACCCTACTCTAACTCTAATTCTAACATTAACCCTAATTATAGTCGTAACCCTAATTCTAACCCTAACCCCAACCCTAATTATAATCCTAGCCCTAACCCTAATCCTAATTTTAAACCTAACGCTAACCCTTATTCTAATCCTAATTATAAACCTAACTCTAACCCTTTTTTAACCCCATAACTACAGTCTTTTGGTTCTAACTTTGCTTATTTAAAATCCGAAAAAATTCATGAGTGATTTGTGGAACTTAAATCAAACAACCATGATATGAATGATAGTCCTAACCCTAATTCTAACCCTAACCCTAACCCTAACCCCAACCCTAATTATAATCCTAACCCTAACCCTAATCCTAATTTTAAATCTAACCCTAATCCAAAACAAATGAGTGATTTGTGGAACTCAATCAAACAACCATGATATGAATGATAGTCATAACCCTAATTCTAAACCTAACTGTAACCCCAACCCTAATTATAATCCTAACCCTAACCCTAATCCTAATTTTAAACCTAACCTAAGTATTCTAACCCTAAACATAGTGGTAAATTTAACCCTAACTCTAACCCTAAGCCTGACTATAATTCAAACCCTAATCCTAACCTTGATCCTAAATCTAACTATGATTTTAACCATAGCCCAAATTATAACCCTAACTCTAGCCCTAATCCTAACCCTAATTGTAAATCTAATGCTTACCCTAACTCTAATTCTTACCCTAATTCTTATAGAAACCCATCTTAATTCTAACCTTAATTCTAATATGAACCCTAGTCGTAACTCTAACCCTAACCCTAACCCTAATTCTAATCATAACCCTGATTCTAACCCTAACCCTAATTCTAATTCTAATCGTGACTCTAACAATAACCCTAACCCTATCTCTAACCTTAATTATAATTATGGTCAGGGTTAGGGTAGGGTCATCTCAAATGCTTATTTTTATTCCATTATTATATCTTTTCTTTTAGAGTTTTGTGCTTTGTTGAGATCTATCCTTTACCCACCCTAGCCACCCTAGCCAGTCCCATTAGGTCTCTATTTTCGTATGTAATATACCACTAATTCTAATCCTAACCCTAATTCTAACATTGGAGATTATGGTTAGGGTCATTTCAAATGCTTTTATTGGTGCAATATCAATTCCCATATTTATATTAATAGATAAAACCATTGGTATGGAGTAACTGTTGAAAGACATCATTTGACATCATAAGACAAACATATAATATGAAGTATTCCAACGTATGTACATTGCCACCCTACTACTTGTACACATAAGAATAGTATTTGTCCACATAATATTCTTATCTATTTCTTTCCAAATACTCTTACCCTTCAAAATTACACAAATCATTCATATCATGGTTGTTTGATTTGAGTTCAACAAATCACTCATGTTTTGTGTGTTGCAAGTATGTGCTAATAGGTGTTGTCATTGATGTCAACATGTTTGTGTTGTCATTGGTGCCAGTTGTCTTCTGATATTGTTGTTTGTTGATTAATTGAGTTGTCATGTTAAGGACACTATTTGAGTTTTTGTTTCGTATTTCCTCCATGTTGAAGACCGGAGTATGAGATTTGGATATGTTTTAGAGAATTGTTTGAAGATGCTAAATCTAGAATTTGGTGGTCTAGATCACTGTGCAGAAAAAAGTTCTATTCACCAATTTGAAGACTGTGCTTGGTAGTGTTTGCAGTGTGATAGGGAGAAAGTATTTTTCGCTCCATTTCTTTGTAGTTTGGATTTTGATCTTGCAGCTCTGGATTTAATTTTATAAGGTCCTTAGCTATCTTCAATCCAAAGGATTTGTGATTTGGCACCCCGAAAAGCAAGTTATTGATTCGTAGAGTTCAACAGTGTTTGTTGTGAGCAGTCTATGATCTATCTTCAAGTGATATTTGTTGTCTTCAAGTGAGATCTGTTATGGTTGGATTTGTCAGCACCCAAGTGATTCTATGTTGTTCATGGATGTCTCCAAAATGTATTGAAGATGTGTGCTTGATCTACAAGCTGTAATGAAGCTCTTGGAAGCATGTGTCTAAGTATTCGTGATGATTGCACCAATTTGGCTGACTTGGGTGTTAACATTCTTTGTGGATGTGTTTATTGGATTGTAGAAGTATAAAGAAGCATGTAAGGATGCATTTGGGTCCAAGATAAACCATAAAATGTTGTTACTTCATTCATTTGATCCACAAGTTTGTTTAGGTCTAGAACTAATTTGATTTATGTATGTATGCTGACCTTGGAGATAGTTCCAATGGTTGTAAGTTGTATTGCTGACCTTGATGAATGTTCCAAGGTTGATGATTGGTATAAATATATGTAATGAATCTATGAGTGATGTGGTGTGAGCAAAGATTTGAAGATAAAGTTTGTGTGTTGTAAAGGCAGCAAAGGAGAGATGTTTTGAATTAAATGGAACTAAACTCAGGCATGCTGTAGATGCTATCAAATCAGTTCATGGCAGTGAGCCACCTTTTGGACAGTGAGTCCTTTTGGGTAGTGAGCTATGGGTAGTGAGCCTCTTTGTAATTCAGTATTGTTACTACATTATACTATGAGCTAACACTCACCATGGTTTTTCCTTTTTAGGGTTTTCCACGTAAAAATTCTAGAGTTCATGTGTGTATGGTGTTAATGTATTTAAGTTTTGTTTCTATATTTTATGTTTAATCTTCATACAAGATTAAGGAGTTAAAGTAAGTGAATGTGAATGTGATTTTATTTGAAGAAGTTAAGGTTTTTGATACAATTGATTCAGCCCCACCTCTCAGTTATCCTGTGCCTTCAACAATTAGTATCGGAGTGAGGTTCCTTGGAAGAAAGCCTAACAGCTTAAGGTAGATCTAGGATGCCACACAAAAAGGGCATTCCTCAGTTTGATGGATCTGACTATGCCTATTGGGAGGTACGAATGCAAAGTTATCTTATTTGTATTAGCTTTAATGTCTAGAAGATGGTCAAAGATAAATACATAGTACCTAAAGGTGGTCCTAATACTGATGAAGAGATTAAATATTATGAGACTAAACACAAAGCTAAAAATTCTTTATTAAATGCTTTGTGTAACACTGAAATGGCAAAACTACAACATGCTTGTTTTGAAAAACATCTATGAAGGTGATGAATCTATCAAGAAGGCTAAGCTACATAATTTGAAGACCATGTATGAAACCATGCGAATGCTTGAGAATGAAAAAATAACAAGTTACATATAGAAGATTGATGAAGTTGTTAGTAGCATCAAGGTTCTTGGTGGAAAGTTAGAGGATGGGGATGTTGTAGATAACATACTTAGAACTCTTTCTAAATATTGTAGTCACAAGGTATCTACCATTGAAGAATTGTTTGATATGGGCAAGCTTACAGAAGATCAATTGCTTGGTAAACTGACTACTTTTGAGATGAGAGAGTTTGTTACTAATGATGGCCCTGTGAAAACTGAGACTGCCTTTAAGGTCAATGAAGAAAGGACTGCTAGATTAGATAAATATGTTGTGGAATTAGATGGAGAAGATTTTGAAGAGCTTGAGGCAAAATTTGCAAGTAGAATGAAAAGAGGTAGTAGAGGAAAGTTCAAAGGTAAGTTACCTTTCAAATGTTTCAATTCTCGTAAAATTGCTCACTATGCTTCAAGATATCCTGACAAGGCTTTGAAGTTCAAAAATAATGAAAGTAAAGCAAAAATGTTAAGAAAGAGTTACTATTTTAGAGATGATGATACTGTAACTGATGATGAACCTGATTATGATGATGGTAATAGTAGTGAATTCTTATTTATTGCACTTAGAGAAGAACCTATTTCTGCTAATCTTGCAAGTTGTGTGAAGGAAGGAAGTCCAAGAGAGTTGTATGCATTTCATGCTAAAAAGGAAGTTGAATGGATGATTGACAATGGATGTTCAAATCACATGACAGGAGATAAGAGTAAGTTTGTTAAGTTTGAAAAATATGATGGAGGACTAGTTAGGTTTGGTGATGATGCAGCTCGTAAGATTTGTGAAAAGGATCAATTACTTTTTATGGCAAATATAATACAGATGATGTTCTTTATGTCAAAGGCTTAAAACATAATATTCTAAGCATTGGACAAATGTGTGATGAAGGGTATAATCTAGTGTTTAAGGACAATGGGTGTGAGATAAGGAAAATCTCTGAAACTTTAATTATTGCTAGTAAGAATACTCATGGTAATGTTTATCATTTGAAGGGTACTAAAAATTATTGTTTGTTGGCTTAGACAAATGAAGATTGGCTATGGCATAGGAGAATGTCTCACATTAACTTTGACAATTTTGTGAGAATAAGCACAGTATAAGCAGTAAGAGACCTACCAAAGATTGTGAAACCTGCTAATGTTATGTGTAAAGAATGTCAGTTTGGAAAGATGACAAAGACTACTTTCAAAAGAAAAGAACAATTCTCTACCAGTTTGCTGGAGTTAGTATTTGCAGACTTATGTGGCCCTACAAGAACAAGAATTCTACAAGGTGATAGGTATTTTGTGCTTCTTATTGATGATTATTCAAGGATGACTTGGGTTACCTTTCTTAAAGAAAAATTAGAAGCCCTAGACAAGTTTAAGACATTCAAATCTATGGTTGAAAATGAGTTGGATTTGAGAATCAAATGTTTGATATTTTACAGAGGTGGTGAGTTTACTTCAAATGAGTTTAATGCTTTTTGTGAAGAACATGGAATAAAGAGATATTTGTCTACCTCCCGAACTCCTAAACAAAATGGAGTGGTTGAAAGGAAGAATAGAACTATTCGAGAAGCTGCTAGAACAATAATCAAGGAAGCAGATCTATCAGATGTATATTGGAAAGAAGTAATACACATTGTTATCTACATTTAGAATAGAGTGTAAGTCAGAGCAAAAGTAACAAAGACACCTTATGAGATGTGGTATGGTAAAAATTTTACTGTCAAATACTTCAATGTTTTTGGAAGCAAATGTTTAACATCAGAAGAGATGAAGAATTAGGAAAGTTTGATGCTATATGTGATGAAGGCATATTCCTTAGGTACTCAACTAAGAGCAAGGATTACTAATGCTATAACAAAAGACTAAGAAAGATAATTGAAAGTGCAAATGTGGAGGTAGATGAAGATATTTAGAAAACCTAAGAGCTAGATGGATATGAATCAGATGGATCTGTTGATACAGAAAAGATTGAAAAAGAAAGAAAAGGAAGTTTAGATTAAAGTGCAAGCTACTCCTAAAGAAGAAGAAGTTCAAGATGAAGCTCCAAAATAATTCTTAAAACCCCCAAGTATGTGCAAAGAGATCACTCTGAAGATCAGATTATTGGTGACAAAAGGAAAGGTGTGTTAACAAGAAGCAGAACTGCAGAAAATCAAGTAAATCTCTATTTACTGTCAAAGGTGGAACCTAAAGCAGTAAAAGAAGCATGCAATGATGAATATTGGGTCAAAGAAATGGAAGAAGAACTAATGCAGATTGAGAAGAATAAGACTTGGGAACTTGTCCCTAGACCTATAGACAAGAATGTGATAGGAACAAAGTGAGTATTTCGGGATAAACTGAATGAAGCTAGAGAAGTTGTTAGAAACAAGGCAAGACTTGTGTGTAAAGGCTACTCACAAGTGGAAGGAATAGACTATGAAGAGACCTTTGATCCAGTGGAAAGAATGAAAGCTATCAGGCTACTTTTAGCATTTACAACACATAAAAACTAAGGTATACCAGATGGATGTGAAGTCTACTTTTTTGAATGGTGTGTTAGAAGAAGTCTACATAAAGCAACTAGATGGATTCCATCTATTAGACAAACCAAATATGGTATGCAAATTGAAGAAGGCTTTGTATGGATTGAAGCAAGCTCATAGAGCGTGGTATTCAAGACTAGATAAGTACCTGTAGTAGTAGGGATTTAGTCAAGGGTCCGTAGATAGTAACATGTACACCAAGGTAAGTGGAGACCAAATTCTAATTGTTGAGATCTATGTTGATGACATCATATTCGGTGGAAGTGAAGGCATGTGTAAGAAGTTTGTAGATGAGATGAAAAAAGTGTTTGAAATGTCTATGTGTGGCAAAATAAAATTCTTCCTTGGATTGCAAATCATTCAAACTAGTAGAGGTATTTTCATTTCTCAATCCAAGTATGTTAAAGAGTTGTTGAAGAAGTTTGGAATGGAGGACTCTAAATCGGTATGTACCCCTATTGTTACCAGGTGGAAGTTGAGTAAGAATGATGAATCACCTAAGGCTGATCAGAGCAAGTATAGATCAATGATCTTGGAGGACTGATGCATCTAACCTCTACTAGACTGGATATCATGCATGTAGTCTGTCTTATGGCCATATTTCAATCAGATCCCAAAGAATCACATGTTATGGCGGTGAAGAGGATATTCAGGTATTTGAAGGGCACTCCAGATCATGGTTTGTGGTATCCTAAGAAAAATGATTTTTCCTTAAGTGCCTATACAGATGCAGATTGGGCTGAATGTTTTGATGATAGAAAAAGTACAAGTGGAGGTGCATTATTCCTTGGAGATAGGATAGTGTCCTAGCATAGCAAGAAACAAGAATCAGTCTCCTTGTCTACTATAGAGGCAAAAAATACTGCTGCAGCATCATGCTATACTCAGATGTTGTGGATGAAACAGACCTTGAAGGATATCAAAGTTGAGTATGATGAGCCAATCCCTATTCTATGTGATAACAAAAGTGCACTAAAATTTTCAATGAATCCAGTGATGCATTCAAAGAAAAAACACATTTCATTTAAGTACCACTTTTGGGGGGAGAAAGTTGCAGAGAATGAAGTGAAGCTTGAGTATGTGCCTTCAAAAGATCAAGTTGCTGATATATTTACTAAGGCTCTTCCAAAGGATACATTTGAGTATCTCTAAGAGAAGTTAAGCATTGTTGCCCCTCCTTCCTTGAACTAGATGCATAAGAAGATGCACCAGTCCAGTGTGCCTCAAAGTACATTTCTCCTTTTGGACTGATGTTGCAAGATACCTCTTAGGGGGAGCAGGTAGTGGTTTGAGATTATTGATGCAATTAGGGGGACTAAAGAATGATTTCAGACTAATCAAAGCATTAGTGTTCAAGTATGTGTAGTGGAATAGATGTGATGCCCTTTGCCATTGCTGCCAAAGGGAGGCAGAGATCATGTGAAAAACTCAGGGGGAGAAAGAGTGCATATGTGTAAAAAGAAAGAGGGAGTTTTGATGCAAAGTTATGTCTTGATGGAGGAACATGTTATTCATTTTTTCACATAATATGTTGCCATCAATGAAAAACTAGGAGATTGTTGCAAGTATGTGCTAACCGGTGTTGTCATTGATGTCAACATGTTTGTGTTGTCATTGGTGCCAACTGTGTCTTCTGATATTGTTGTTTGTTGATTCATTGAGTTGTCATGTTAAGGACACTGTTTGAGTTTTTACTCCACATTTCCACTGTGTTGAAGACCAGAGTATGAGATTTGGATATGTTTTAGAGAAGTGTTTGAAGATGTTAAATCCAGAATTTGGTGGTCTGGATCCCTGTGTAGAAAAAGTTCTATTCACCAGTTTGAAGATTATCTCTGGTAATGTTTCACATTTCTTCGTAGTTTGGATTTTGGTCTTGCAGTTCTAGACTTAAGTTTATAAGGTCCTTAGCTATCTTCATTCCAAAGGATTTGTGATTTGGCACTTCAAAAAGCAAGTTATTGATTACTAGAGTTTGACATTGTTTGTTGTCTTGAAGTGATATTTGTTGTCTTCAAGTGAGATCTATTGCAGTTGGATTTGTCGGCTCCCAAATGACTCTGTGTTGTTTGTGGATGTCTCTAGAATGTATTGAAGATGTGTGCTTGATCCACAAGCTGTAATGGAGCTCTTGGAAGTGTGTATCTAAGTATTCTTGATGATTACACCAGTTTGGCCAACTTGGGTGTTAGCATTCTTTGCGGATGTGTTTCTTGGATTGTGGAAGTATAAGGAAACATTTAAGGATGTATATGGGTCCAAGCTAAGCCTTGAAATGTTCTTACTTAATTCATTTTCTAAGGAATATTTAAACACACACTAAATTATAAAGTGTCACTTTCATTCTTAAATCTGAGGGGTTATACCTAGGTCTTTTGTAATCTTTGAACTAACATAAAGGTCAAATAGGGGTCAATTAGCAATTTGGGGCACATAATATTCAAGGGGGTAAATAGATAAACTTATGCCACCTTCAAACAAATATGATGTCAGAAAATGGGTTCTCAGCTCTTATGTGATTGATCACATGTCTCTTATTATACTATTTGTGGTCAAGGAACCGTAAAACTAGGTAATGGATATATACACATTTTTTATTCATTCCTAAATTGCTAAGGAATTTCCTTTTTGTGAATCAACTCACCTATTCAAATACAATAGTTGAGTTCACAACCACTACAACCTTAATTCGAAACTCTCAAAGTCAAGATATTGTTGCAGTAGCAAAGATTTGTCACTTCAACTGCAACTTAATTTTTTTCTCACTTTACACTAGGTGAGGATGATGTTCCACTTGCGACTTCAAAGCTGAGTGTCACTTCTTGGTGCACCTTTGTTGGTTCTGTCTAGTAGGATCTTTAAACTCCAATAGCAAATTTCTTTGTAAATGCGCTCACATAAAGTGCTGCAAAACTAAACATATGTTCATTGTTAACTTTTTATTCACCTTTATTCAATTTTTCATAATCCTTCCCTGAGCAAATAGTCAATTTACCATTTTCCTTTATCGCTCAATATGTTTACTCCTTAAGTTGGCTCTTTGTTATTAAAGATCATCCACCTGTCATTTATGTAATTAATAATTTGTAGTCTTGAACCTTCGAACTTGAACCTTTTTCAAAATTCAATGGTTCATGGGTTCAAAGGTTCACTGTTCAATGTTCTTAGAAAGGCTGCTTACCCTTGGTCTCTCATGCAACACAATTTATATCTTTGAACCTCCTGATTGAACCTCATATCAGAGTTCAAAGGTTCAAAGGTTCAATGGTTCATCATCAAATGTTCCATAATAAGTGTACCTATGTGTTCAGTGTCATTTATTCCCTAAAATCTTCTTTGAGTCAAAATTTGTAGGAGATTAAAATGAAAAAAAATCAACCGGAGGGAAATATATTTGGAACACCTTATGAAGTGAAAAGTTTTAACTTTTAGAGGTTAAGGGTAATGATTACACATCAAGGTCATCTACAGGAATTACTTGCAATTAATGCATGTGTCAGAATTTACGTCTTATCAAGTAAATTCAACACCAATTAATCAATTTAGTGATTATTCGATAGGATTTTATGCCTTTTATCAAATAAGGAACAAACCAATTTTAGCAGTAAAACATACAGGGTGATACAAAAGGGAAACTATGCTGGAGTTAAAGGACTTTCTTGCCTAGTTTGACAGTGAATTCAAATCTGTTAAAGGTGAGTTTTGACTTTTCTCATAGCTGTATCTATTTCTTTGTTGGAAAAAAGAGTCATTTTGAGTTTCTGATACAGTAAAAGCAGTTCAAGCATTTTCTATTCTTTTTATCCAAACTGTACTCATGAAAGTTGCCTATCTAGGTTTTGAACATGATTCTAGCCTTGTTTGTTCTCTACCCAAATATGGGGATATCTTTTTAGGTCAGTATGATTTAGAGGATTTTAAGGAAAGAGCTAAAAATCCTATGTCTACTCCTATGATGGAAAGGATTGTGGAAAGTGGTCTAATTGAAGCTGCAGCTTTTCCTACGATGGTGCAATGCCCTAAGTTAGTCCTTGAATGTATGAGCAAATATGACCCTTAAGGTAGATGTATTAGAGCTGCCAATGGAGATGTGTTGTTTCCTGTTAATAGACAAACCTTAATGGTCGTAATGAAGATCCCACCCAAGGAGACATACTCGGATCTTGACATTACTTCCTCTTATAGTTATTTTTCATTGAAAAAGGCAAATTACAAGAGTGTAATTGCAAGGAATTGGCTGCTAAAGTTTCAAAAGGGAGGTTTGAGGCTGCCCAAATCATTAGCGAGGGAACATATGATACCAAAAGTAAAAGATATCATGGTGTTGTTACACAGATTAAAGGGTATTTCTCAAGCATTCTATTGCGAGGATTGGATGTATTTCTTTATTCAAGTGATTCTTCAAGGAGACCAATATCTAGACTAGGTAGAAATCATAGCAGAATGTTTACATCAGGGTTTGAGTAACTATCTGGGAAATAAAAACTTTTACATGTCTTCATATCTCTTCTATTGCCTGGCATCTACAAGGGACTGGGAAAGGTTACCCCATGCATCCTTAGTTGAAGATATCAGAATTTATGATTATTACTCTCATTTGCAAATGCAGAAGTGTTATGAAAATTATGGAAGGGTTAATGATGTTTTCACTGGCAGGATGGTTTACGAATTAACAGGCAATGTTAATAAAAGGATGTTTGATGAAGTGATGTAGTTAATCATCATTTATGGTAGCTACTTCATTTAATTTCCCAAATTCACTTACATCAAGGTTAGAGGTTTTGAAGGTGAACTTGTGAAACTGCCCAGATATGTCTTTGATCGCTTTGTGTTAATTGAAGTATGTAGGCAGTTGGCACATATTGATAAGAAATTCTCAACGGAAAGGGAGTCAGGTATCTCTTTTCCTATTGAACTTGGTCACTATTCATGTCAATTAGTTTCTGATGCTTTAAATCTAGAGGTGTGTCTAAAGAAGTTTAATTTTCAGTATTATAATGTCAGACTTAAGTTTGATAGCAAGGGTTTTGCCAGAGACAATTTAGATTTTGGAGAGGGATTTTCACACATTCCCCAAATAGAGGACTACTGGGAAGATTGTCCAGATGAATTTGAATTTAGAAAAAGGCTTTGGTGCAGATTTTCCCTAGGGCAAATAGTCACCCTTAACCTAAAAATGAATATTACTAGTATAACAGATGATGAGGAACAGGTGATTGATTCTCAGTTTGAACAAGTAAAGCAACTACCTATTCTAGAAGTTGATTGGAATAGAGATGAAGAGGACCAGATTGAAGTTAAAACCCTCCCTATGATAAGAAGAACTGAAAAGTGGTTAAGAGAATGAAGATTCTCAACATTGTGCACCCATTGATGAATCACAATCTCCTGTAAGCTCTTCTAATCGGATTATTAATATTAGTGATGTAGGTATTCCAAAGTCAAAAATTAAATAGGGTTCTACCACTAAAAAATCTAAGAAAACCCTTGTGACCAGTCTGCCTACTCGCACCACCAGGTCAAGAACTAAGAGCAGGAAGAAGAAGGAAATTTTAGAAAGAATAGTTGTAGACCTAAATACTAGAGAATATTTAGAAGAAATAATGAGTGATCAAGGGCTTGGTTCATTAATGGCAGAAGAAACCAATACGGACCAACAAGTAGAGATCGCTTTGGATTCTACCAATTTAATGATATTTCCAAATGTACCTTCTAAACAGCTTACTCCTGATAAAGAGATACCAGTCACTACACCTCAATGGTTGGAGAGTTCAATTAATGATAAAAGGAAAATAGTTCTATTTTCTTTACCACTAGAAGATATGGTTAGCAAATGTTTGGGAAAGGCTCCAAGATCTAAAAAGTGGAAAACCACTTCCAGGGTAGACATTGATCCCAATATACGAAATTGGAGTGTGGAGATAGCTCAGCCAATAACTAATGAAGTCCAAAATGCCATAGTCTAAGATTTTATAGTAGAAAGAATAGACCTTGGAATTGCATTACGAGCTGCAAACATAAACCATATCAAGGCATCTACTAAAAAGATAGTAAATCATACATGGAAAGATGAAATGGATAAGAGGGAGCTAAAGCAAGCATTACGGTCAATGGCAGAATACATTGACACCATTCACAATCTAGATCCTCATCCCATCTCTCAATTACCTCTATCTTTTGATCTAAAGTCTCCAGTTAAACAAAACATGCTTGATCAGATACATAGAAATAAGATGGTGACTAAAGTGTTCGATGACTGGCTAGATGGTATCATTCAAAAAGGTACCAAATATATTAATGATTTGGAAGATATATATGATGAAACCATATCTATTGTTGAATATTTAAAAGTACAGAATGCCTCATGGGAAAAGGATGAATGTAATAAATCAGATGATTGAAATTTAGAAGTATGGAGTGACTAAGTTTCTATCAAAAAAGAATGTAACAAACCTGAATGACAATATGCTATATGTAAGTAGAAGAAACATTGAATGGACAAACTCAGTGTCAAAACAAGAATGAATAGAGTTTACAAAGCTGATTAAGGAGATAACTGAGTTTACTCAATCTCTGCATCATGATTTAGAATGTATTGATGTAAAGTACTTAAAAGATGATGGTGAGCCAGAGAAAGATGTTGATATTGTTATACAATCCTTCAAAGAGAAAATCAGCTTTGTTAAAGAAAATGATAATCTGATAATTGATGATTTCTCCCAAATATCAAAAGTGGAATTACTTCTTCACCTTTGCATCAATGCACTTCGAGAACATGCAGAAAAAGTAGCTAGCATTCAAAAAGAAAAGGATGTTTGGAAGGCACGAGTTAAGCATAGTGACATCCCTAACCTCCCAATGATTCAGGAGTTTTTTGTTGCATACAAGGAATGGAAGACGCAACATGTCTCCTTGGTAGAATACAACAAATTTGGAGATTCCAACATTCTATCCCAGTCGTGATCTTTCTCATATAATCTTTTTATTTAGTTATTCAGTTCAAAATTATGTTTGAAAACTCTTTTTTTAATCAGTTTAAAAAACTAAATCTCGCTAATGGTTAGAGTTTGTTTAACTCTGGGTTTAAAGAATAGTTATAAGGGCAAGCTATATATCTATTTGGTTAGAAACTTAAAAGGGGGATAGAAATAAATTTTTTTACTGAACTTTACATTTACAATGTATGTGATGTTTGTCTCAATATATTTCATCTATGAATGAAAGGAAGAAATGATTGCTACAGACTTAAATCTATGTGTTTAAATGCATGAAATTGAGTTTCTATGCGAGCTCTTCTTTTTATGTGGTCAATATTCTTTTGCAGGAAGACTCATCACATATGTTTTATCATTTATTGGTTCATAAGAATTCAGTGATACATATACATATATATATATATTTGATTATTGTTGAAGATAAAATCTATATGTTCTATCACTGAATGATTTCATAGGAAAGAAAAGATATTGCATTCATAACATGGTGATGTGTGAATGTTAGTCTGCCTTAAATTCTTTCTGGTTAAAAGTGTATTAAAAAGTTAGAATAGTTCAAATTCATTGAAGATTTAAAATGGAGTTGTACCTTAATTCAGAGGGGAATTATTTATGATAGTTCACCCAATTGTTTTTTAGCTTATTTGCTCTAAAAAAGAAAGGGTTATAGAGTTAGAATAAAATATTATTAGATCAAGACAAATCTGTTAACCAATAGTTTTTGGTGACTCTATTGGGGAAGTTGTTTGTTTAAGAAGTTAGTCACCCTAACATGAATGAAAATGGTGCTTCCTCATGAAAATATAATTCCTATTTTACAGCCTAATCTTGGATTTCAAGATGAATAGGAAGATATCATTGGTCAGTTAAATACTCTTGCATGGCACACTAGCTGAAGTATTGATGATTATAGAAGAGCAAGTCGAGTATTGGAAAGGGAAGAAGAATTGGATGATAATTTACGATTGTTGTTGTTGAGGCAAAGAAGGAGGAAAGATAAAAAAGTAGTTAGAAATCAAGCCCCTAAAGTCCCAAGAGGTCAAGAATAGCTTAGAAATTAATAATTAGTTGCCTAGTTATAGTTTAACAAGCTGGAGTTTAGAAGATACACAAGATCTTTGAGGAGAGAAGGAGTTGAAGATCCTACTTTTCAAACACTGCAAAACCTCAATTTTTCTTATATTCCTAGTCCTATTAGAAGAGCCAGAAGTAGACCTTCTAGCCCTCCTAAACCCTCGGTATCCTCTATTTGTCAAGCCTTAACTGTCTCTGGCACTGTCATCCCTTCTGCCATAAACTTTTTACCAATGGCCCAGCCTTGGGGAGCAGCTATAGGGCCTCTAAATTTAGGGGCCAACCTGAATCCTTTGCCTAAAAATGCAAGAGAAAACTTACCCAAGTTTAATGGAGATGGAAAACAATCACCAGATGAACATCTGGATGCCTTTGCTACAGCGTGTGGTGTATTAGGTGTACAACATCAAGATGTGGCTATAAGAATTTTTGTGCAAACTCTAACTGACACTGCAGTGGAATGGTTTTAACACCTACCAAACTCTTCAATTACGAACTGGAATGATATGAAAGATGCATTTGAGAACAGGTTCAAAAGCGCAGAAGATGAACATTCTCTCCTTGCTCAATTAACTTAGCTCAACAAAGAAATACATGAGCATATGAGGGAATTTATAGCCAAATTTTATAAAATTGTGCACAAAATTCCAACTATAAAAGACTGACTCCCGAGAATTAGAAATGTTTCTTTATCAACTCTATGCCTCCTGATATTAGTTTTCATCTTAGAAGAGGTGCAGTTGCTGATTTAGCAAATGCACAAACCATGGTAGTTGGATTAGAAGATGATCTTATTATGGATGGAAAATGGAAGAAAGAAGTTCAATTACCTAATGCTCAAACCTCGTCTTCTACAGATCTTGTGGTTCAAAGGTTAGTAAATGATATGATTACTCTGAAAAGACAAATGCCTAAGGTTGGTACTTCATTTTAGCAACCATATCAAGATGTCAGCAGAAGAAATTTTAATCAATAGACAAATACTGGTAAATCATTGCAACTTACACCAGCACAACCAAGGTTAGCAATTGAAGCTCCTCCTAGAAGAGGGAACATGTGTGCCTTTTGTTTGACTATTGATCATGACAGAAATTCTTGTCCAGAGATGATTAGATATGCTCAAATGGATGCTACTAAGGATATGCTTGGGGAAATTACTGTAGGAGTCCAGGACAACACTGAGAGGGAGGGGTGCATTAGTGTTGTATTTGTTTTCAAATCTTTAACAACTTTTTGCAAACTTTATCTTACAGGACAAAAAAGAGGAATACATTAACGATTTGTTGAGCTCATATGCAAAAGACTAATAATGAAGGATGTGAAAAAAACCTAATAAACAAAGCACTAATATACACACATACAAATGAAGACAACATGAAACATGACACATGCTTTTCACGAGTGGAAAACCCTTCTTGGGTAGAAAAACCACTCAAAACTCCCTCACTAGCTTAAGCAAAAACCTCACTGGTTACAATGTTTTAGAAGCACCAACTTCAAGGAGCACCAACCCCTAATACATACTCAAATGAAAACCAAGAACTCAGAGGGTTTCTCTGTTTCAATACAAATCACTTCTTCTTTCACATGTGTCTATCATATGACCATACTTCTCATCAACCCAGATCACATACAAAACTTATCATCTGTATCATCTGAATTTTCTCTTCAAGAGGATATTCAAAATAATCAACCCTGTATACTGATCCACTCAACAACTCACCCATCAATCCACCTATGAAGCCATTATATACAAGATGACTTTTCATATTTTGTCTTCTCTCCACAATTATTTCAATCCTTGATTTTCTTGCATCTGCAAAAACTGTCTCTACAAATTCTCTATCCTGCAAATCAATTTTAGTGAGTATAAAATCTTTCATATTCTGTAAAAGAAATTCAATTATCTTCAATATCTTATTTTTTCCCTCATATCTGTAAATGCCTCTTCATATTCCATGACATTTCAACCTAAACAAATTTGTCTTCAATAAAATTCCTGCATAAAAAATCTTAAATATTGTCCCTGTCAAAAATAATTTCCTTCCAAAAAACTTTTCATATATCTCTTTTCAATAAAATCATTTTGCCCGTGCAAATTCAATCTGTAAAAATAACTCCACCAATTTGTCAATCAAACTTCTCTGTAATAAAATCATATGACATTTCTTTTTCAAGATCTCATAAAAAAATGTCTTCAAAAACCATTTTGTTCTCCAAACAAATTTCATAATATCTTCAATAAAAACAAATTCATCATCTTCTCAAAAATATAATCACTCTACATCTTTTTATATTCTTTGTCAAAAAAATGAAGTATGATCCTCATGTGGCCATCTGAAAAAAAATCTTCCAAGAAAATCATCCCATAAAAGGCATTCCTCTAAAAATCAATCTCCAATTCTCCATAAATTTTTGCCTTACAAAATCTCCTCAAAAATCCTAATGTCATCTCTTGGGGTTGTTAAATTAGAAAAAACAATTTCTAATTTAAGAAATACTTATCACCACAAAAGCCATTCGATAGCTTTTTAAAATAAGACTCACCATTTTAAAAGTCATAAAGACATGGATATAGGCCGATGAAAATGAGGTTTAATATTTAGAAAGAGCCATAAAAAAGACTTAAAGGAAATCTTCAAAAAGGCCGATAAAGATATGAGCATGGATTTTAATGCATATTTGAATGTAAAGAAAACATAAGGAGGCTGATAAAGTTTCTAACTTTAAAACCAAGCTCACAAACTTTATATGAAGACTACTGCAATATGTTAAAGAGCCAAGAGGACCGATGGCATATATTAGAAGAGAACCCTCTACAAGGTCACACTTAAGTGATATGACTTGCTATCGAAGGTCAACAAAAATTAAAACATCAATAGCATTTGATATATGACAGGTAGTGAATGTTAAGAAAAAGAGATATATAGTATAGGATTTGGGTTTTAAAAACGTTAGAATATTGGCATTAAAAGATGACAAGTCAAATAACAATTTTCAACAAATGAAAAATCCTGACTATCTGGTAGAGGGGAAAAAATAACAGATAGGATCTTTGAATGACTTGGGAAACCAAACTTGAGAAGTTTTATAGTTGGAAATTAGAAGTTCTTTGAGGGATTTTTTAACAATGTTTTAACTAATCAAAAAGATAACATCCTTACTGCCATCTTCTCATAAGCAACCAACAACATCAATACCTTTGTATACCAACAACTAACATCATCAACCTTGTCAAGAACCTGATGAATAATGAAGACCACTCCTAAAACATACCTACCAAGAATATGCCATTTCCACTGATAAATCATGACATTGTGAAGACCAACTGATTGTATGAACCAAGTAAACCATGAATGAAGATCACATCTCTCCATATCTTCATAACAAAGCAAGATGAGCATTATCTAGACCATGAAGATAGAAATCATTAAGGTACACTATAATGGCAAAACAACCTTGTCTTGAGCACAACTCGTGACCTTTAAATTCACATCATGTGACCTCAATTGTATGACATCACATTTCCAAGCTTATGATCAATGACATCTTGAAACATGAGGAAACTCTTGCCATCAATAATACATTACATCAAACCAACTCCACATTTCTGTGAATTGCACAACTATCTCCTCCTGAATTCTTGCAACAACTATGGCAACTTTACATCAACAACTGAACACACTTTTGACATCAATGACAACCTATCACCATCAATCTCCCCCTTTGTCATTGATGGCAAAACTCCATAAAGCATTCTTTCTTTCTCTCCCTTTTTGACAACTAATGACAAAGCCTGAATTAACTTCCCCTAAGAACAACTCCACTGAAAGATGTTATAGCATGATCATAACAATACTGAAACTAGTAAAAGACAAACCTTGTTGAACATTATCATCTAATATTGCTGATTCAAGACATACCTTTAACTTCCTTTGATGAAATACAAGTAATCACCATCAATGTCATATCTTGAAGAACTCTGTCTGAAACATATTAGTGAGGAAGATTATCAATGAAACATGTGAAAATTATCACACCAAAAACTCCTTAATATCTCTAGTTTAACATCTTCTTTTGACACTATCTTCAAACCACCTGAAAGCTCCAAACATTATGCAAGACATATGCCATAAAACATAACTCAACAAAGTAATAGATATAATCATCAAATTGACTTCTTTGATATGAATTATATGTACTTGAGTTTCATGCAAAGACTACACTTTTCACCAATAAAAATTAGTATTAATCACAATCCATGATGACATGAATATCACACAAAAGATGTCCTTGCCAAAGGTTTCCAACATGAACTATCATCCTGCAACCAATCTATTCTTGCACACCCTTTTTGACATGAAAAAGAATGAAGACCATATGAATAAATCAAGACTAAATGATGAATACCATCCTCCTATTCTACACAAGACACTTTTCACAACATAAGAACTGATCCCTTTTTAACCTTGTAATTCAAATCAACCCATCAAGACTGCACACCAAGTTCTTCCTGCAACAACACTTTGCAAAATCAAATGCAGAGACAAGAATTATGAATTGACTTCTTTCATTTGTAACCTCCTTATCCAACATATCTGATTAGAACATCTTGAGAACATCTTAATTGATTTTAAACTTCACAATCTCACTAACAAGAACACTCAACTTCTGTAAGAAAGATATGAAGAGAATGTAGGATCATTCATAAACCAAGATACCAAACTCTGACCATCCTTTCATCATCTTGAAAGCATACTAAACCAAATATCACCTGTATCACTATCATACACTGAAAATCAACTTAGTTAGCAATACCATCATAAATTTTGTTTCTTAAGATTCACAAGAGTCAACATGACAAGATCACTATTCAAATGATCTCCTTCCTGAAACTTTTTGGGGATAATTGATAGGACATGAACAACTCCCCCTGACTTAATGCTATCTATTATTCAACTAATGATGTAGCTTGTGCAGGATGCACAAGTTTAGGATTTGCCTTCTCATGACTCTATTTTTGCTTCCACACTTTTACATGTTCTTTCTTTCTCCAAAGTTTTATACCTTCTTTTCTTTTCAACTTTTTCAAATCATGTGAAGCATACATTCTCAATTGTGTGCTTTGTGTCCAAGAGTGTTGCTATTATAACAAACTATGTTACAATCATAATCAAATGACTAATAGTACCTTTGAGCACTCATGTTAAGCTTCCATGCAGGATCATACCTTCTATGCATTTTGCAGTTTCTTTGTATGTGACCAACATTATTGCACTTGTAACAAACAATATCAGTATTCCTTCTGCAATTAATTGCTTTGTGTCCAAAATGATTACAAGTATAACAAAAACCATTAAATGAATAGTTATTCCTGTACATGTATGCTTGTCTTATAGGAGCATTTATTCTAAAATTTCTTCTCCTTTGATTATGCATTTTAACAAAATCATCTTTAGTATTTATTTCATCTTCTGACTTCTTTTTGTCTTTAGGAGCACTAGCATGAAGACCAATTTTCTTTCTGGGAGTTTCTCTGGCTTTTGAACACTCTCCTTCAAATCCTAAACCAATAGTGTCCTTATGATGCTTCTGTTTGCCCAACATCTCATGCAACTTGTTTGAGCTATCTTCAAACACCTGATATTTCTTAGATAAAGCCTTGAGACCATCATACTCTTTTCTCAAATTGATAATATCACCCTCTAATATCATATTCTCAATCCTTCTAACTTCAAGGTTAGATTTTGAAACATCTGCTATCCTCTTAGCTTCCTCAATTTCAGTCTTTAATCTAGCAATTAATTTGTCCGAATCATCAATATATGTCTTTAAACTTATAATTTGACATCTGGCCTCTTCAAGATCTATAGATACACTTTCAAGGTCTGAAAGTGCTTTGTCTTTAGATTCTCTTTCTTGTTGTAGCTACAATTTTAATTTCTGATTCTCCTTCTTATAATTCTTGAGTTCACTCAGAGCATATATGAGCTCTCCTTCCATATCAATCTCACAATTTTGTTCATCATATTCCTGATCATCATCACTTATGATGTTAGCTTCTTCTAAATCTGATTGGGTTTCAACTTCTTCATGTGATTGTCTTCTTCCATGGTCACTTTCATTAGACACCAAATTGTCCTCTTCTTTATTATTACCTTGATAAATTCTTATCAATTCTTCCCAGACATCTTGAGATGTTTCACAATGTATAAATTGATAAGAAACATCATTAGATAGAGTAGACGATATGGCCTTCTTTACAATATAATTACATTCAATAGCTTCTTTGTTATTTGTAGTAATACAATACCCATTCTCAACTAACATTAAAACATCATATCCTAAAGAGGATAAATACACTTGCATTCTAACATACCAAACTAAAAAATCTGAACCATCAAAAAGAGGAACTCTTGAAACTTTTTCTTCTAATACAATATCAGATTCAACTTGGGGAACATTTATATCAAGAGGTTCTATATCAACCTTTGAATTTGATAAAGATGAAGAGTTCTGACTAGTTTGAGACTTGACAATTTTCTTGCTCTTATTTCTTTTGCATTTACCCATGGTACTCCACACACAAGACCTACCCAAGATGATTAAGCTTCAAAAGGGAACTTAGGCTCTGATACCAATTGTAGGAGTCCAGGACAACACTGAGAGGGGGGGTGAATCAATGTTGTATTAGTTTTCAAATCTTTTACAATATTTTGCAAACTTTATCTTACAGGACAAAAAAGAGTAATACATTAATGATTTGTTGAGCTCATATGCAAAAGACTAATAATGAAGGATGTGAACAAAACTTAATAAACAAAGCACTAATATACACACATACAAATGAAGACAACATAAAACATGACACATGCTTTTCACGACTGGAAAACCCTTCTTGGGTAGAAAAACCACTCAAAACTACCTCACTGGCTTAAGCAAAAATCTCACTGGTTACAATGTTTTAGAAGCACCAACTTCAAGGAGCACCAACCCCTAATACATATTCAAATGAAAACCAAGAACTTAGAGGGTTTCTCTATTTCAATACAAATCACTTCTTCTTTCACATGTGTCTATCATATGACCATACTTCTCATCAACCTAGATCACATACAAAACTTATCATCTATATCATCTAAATTTTCTCTTCAAGAGGATATTCAAAATAATCAACCCTGTACTGATCCACTCAACAACTCACCCATCAATCCACCTGCAAAGCCATTATATACAAGATGAATTTTCATATTTTGTTTTCTCTGCACAATTATTTCAATCCTTGATATTCTTGCATCTGCAAAAATGGTCTCTTCAAATTCTCTGTCCTGCAAATCAATTTTAGTGAGTATAAAACCTTTCATATTCTGCAAAAGAAATTCAATGATCTTCAATATCTTATTTTTTCCCTTATATCTGTAAATGCCTCTTCATATTCAATGACATTTCAACCTAAACAAATTTGTCTTCAATAAAATTCCTACATAAAAAATCTTCAATATTGCCCCTGTCAAAAACAATTTTTTTCCAAAAAACTTTTCATATATCTCTTTTCAATAAAATCATTTTGCTCGTGCAAATTCAATCTCCAAAAATAACTCCACCAATTTGTCAATCAAACTTCTCTGCAATAAAATCATCTGACATTTCTTTTTCAAGATCTCATAAAAAAGTGTCTTCAAAAACCATTTTGTTCTCTAAACAAATTTCATAATATATCTTTAGTAAAAACAAATTCATCATCTCCTCAAAAATATAATCACTCTGCATCTTTTTATATAAAAAAATCTTCCAAGAAAATCATCCCATAAAAGGCATTCCTCTAAAAATCAATCTCCAATTCTCCATAAATATTTGCCTTACATAATCTCCTGAAAACTCCTAATGTCATCTCTTAGGGTTGTTAAGTTAGAAAAAAAACTATTTCTAATTTAAGAAATGCTTATCACCACAAAAGCCATTTGATAGCTTTTTAAAATAAGACTCACCATTTTAAAAGTCATAAAGACATGGATATAGGCCGATGAAAATGAGGTTTAGTATTTAGAAAGAGCCATAGAAAAGACTTAAAGGAAATCTTCAAAAAGGCCAATAAAGATATGAGCATGGATTTTAATGCATATTTGAATGTAAAGAAAACATAAGGAGGCCAATAAAGTTTCTAATTTTAAAACCAAGCTCACAAACTTTATATGAAGACTGCTGCAATATTTTAAAGAGCCAAGAGGACTGGTGGCATATATGAGAAGAGAGCCCTCTACAAGGTCACACTTAAGTGATATGACTTACTATCAAAGGTCAACAAAAATTAAAACATAAATAGTATTTGATATACGACAGGTAGTGAATGTTAAGAAAAAGAGATATATAGTATAGGATTTGGGTTTTAAAAACGTTAGAATATTGGCATTAAAAGATGACAAGTCAAATAACAATTTTTAACAAATGAAAAATCTTGACTATCTGGTAGAGGGAAAAAAATAACAGATAGGATCTTTTAATGACTTGGGAAACCAACCTTGAGAAGTTTTACAGTTGGAAATTAGAAGTTCTTTTAGGGATTTTTGAACAATGTTTTAACTAATCAAAAAGATAACATCCTTACTGCCATCTTCTCACAAGCAACCAACAACATCAATACCTTTGTATACCAACAACTGACATCATCAACCTTGTCAAGAACCTGATGAATAATGAAGACGACTCCTAAAACATGCCTACCAAGAATATGTCATTTCCACTGATAAATCATGACATTGTGAAGACCAACTGATTGTATGAACCAAGTAAATCATGAATGAAGATCACATCCCTCCATATCTACATAACCATGCATGATGAGCATTATCTAGACCATTAAGATAGAAATCATTAAGGTACACTATAATGGCAAAACAACCTTGTCTTTAGCACAACCTATGACCTTTAAATTCACATCATGTGACCTCAATTGTATGACATCACATTTCCAAGCTTATGATCAATGACATCCTGAAACATGAAGAAACTCTTGCCATCAATAATACATTACATCAAACCAACTCCACATTTCTGTGAACTACACAACTATCTCCTCCTAAATTCCTACAACAACTATGGCAACTTTACATCAACAACTGAACACACTTTTGACATCAATGACAACCTGTCACCATCGATTACTGAAGAAGAAAGAAACTTCGAGGAACCTGGTGACTCTGAAATACACTTCCTAGAATATGAATCAGACTCAGAAAGAGGTGGTAAAATATTGGTTACTCTTGAGGATCCTTCATGTTTTGTGCTCACTAGAAATCAGAAAAATATGAAATTTCCAAATGATCAATCTTCTCAAGGAGTGCCTATCAAAGGTAAGGAACCTCTCACTAGAATCCTTGATACTAGTTCAAAGGTTCAAGAGGTTGAATTGTTACGAAGAGATGATCGTGAAACTTCTTTTGATATTATAGAATTTTTTAAGTCTTCAAGGATTCAAATATCTCCTGTTGAATATCTTAAGTTAAATCCCAAAGAACTAGATAAATTGGTGAAATATGTTAAAGGTGATCATCCGCAAATTGAACCCAATATTCATCAAAATATTATTGTTGAGTCTCCAATTGCTCAATTATTTGCTTCTCCACTTGAATCACCTACATACACACCTAGAATGGATATCAATTCATCCAATGATACATCTTATATGGTTGATATGAAACCCAACCCATTTTATGTCTCCTTATTTATAAATAATCATAAACTCAGTAATTGTATTATAGACTCAGGTGCTTCTGATAATATCATGCCCTCTTCTATAGCCAAAGCCCTAGGCCTATCCTGTACAAAAACATTTGGTAGGTGTTATTCTATGGATGGTAAATATATTCCTTTACTTGGGCAAATTAAAGATGCATAGGTTGCTCTTGTAGCCTACCCTGATAAAAGAGTGAAGTTGACTATCTTGGTGGCAAACATTCCTGCCAGTTATGGGATGCTGTTGAGTAGAACTTTTTGTAAAGACTTAGGTGGTAAGATCAAATTGGATTGGTCAGAGGCTAAAATTCTAGTGGGAAAATGGAAAGTAAAACTAGAACCTGAAACTAATTGCAAGTTTACTATGTTCCCTTCTGATGATCCTAAGTCTCAGATTCTATTTGAAGAATGCGAATTTGGTAATTATTACCTCTTCAATAAGGATGTGAGGGAGGAATCCACTTCAAAATTAGTTCATTCAGATGATCTATGTACCATGGAATTTGATGGTAGTTGTGCTACCATTGGCTTTGGAGTAGGAGTAGTTCTGATCTCTCCTGAAGGTAAAAATTTCCTTTATTCTTTTAAGTTAGAATTTAAAAATACCAATAACACTCCAGAGTATGAGGCTCTATTACATGGATTAAATGAATCCAAAGGGAAAGGTATAAAGATGCTCAGAGTTAAAGGAGATGCAATACTGATTGTTAAACAGGTGAGGGGAATTTTTACTATTAAGAATGAAAGATTGATACATTACAGGAACAAAGTTTGGGATGAAATAGAATACTTTGATGCTTTCTCTATTGAGTCAATTCCAAGAGATCAGAACACACATGCAGATTCTCTAGCAGTATCAGCTTATCTTCTTCTTCCTCACCCTGATTTCAAAGAGAATTCAAATAGAATAGAGCTGATCTACCGTCCTAATGTCCCAGATAATGCTGAATATTGGCAAGTTTTTTAGAATGACTGATAAATTATAAATTTCTTGGATAGTGCTGAGATGTTCTTGGGGACTTATTTTGAAGGGTCCGAAGTAGAATGTAAAGAATTCAGTCCTGATCCAGGAATCAACTTAAATGATGGGGTAATTCAGGTAAAAGGAAACAAAATTCCCAGAGGTCTGGTTTCTGTTGAACATTTGTTCAGTTAACGAGATGAATATATCAAAGGCAAACATACTCAGGCTCCTGACAAATTGGGAGATTGTAAAAAGGTAAACATTGGGAGTAAAACTGATCCTAAATGGGTTTCTATTGGTAGGTGCTACTCACCAAAAGAGAAGTATAAGTTGATTAATTTGTTAACTAAATATAGGGATGTCTTTGTTTGGTGCTATAATGACCTAAAGGATTTTAGAGGCGGTCAATTCTAGCATCATATTCCTTTAAAAATAAATACAACTCCATTCAGGTAGAAATTAAGAAAATACAATCCAAAAGTTACCGAGGCTATTTATAAGGAGATCCATAAAATGCTGAAGGCTAGGATCATCTACCCAATTCACCACTCTACTTGGGTGGCAAACATCATCCTGGTACGCAAAAAAATTGGAGAAATAAGGATTTGTGTTGATTTTAGAAACTTAAATCAAGCTAGTTTGAAAGATAATTATGCCTTACCCATGATGGATCACATTTTACAAATAGTTGCTGGATCAGAGATGATGTCCATGTTAGACAGGTTCTCCAGTTATAATCAAATAAGTGTGGCTACAAAAAATCAAGATAAGACTGCCTTCACTATAGCATGGGGAACTTTTGCTTATAGCCATATGCCCTTTGGTTTGATCAATGCTAGTGCAACTTTTTAGCAGGCAATGAATTCATCCTTTAAAGATTTGAAATATAAAATTATTGTCATTTATCTTGATGATTTGATTGTTTTCTTTGAAAAGAGACATAATCATTTGAAAGATCTCAAGACTATTTTGCAAAGGTGTCGAAATCATGGAATATCCCTTAGCCCTAAAAAGTTGATATTATGTGTAACAGAAGGTAAGTTACTGGGGCATTTGGTTTCAAAGGATGGAATCAAGATCGATCCAGAAAGAGTAAGAGCAATACAACAGTTAAGTCTTCCTTCAAATAGGATTGGAGTCAAATCTTTCTTTGGGCAGGTTAACTTCCTCAGAAGGTTCATTCCTGATTTTGCTGAGATTACAAAACACATTGTAGGAATGATGAGTGAAAAACAAGCATTTAGATGGAATGAGTCTACTAAAAAAGCTTTTGAAAATGTTAAAGAAGCGATTGCGCAAGCACCTACTTTGATAAACCCTGATTTTCAAAAGGATTTTATCATCTATTGTTATGCTTCAAAACATATCATGTCTGGCATCTTATTAGAGAAAAATGAATTGAACATAGAAGCACCAATAGCCTTCATGAGTGTCCCTCTCAAGAAGCATGAACTTAAATATTCTTTAATGGAGAAATAGGCTTTTGTTGTGGTAAAGGTTGTCAAACAATTTAGGTACTATATACTTCATTCTCATTCAATTGTATTTGTTCTTAGTTCGACTGTAAAGAGTATCCTAGCTCAGCAGGACATTGGAATGAATAATAGTGCAACATGGGTTGCTAAGATTCAAGAATATGACTTGGAGATCAAGCCAACTAAATTAATTAGAGGTCAAGGCTTCTGCAAATTGATTACTGAGAATAAGGAAAAAAAAGAAGAAGAGCTTCCCACTGTCCTATTAGTGGGTTTACAAGATCCATGGTTCGTAGATGTGGCACATTATCTTACTTATGGAGATTTTCCCAGTCATTTATCCCCAAAGGACAAAAGGAACCTAAGATTGAAAGCAGTGAAATATGTCATCTGGGGTGATGTCTTGTACAAAAAGGGACTAGATGAAACTTTCCTGAGAAGTGTAGATAAAGAACAATAGTGTAAGCTTCTGGAGGTTTTCCATAATGAAGCATGTGGTGGACACTTCTCCTCTTCAGTTATAGCCTTTAAAATTTTTAGGAATTGTTATTATTGGCTAGGCATGTTCAAAGATGCATACAGATGGGTGGCTAATTGTGAGAAATGCAAAATGTTTTCAGGAAGACCACAACTTGCAGCATTACCTTTGAGACTAGTTGTTATTGAAGAACCTTTCAAGCAATGAGGTTTAAACTTTATTGGGCCCCTTTCACCTCCTTCAAGTGCTGGACATACACATATTCTAACAATTATAGACTATTTTACGAAGTGGGTAGAGGCGATCCCTATGAAGAGAACTACTTCAGAAGTGGTGTGTAATTTTCTCAGAGAGAATACACTGGTGCATTTTAGTGTCCCTTAGAAACTTGTGGCAGACAATGCTACTAGCTTTTCCTTGATTGAACTCACTTCATTTTGTTATGATCATAGTATCTCTCTCTCACTCATCAGACTATTACCCTCAAGGGAATGGTCAAGTCAAGTCCAGTAACAAAAAATTGATAGCCATTATGAGAAAATTGGTGAGTGATAATCCCAAAGATTGGCATAAAAGGTTGTATGAAGCAATCTAGGGTGATAGGGTAACCCCAAAAAGAGCAATAGGGATGGCATCTTTCGAGCTAGTTTATGGAATAGGATCTCAATTGTCATTACCCCTTGAATTATTTGCAGCCAAATTGCAAAAGGTCATTGAAGATTAGTATTTCCAGGATTCTTTGGAAAAGAGGGTTATGTATTTAACAAAAATCAAGGAAGAAAGGAATGAACTGGTTGATCGAATTACCACTCATCAAGACAAAGTTAAGAAAAAAATTTATTAAAAAACCTGGCCCAGAAAATTCATGGAAGGAGATGAAGTGCTTTTATGGGATAAAAGGAGAGAATCTAAAGGAGCTCATGGCAAGATTGTTTCACTTTGGAAAGGACCATTCAAAATTCATCAGGTATTGGGTCCCAATTCTTTCAAATTAAAATATCCTCATGGATCTATTCTACCCCTATCCTATAATGGACAGGATCTCAAGTTGTACCAATTGTAGAACAGGTGTCTCCTATTTTGTACATAGTTGTTTCTTTGTTGTTGTGTGTTGTCTTTTTGTTTGTCAGTTTTGGTTTATCTTGGTTCTTTCCTTGACCCCTGTGTCTTAGTTTGTGTGAAACCAGAGATTCTGAGTTCTCTACATTTTTTCATAAAATGTAGTCCCCAATCAGAGCCAATGTTACCTTTTTATTCACCCTTATTCAATTTGTCATAATCCTTCCCTGAGAAAACAGTCGATTTATCATTTTCCTTTATCGATCAATATGTTTACTCCTTAAGTTGGCTCTTTTTTATTAAAGAGCATCCACCTGTCGTCTTTATGTACAAAATAATTTGTAGTCTTGAACCTTTGAACTTGAACCTTTTTCAAAATTCCATGGTTCATGGGTTCAAAGGTTCACCATTCAATGTTCTTAGAAAGGCTGCTTACCCTTGGTCTCTCGTGCAACACAATTTGTATCTTTGAACCTCCCAAATGAACCTCATATCAGAGTTCAAAGGTTTAAAGGTTCAATGGTTCATCATCAAATGTTCCGTAATAAGTGTACCTATGTGTTAAGTCTCATTTATTCCCTAAAACCTTCTTTGAGTGAAAATTTACGGGAGATTAAAATGAAAAAAAATCAACCGGAGGGAAATATATTCAGAACACCTTATGAAGTGAGAAATTTGAACTTTTAGAGGTTAAGGGTAATGATTACACATCAAGGTCATGTGTGGGAATTACTTGCAATTAATGCATGTGTCAGAATTTATGTCGTATCAAGTAAATTCAGCACGAATTAATCAATTTAGTGATTATTCGACTGGATTTTATGCCTTTTATCAAAGAAGGAACATGCCAATTTTAGTAGTAAAACATACAGGGTGATACAAAAGGGAAACAACACTGGAGGTAAAGGACTTTCTTGCCCAGTTTCACAGTGAATTCAAATCTGTTAAAGGTGAGTTTCAACTTTTCTCATAGCTGTGTCTATTTCTTTGTTGGAAAAAAAGAGTCATTTTGAGTTTCTGATACTGTAAAAGCAGTTCAAGCATTTTCTGTTCTATTTATCCAAACTGTAGTAATGAAAGAAGCCTGTCTAGGTTCCGAACATGGTTCTAGCCTTGTTTGTTCTCTACCCAAATATGGGGATACCTTTTTATCTCAGTATGATTTAGAGGATTTTAAGGAAAGAGTTAAAAATCCTACGTCAACTCCTATGATGGAAAGGATTGTGGAAAGTGGTCTAATTGAATCCGTAGCTTTTCCTATTATGGTGCAATGCCCTAAGTTAGTCCTTAAATGTATGAGCAAATATGACCCTCAAGGTAGATGTATTAGAGCTGCCAATGGAGATGTGTTATTGTCTGTTAATAGACAAACCTTAATGGCTGTAATGAAGATCCCACCTAAGGAGACATATTTGAATCTTGACATTACTTCCTCTTATAGTTATTTTTCATTGAAAAAGGCAAATTACAAGAGTGTAGTTGCAAGGAATTCTCTACTAAAGTTTAAAAATAGAATTTCAAGGCTGCCCAGATCATTAACGAGGGAACATATGATACCAGAAGTAAAAGATATCATGGTGTTGTTACAAAGATTAAAGGGTAGTTCTCAAGCATTCTATTGGGAGGATTGGATATATTTCTTTATTTAAGTGATTCTTCAAGGAGAACAATATCTATAATGGGCAGAAATCATAGTAGAATGTTTACATCAGGGTTTGAGTAACTATCTAGGAAATAAAATTTTTTAAATATCTTCATATCTCTTCTATTGCCTATTACCTCTCAATCTGACTGGATGCTTATTCCCAGTTATCCCTGCAAGGTAGCCATCAATGATCAATAGGATTCCTAGGCCAGTGGCTAACAGTATGGGAGATGGACTCTATAGATATCTCCTCTTCTTTAGGCTCTGCAGAACCAAGGGGGGTATTCCCTATTCAACATCCATGAGATATGCTATGAAAGGACTGGGATGTTGACACAAAGCAGATAAATCCTATATTAAGAAGACCAAAACTATGAGATAAGTGCAAAGGGGCTAGCTTTGGGCCTATATTCAGTTGTAGATAGAGGATTTTGGTCCTAAAACTACTTCTAAAATCCTAAAGGTTGGTATATGAAGTTTGAGTTTGATTTATATTTGGATGTAACAGAGGATTTTGGTCCTAAAACTACTTCTAAAATCCTAAAGGTTGGTATATGAAGTTTGAGTTTGATTTATATTTGGATGTAAAACTAGGACTTTGGGTTACAACAGAGATACTAGACCTGATCGGTGCCTATCCAGGACTCGGAGTCAATAGACATATATATGTGAATGTCTACCACAGATCTAAGACAACAATCAGATTTCAAGGGGTTTCTAAAATGTCTGCCTTACAGACAATACCCAAGAGAGAGTATTTAGTTATTTCTGCTTACCAACATCCTTACTGCAATGTATTCTTCTTAACACTTAATCCAAAACATTCAATCTACTCCTTGAGCAGAAGTAAGAGACTAACATCCCTTAGATGTTTAGAGTCAGAAGAAAAACACATTCAGTCTGGAGACAAATAACAAAACACATGCAATGAAGCATTACTCATTTAAATCAACATGAAATTGATAATTATGTGCATAATGCATACAACATACAACTCATAAACTCACAAAGACACTTGAAATAGAGTCACCAAAAAGTTGTATTCCTATTGCAACACCAAGATTCTTCCATTTTTCAACCACACCACAAGGAACACAGTTTGGCTTTTATACCAAGACTGTGTACTAGGCAAAAATTTAATTACATGACAAGGTCAAAATTCTACTAGATTCAAAGCATGAGGAATGATGCTCAGAAATATTCAACACTGTGGGGAGACAAAGAGGAATGGCATAGATGGAATCAGGATCTGCACCACCATTCAAGGACATTCATCTTCATTCGGGTTGTTGACCCATCCATCACCGACCCATACCGCTACAACTCTGCCATTAACTCTTCAGCTACCCACAGCCTCTCTGAAATGTAGCAACGGCATACCTCTAAAAATTTCCCACTCAAAAATGGCCGCACACGCTCAGGAAAAATCCATCGCTATAGGTTCAAATAAGGCCATCGATCCACTCCTCCATCGCTGTGATCAACGGCACCTAAAAACGTTGAAAAGTCGTCGGCAAGTTAAATCGTGCCACGTAGGCACCTCATGTTTCTGTTGTTGGCTCTTTCTCCTTTTATTTCACTTTTTATGTCCTATATATGCATGTTCAAATGCACATACAATCGCCACTGTTCGCCTTTCAAAATCCCTGTATATGCAAAATGCATATACAACTGTCTGATATACAAGGCAGACCCCAAAGTTTATAGAACAATTTGAAAATCGGTTCAAATCCAACTTCTATCCCTTTTACTATACATTGGCTTGTATATCGGCATATACAAGCGCTTTATATAACCCATGGATGCCAAATTTCATTCACTGCACCTCATTCCTCCATCGCGTCCAGATTGCATGTCTCTCCTTTTGCATATTTTTGAATGTATAACTGCATATACATTCGCCTCATACATACAAGGCAGATTTCAAATTTTAATGAGGCACTTGAAGTTGTTTTGAAATCTGGCTTGTATCTAGCCTTTGTATCTTCAAAATGTATATTGGCACATATACAAGCACCCAAATATACAAGCAACGGACCCCAAATTTTATATACTGCAACTGATTTATCCCTCAGGCCCGAAATGTATGTCTTCTTTTGTATATCAGCTTGTATGTGCAAACATACAAATTCCCTAACATACAAGCAAGGAATCTTCTAGGATATGCAATATAGATTCCCTCTTATATGTCACCAATGTATGTCAAACATACATTCAACCTTATATCTGCTTCTCCTATATGCTGAATATACAAACCTGTTTGTATATGCCCGCGGGCCCTACCACATGTATCTCCCGCTGCTTTGTATGTTGCCAAATATACAAGGCCCCTTGTATCTTTTCATTGTATGTGTTGGCGATGAACCTTTACACTATAGCAGATGTATATCGGGCCTCTTTGTATATTTCATTGTATAAACCCATTGTATGTTCAGATATACATTCATTTTTGCATCTTTTTCTTGTATATAGCCATTGTATTTCAAAACATACAAGCCCGATATACAAGCAGTGAATATTCCTGGGAATTTGTGAAAGATTCCCCCTTGTAGATGCAACCCAATATGCATTTAAAAATGCATACAACTCATTTTTCACCATTTTTTTGAAGGCCGATGGAGATTTTGCACTCGCCAATACACATTTTGACCTGCAGGTAT
This sequence comes from Cunninghamia lanceolata, assembly GCA_027924645.1. Lineage (NCBI taxonomy): Eukaryota > Viridiplantae > Streptophyta > Pinopsida > Cupressales > Cupressaceae > Cunninghamia > Cunninghamia lanceolata. The sequence goes on along the minus strand of BSBN01001164.1, from coordinate 6,084,675 downwards.
ATACAAACACCTTTGTATATACAAAGACACTTGTACCTTAACTAATTTTTTGCATTTTTTTAACTGAAACCAGACTGCTCATGCAGGAGGTAACATAGGCTCTGATTGGGGATGTGCAGGTGCAAGGCTACAGTGAGAACCAGATCACTCTGGGGCAGACCAGACAAAACCTGAAACTCAAAACACGACTGACTATACAAGGCATGTATAAAATATTTACATTTAGTTTACAATGTGCACACAAGATAACCATTACAAGAAGTAGAACTTTAGGAACTGACTGTGCACAGGCAATTCCAATAATTCACCACTTAGGGCCTGGAGAAAGTAAGAATCTCCTCCATGAGTGTCACTGATTTGGTATGGGCCCACCCATAAGGGCTCAAATTTACTGTGTTTTCCCTTATCCTAGTTCCTTGCATTCCATACAAGGACCAAATCACCTTTCTAAAACTTTCTTTCTGTAGCTCTCTTATCAAACAGATATTTCATCTTTTGCTATTTCTTGATATTTGTCATGTGTGCCTCTCTTCTGATTTTATCCAATGCAACTAGCTGATTGATTCTTTCAATCATTGGGTCCCTGATCTCTGTATCATTCTCTTGTAAAAACCTATAAACTGGCAGAAGGTTGTGCATAGGTAGCCTAGCTGGTGCACCATACACTAAATCAAAAGGTGACCTTCTAATTAATTCCTTCACTATCATCCAGTTGGCCCACAATACCATCTTTAACTTTGAATCCCATGCCCTCTTGCTCTTATCTAGCATTCTCTTAATGATTTTCATGAGGCTCTTATTGCTTGATTCTGCTTGACCATTTCCTTGTGGGTGATATGGTGATGCATATGACAGACTGATCCCATATTTGTTGTAGAAATCAACAAATTCTCCAGATCTGAAGCACATGGCATTGTTCGTGACAATTGTAGCTGGCACTCCAAATCTGATAATAATGTGCTCCAAAACAAAATCCATCACCACCTTGCTTGTAGCTTTCTTAGTTGGAATGGCTTGAACCCATTTGGTAAAATAATCAGTAGCAATGAGAATCCAACTATGTCCTCCACTTGATTCTTTTGAGATTTCCCCTATAAAATCAATTCCCCACTGCTGAAATGGGGTCTCTACAGTTATAGTCCTAAGGGGCAATGCACCTCCATATTTTAGCTTTCCTGAGAACCTTTGGCAAGGATCACATTTTCTTACCAACTTTTGTGTATCTGAGAAAAGAGTTGGCCACCAATATCCTGCTCTAAGAATTTTGTGGGCTGTTGTCTTGGCAGCGTAATGTCCACCACATCCTCTTGTGTGTAGATCATTTAAAATATCAGCAGCTTGATCCTCATTCACACATCTAAGTAGTACACCTTTAGGATTCTTCCAATACAGCTCTCCCTGAAGAATTATGTATTTGATTACATGTAGCTTCAAAGTCCTTTTCTGACTATCATTGAAGTGGGAAGGACAATTCAAATTCTACAAGTAATATACAATGTCCTTATACCAATCAGATTCTAATATACTAACAGTTTTATTTTGCACCACGTTCACCTGGCATGCTTCCAGATTTGATTATGTCATTATCTTTGCCAAACCTTGTCCCCTTACTAGCTTTGTAATCTGTATCTCTATGTTGAACTCTTATAGTTTATTTATCCATCTGCATCTCCTTCCAGTTACCTCCTGCTGAGTAAATATATCTTTGACTACTGCATGAGGCACATATGCAACTATCTGAGAACCAACCAAATAAGGCCTAAAACTTTTAACTACTCTAACCAGTGCATATGCCTGTTTCTCCATTATATCATACTTCAATTTAGCAGCCTGCAATGACCTACTAAAGAAAGCTATACGCCGTTCAAAACCTTCTACATTTTTCTGCAATAAGCATGCGGCAATAGTGTGGAAAGAAGCAAATGAAAATAATTGAAATGGCTTAGAAAAATCAGGAGATTTTAATACAGGAGCCATCTTAATTGCCTCCTTTATATTCTGAAATGATTTAGTCGCTTCCTCTTCCCATTTGACAGTTGCACCTTTCTTCATCATTTTAGAGATATCCTTGGTGGTCTCTGCAAAGTTAGGCACAAATCTTCTAACAAAATTGATTTGTCCAAATAAGGACTGAACACCTTTTACTATTTTAGGGATCTAAATTTTATCAATCGCAGCCACCCTTTCAGGATCAATCTTGACTCCATCCTTCGAAACAATGTGTCCAAGCAATTTTCCTTGCTCAACCCCAAAAGCACATTTCTTTGGGTTGAACGAGATGCCATACTCTAATGCTCTAATAAAAATCTGGTCCAGGTGCATACAATGCTACTCTTCCTTTTTTGAATAGGCTATCAAATCATCCTAATACACAACCAAGATTGAATCAATTAATCTTGCAAAGGCAATGTCCATTGCCCTCTGAAATGTGGCACTTGCATTTGTCAGTCCAAGCGGCATCCGTACATATACATAGGTTCCCCATGGAGTAGTGAAAGCAGTCTTGAACTATTCTGATTCCTTTACTTTCAATTGATTGTACCCTAAAAATCTGTCCATCATGGATAGGAGCTCATAGCCAGTCACCTTCTACAACATAGCCTCCATGTTTGGCAATGGGTAGTTGTCCTTCAAAGAAGATATATTTAGATTTCTAAAATCTACACAAAGCCTTATGTCACCATTCTTTTTTTTAACTAGGACGAGGTTAGACACCCAAGTTGAGTGTCTAATAGGCATGATTATTCTAGCCTCCCTAAGCTTCATAAGTTCTTCTTGCATCTTAGGAGCTAAAGTTGGATTGATAGGTCTATGTTTTTGTCTAAATGGTTTAGCTTCAGGCTTCAAAGGGATTTCATGCTGAAATAAATCCTCTCTATAAGCTTTCAGGTCCTCATATGACCAGGCAAAGACATGCTTATACTTTATCAGTAATGCAATCAACATAGTTCTGATATGTGGCTTGAGCTATTTGCCAATGTACACCTTCTTGGGGGCATGAGATGTTCCCAAATTTATCTCCTCTAAATCATTCTTGTTTGTTGGAGATGACTTTGTAACAAATTGGTCCCTATTGTCAAAAGCTCCCTCTAAAGTGACCAGCCCTCTAGGGATCTTATTTGTCTTGAGTTGAATTACCTCCTTCCCTAGGAGAGTTTCTTTTCCATCTACAACCTCTACAAAGTTTTGGAAATCCATTTCCTAGTTCTCATATTCATCGATATAGTGTAGGAATCTCAGTAGATCCTTATCATCATCAAATACTTGCCAGCTACATACATTATCTGGCACTGCAGGTGTGAGTTTGACCTCAACATTTGTAACATTTGATAGAGTTATATCATCTGGCCTTACAGCTACATTAGCTAGAAAATCTACCCTCATATTTTTTGATCTCTCTATCCAATTTATTGAAAATGCATCAAATAATTCAATTGTATCCCAAACAACATGCTTATATTGTTTTAATCTTTTATTTTTTGATGCATACTTATCTCTAACTTGGGAAACAATAAGCTCTGAATCACCAAACACTTTGAGCATCCTAATTCCATGCTTCAAGGCCACATTCAATCCTAATAGCAGAGCCTCATACTCTGTGATATTATTTGTACATGCAAACTTCAGCAAGCAAGGGAAGTTTTAGAATCTTACCAGCTGGAGACTGAAATACAATCCCAGCACCAGAGCCTTCTTTCAAACAAGCTCCATCAAAATACATGGTCCATAGACCCTGTCGATTCAATTCTTGAAAGCAAGTATCTCCCTCTTTACTTTCTTTAACATCTGAGACAACTCTAAAATTATCACAGTTGGTGTTCATAAAACATATTTGTTCCTCTAGTTCTCAATCTTCCACTTTCTCTGATGACCTTTCTTCTCTGATCAACTTGACACTCTTACCGTTCATTGGGATCATAGCATATGACAAATCTAACTGCATACTCCCACCAATCAATGCTGCCCATCTTCTTGACAGCAACATGCCATATTGTGGCTTGATATCAACAACTGTTATGTTCATTTTGTAGGTCTTTTTAGGATATACTGCCAGTTTGAAATCCACATCTTTCATAATTCTAATGATAGGTACTTCCCTAGAATCCATTGCATAGCATTTCCCACATGCCTTATCTATCTTTAACCTAGCTTGCTACATGATGGGCAAAGGCGTAATATTCGTTGATTCTCCTGAATCAAGCATACAGTTCTTAATTATTTTTCCATTTATGACAAGGGAGACATAAAATGGTTCAACCTGTGAAGGGCATTTTGTCATGGTCATCCCTAGATATACCTCAAGAACTTCATCTTCATCAATGTACAGGGCATGTTTCTTACCCTGAGGTTCACTCAACTTGGCTTGACATGGTATTCCTGAAATCAAGGATACTACTTTATTTTTGAATTCTTCTACTTTCATCAATTCCATCAGTGGAACATAGACTTTTATCTATGATATGACTTGATTCATGTCAAATGGAGCATAATTTTGTATGACAGTTGTAGCTCACTCCACGGTTTTATTTCCATCTTGAGATGATCCAGCCTTAGTTTTTGTGGCCCCTTAACTGTCATTTTTGTTCTGAAAATTTTTATTTTGATCCTCCACCCGAGGAACTGTATTTCCTAGTCCTTGAGAATCATGACCTATTTTTTGCTTAAAATTTTTCTTGTTGTTGTTCCATTGCTTCTTTTGTGGTTCAGCCCCTTTATGACTATGCATTGGCTAGCTTACAAGAGTGTTTTCTAGTTGGTGTGAGTTACTTACCTGAGCTTTACCTCTGAGATTATAATTTCTTTTGACTTAAGCCACTGCAGTGGTTGTGAAAGCTCTAATCTCTTCATCAGATGGTCTCCTCAAGCTATTCAAAAAAATGTGTGAATCCTAAGCATAGACGTAGTTGTCTTCATCATCTTCATCATAGGGAAACTGCTGGCAGACCTGAACCTCATCATTCATGCCTGCATCAACATCATGAGAAGGATACTCTCTATTTGTAGATAGCATATTGACATTATCATCCTCTATGCAATGCAGCTCATTGCACTCATCACAGGCCACAGCATTGTTATATAGAGATTGAGCAATCATACATTGTGATTGTGAGTGAGGCATTTGGCATATTATACACCATGGGGTGTCATTAACAATATTAATAGCCTTCTTCAAAAGATTGGGTGTTTCCTTTGCATTCTAAGCTCTTTGATTTGTGTTGTTGTGTGGGAGGATGAGTTTACCATTATGCCAATTAGTATGATATGGCATATCATGTAATGATGGTCTTGTTTCTTGCCTTTGATAAACTTGTCTATCAGGACCTATTCCCTTTTTTATTTTTAGACATTCTATAACTCAGGTCCTTGACAATAGTTGTCAATTTATCTAATTTATCCTCAGAAGTGGATGCATTGCCTTGAACACTTTGAGATTTAGTGTTTGGATTTTGCAAAAATTTTACATCATCCCTTCTGTTTGTCTTACCAGACACTTTTTTGTTATTTTCAATATTCGTTGCTATTTTGAAGGCATCTCTGAGGCTGTGAGGACCCTTGTCCCTTAATCCATAAGTTGTTTTGGCATCAAAAACATTTATGTACAACACTATGCACATAGGTTCATTAGACCTCAGGTGATGTGGCAGTTTGTTCAACACTTTAGTGAAACTAGCATTAAAATCAGCAACCTATTCATTTGATCATTTGGTAATGCCAGTGAATTCATTAATAAAGAAACTAGGATCAATTTTGTCACCATACTGCTCTTTGAATATTCTCCTAAAGTCATCCCATGATGAAATACTTCTGTCAGGTAGACCCTTGTACCATTCTCTGGCCTCATCAACTAAAGATTGCATAAATAATTTCATAAAAACATCCTCATGCTCAACCTCAAAGTTATCCATGATATTCTGGAAAGATTTTAAGTGGTCTTCTCCTGATACAGTATTATTTCCTAAAAATTTAGGCACTTGTAGCCTCACATGTTTGTCAATAGGGTTTGGGCAACCAGGAATGCCATCAAAAACAAGATGTCTAAATCTGTCTAGCTGCATAGGCTGTCTACCAAATTGATTAACATTGGCATTTCTATGTGCATTATGAATTCTTACATTATTTAATGGAGCTCTTATGTTATTTGCATTTTGTCTTTGATCATTATGCTAATTCTGGACTTCATTTCTATGCTGATTTCTCTGCATATTTACATTTTCAAGGGTAGGAGTTGGATCATTCTGAGCAGTTCTTAGAGCCTGCACTTTCTGTCTCATGTCATCTCTGATCTTCATAGCTTGCAGATATTCTAATTTTTCTCTTAAACTTTTAATTTCATCGGCCAGTTCCTCCTCTCTAGGCATAGAAGAGGATGGCTTCCTTATATTATGATCATCATTATCATCATCCCTTAGGGATTCAGGTTCTTCAAATTTGTCAGGGGAATCATGGAAAGGGTGTTCTTGAAACACCTCTGACCTCATTTTCAATCCATCACCCTGCTGTCTCTCATATATGTTCTGGATCTCAACCTCAATATTCAAAAAATAAGGTATTGTTTGCTCTGAAGATCCTGGATTGTCCTAAATGAAATCATTTTTTCTGGGGCTAGGAGAACCATCTTGACTGGCTCGAACAATCCCTTTTTTCCTGTACATCATTTTTATGGGTAACTCTTCAAATAGAGTATTACGCTGGGATCTTCTCCCTTGCATACAAATTTTACTTTACTGGTTGGGAGATTGGTTCAGAGTCGCCACCTATTATTAGGAATTGTTTTCTTTTTAAAAAATCAGGGTTCTTTTACAAAGCAGTCCCCAATAGAGTTGCCAATTTCTGCTGGTGACTCAGATGGAAAAATAAATTTTGTTTTCATCAAATCCTCCCCAGTAGAGTCAATAGCTATTAGCACTTACCCGGCTACCACTACACCAAAAGCTCAAACTGTCAGTGAATGGTACCCTGGCAGTGTTACCCAGAGACCGCGCGGGCCCAGGAAGGGAGGAATTGAGGGCCGCACACCTAAGCGCCAACAACACCCCCACCAGTCCATACCTACCCCTTAGGTAGGCACAAACTACTAGGCATGCCTTACATGCATGAGGACAGTGGGCGGTGGGAATCAAACTCCTCCCCAGTAGAGTCACCAATTTCTGTTACCTCTCAATCCGACTGGATGCTTATTCCTAGTTATCCCTACAAGGTAGCCATCAATGATCAATAGGATTCCTGGGCCAGTGTGATGTAGAGCCACAACTGGAAACTTAAACAATTGGTGGATCTTTATGTTTCCTTATACCATCACCAAGACTCGGCACATGTCACACCGATAGATCTTATCGGCCAGAGAATAACTATCGGCATCCCCCTAAACACCTTATCCCGACATCCATCTCACACCGATGGGTATCTCATTTTTGTACCTATCGGCAAGGCTTCGCCTATTGGCATAGCCTAAACCTCTCCACCCAATGGTATCTCTCCTACTGATGAAGCTTGGATTTCTTTAGACCACGGTTGCCTATAGGCAACATAAAATCTATCAGCTTCTCCGAATTGTGATGCTCCAATGACTATTGTCTCCCCGAAGCATACAAGCCTCAACCTGCTGATCCGGTCCTCATTACCTCCAACACTGGTCACCAAACTCCTTGTCGCTAAGACATATAACTATCGGCCTACCAAAAGACCTTTCTGCCAATTCCAATATCTCCCTGATGAACTATCCACAGTTCGTTTTGTTGCTGTGACCTAAACCATCAGCCTAGCTTTTAGTCTTGTGTTCTGATATGCTCTCCTTCCTTCGCTGAGACTCCAACCCACTCTTTCCAATAGACCTTCCGACTCCACGCATCGGTGTGACTAACACCATCGAGCGAACACAATTCCCTTTCGCCGATGCCTTACTCCACACCGATGACTCTTCCTACTCGCTTGTCGGTGTGACTTTCCTTCGGTGGAACGTTTCCCTCTGCTCGCCGATATCCTTCATCACCCCGATGACCTTTACTCCATTGGCAAGACTCCTTACATCGGCCTAACATTCTTTCTACCTCCTGATCTCATATCTCCTGTCGATATACTCTTCGTCGGTGGTACTTTGCAACTATCACCCCGATCAGTGTAAACGCTCCCTGTCAGTTCAATGCAACTTCTTTAACCTGATGGTTCTTCTCATGCTGATGTCTTTGCATAGAAAACCCTAATCTCGACTTGGTTTGTTCACTTTAGCAATTTCGACACGGATTTTCAATCTTCAAACCCCAGCACATGAGGATGCTAGGAACGATCACTGCATGCAACACTTCGATCCTGAAACATGAAATATAGAAATAGAATGAACAAAAAGGAAACCTAAGCTAATATACAGATCCATTCCACTGATTCTATGAATCATCCAATGGAATGGGTAAATAAGTCCATCTCGCCTGCAAATGGGAAAAACGATTACACAGATGGAGTTGAAATCAGAGGATTTACGCTAAAGAGATCTTCTCTTATTCAAATATCAGAAAATGCATACAAACATTTAGTCTCACTGTATTACAGTGCTCTGTCCAATCTCCAAACATAATACCTCTATGAACTCTGAACTATCAGCTGTGTCTACTGTGTGTAAAAACTAACTGATCTAGGGCATAAATAGTAACTCTTCGTGAGTACTACCAACTCGATTCCTAGCGGCTGGGAGGAGACAGCTAACATAATAACTATAACAGACTGCACATAACCCTAGATTGACCCAAAACATAAGAAATTGGTCCAATGGACCTTATTACATCATAATGCATGAAACATACTATATTTAGACCTAAACTATATTTAGAAAGGGTGCCCCTGCACCATACTCCCCAGAAGAAGAAATCTCAAGTCCACTTGAGATGAGAGTATGTAGGTCTGCACCATGTTTCTGGATCTACTCTTCAGTCAGCCACACTGCTTCTGAATCAGGTTTTCCTTGCCAAGCCACCAAATATTCCAAATATTCCTTGTTTCTAGTTTTCTTAATCACTCGTGTGTCCAAAACCTTCTGCAACTGTGGTGAATCATGCTTTGGAATGCCATCAACTGTTGTATCCTGTAGGAGTTCCTGTTCTTCATCTAGATTATGTTTGTATGGAGTTAAATCACAGACATTAAATATAGGTGATAACCCAAGATCTGGAGGGAGTTGTATCTCATAAGCATTCTGGCCATGTTTTTTCAAAATCTGACATGGTCCAATCTTCCTCTGCATGAGTTTGGTATATTTACCCTTAGGAAGTCTTTCCTTCTTCAAATGAACCCATACCAAATCTCCAACAGCAAATTGTACATCTTTCTTCTTTTTATCAGCATACTCCTTATATTTCAAAGTAGTTTGTTGGAGTTGGGTCTTTACTTGATCATGAACCTCTTTTATAGCTTTTGCAAAAGCTTCTCCCTCTGCACTAACAGGGTCTGCTGCAGGTAGATCTCTCAATTCCAAAATTCCTCTTGGATGCATACCATACACTATCTAGAAAGGTGATTTCCCAGTACTCCTATTAACACTATCATTATAGGAAAATTTGGCCTGAGATAGGATATTATCCCACTATTCCCCATGCTGTTTTGTCAAACATCTGAGCAAATTCCCTAAGGAACGATTTACTACTTTAGTCTGTCCATCCATTTGAGGATGATATGCTGATGAGAAAGACAAATCCGTGCCAAGTTTCTTCCACAGAGTTCTCTAGAAATGACCAATAAACTTCACATCTCTATCTGACACTATGCTGAAAGGCAATCCATGTATTCTGACTATTTCCTTGAAAAACAAATCTGCAATAGATGAAGCATCAGCAGTGGTTTTGCATGGCAAGAAATGTGCCATTTTGCTGAATTTGTCCACCACAACAAAAACACTGTCAAATCCTTTTCTTGTCCTTGGTAAACCCAAGACAAAATCCATACTTATGCTTTCCCATGGTCTGGAAGGAATGGGTAAAGGCTGATATAAACCTGCATTAGTTGATCTCCCTTTTGCTTTCTGACATATCACACATGTCTTTCCAAACTTTCTGACATTTGATTGTAACTTAGGCCAATAGTAATGTCTTCTAACAAGATCAAGAGTCTTATCCAAACCAAAATTTCTTGCCATAGCTCCACAATGTTTCTCTTTAATGATGTTCAACCTCATAGAACACTTTGGAATACACAACTATCCACCTTTGAACAGTAATCCATCCTAGATCAGAAATTTAGAGAACTTAGCATGATATTTATCTCCAAAAGAAGTACATACCTGATATATCTCTCCAAAATCTTCATCATCAGTGTACATAGTCTTCAATGAATCAATTCCAATACTTTCCAACTGAATCTAGTTGACTATTAGAGCTCTCCTGCTCAAGGCATCTACTACCTTATTCTTGACTCCTTTCTTATGCTTCAATGTAAAAGTAAAAGCTTGTAAAGTTTCTACCCATTTCATGTGTTTGTGGTTTATCTTTTCTTGGCTGTTGATAAAACTTAAAGCCTAATTATCTGTGAATACTATGAATTCCTTTTGCATCAAGTAATGCCTCCATTTGTTGAGTGACTGGACTAAAGAATACATTTCCAAATCATATGATGAATACCTCTTTTTAGCATCATTGAGCTTCTCACTAAAAAATGCAATTGGCCTTCCTTCTTGGCTAAGTACTGCTCCAATGGCCATGTGACTGGCATCACATTCTACCTTAAAGATCTTGTGAAAGTTTAGAAGTGCAAGGACTGGCTGCTGTGCCACCTTTTTCTTCAATGTTTCAAAAGAATCATCTGCGTCCTTAGTCCAAGCAAATCTGCACTTCTGTCCTCCTTTGATAGTATCAAGGATGGGTGCACAAATATGACTAAACCCTCTTATAAACTTTCTATAGAAGGTTTCTAACCCATGGAAACTTCAGACATCATTCATAGTCCTTGGAGTTGGCCAAGATAATATGGCACTTACCTTCTCCTTATCCATTTGTAGCTTTCCTTGTGAAATGACAAAACCCAAATATGTGATCTCCTCCTGCATGAACAAACACTTGTCCGAATTTATCATTAGATGCTCTTCATGTAACCTCTTGAGAACCAAATCTATATGTCTGATATGTTTTTATTTTGTGTTGCTGAAAATCAGAATGTCATCTAGATATACTATGACAAACTTTCCCATGAATTCTCTCAAAACCTCATTCATCAATCTCATAAAAGTACTAGGTGCATTAGACAACCCAAAAGGCATAACTTTCAACTCATACAACCCTTCATTGGTTTTGAATGTTGTTTTCCATTCATCTCCTGGCCTAATCCTGATTTGATGATAACCACTCTTCAAATCTATTTTTGAAAAATACTTAGCACCTCCCAAATAGTCAAGTAAATCCTCTATCCTAGGGATTGGAAACCTATACCTGATTGTGATCTTATTAATAGCCTTGGAATCTATGCAAATCCTCTAAGTGCCTTCTTTCTTTGGTGCTAGTACAGCTGGTACTGCACATGGGCTTAAACTTTTACCAATTAGACCTGTGTCTAACAATTCCTCAATTTGTCTTGCTACTTCTACATTTTGTTTTGGAGTTAGCTTATATGCTACTTTGTTTGCAAGTGTAGATCCTGGGATTAGATCTATGCAATGGCTGATATCCCTTACAGGTGGTAGGGATCTTGGCATTCCATCAAAGATGATGCTTTTATACTTATCCAATAGCTCTTGGACAGCTGGGTCTATGAACCTCTGCTTCTTCTCTTTCTTGACTTCTTGCTACTATTCTTTATTCACTGTGAGACATGGAATGAGTGCATATGCAATTGCACCTTCTGCTGCTACTTCGTTTATGAATTGTTTGCCTTCCATCAGCATTACCTTCACCTCTTTTCCTTTTGATTTCTCCTCTTTCTCTGTCAATGGTAGTAACTCTGTCACCTTACCATCCTTGGTGATTGTATAGGTGTTTCTTACACCATCATGGCGTGCCTTCAAGTCATACTGCCATGGCCTACCAAATAAAATATTGCAAGCATCCATCTTGGTGATATCAAACAATAACATGTCTTTATATGCTCCAATCTGAAATTCTACCCAAGCCTATTCTTCTACAATTGTCTGCTAACCTTGGGTAAGCCATGAGACCTTATATGGGGATGGGTGAGGCAATCTCTTAAGCTTAAGCTTTGTTACCATTTCATCAGATACAAATTTTTTAGTAGAACCAGAATCAATTAAAACTTTACATGCCTTACCTCCTGCTTTGCAAATGGTTCTGAAAAGAGACTTTCTTTGTGGGGGTTCTTTGTCAGGTACGTTCATGGTAGTCATTGTTCTTCTCATCATCAGAGATTCTCCACTCTCTAGATATCCATAATTGTCAGGAGCATTCACACTTTGAAAAGCATTTGAGCTTGTTACACTTTGGCTATCAGGTTCTTGGATCAGATTCGTTCTCCTTTCTCCTGTTGAGCTTGTTGCCTTTTCTGGACATCTACCGGCTATATGACCTTCTTTATTATAGTTATAATATCTGATAGATCCTCTGCCCTGGGATCTTCCTCTGAAAGGTCTTCTGCCTCTGAAGTTTCCTTGCTGATTGTAACTTTCTCTCTAGGTTTGGTTGTTATTTCCCTTGCTGTTGTCATGACTGGATTCTCCCTGATATCCATGTCCATGTCCTCTGCCTCTAAAAGGACCTCTTCCACCTCTTTGTTGTTTTCCTCTTCCTTTATTGTCCTGTTCTTATCTTCTCTTTAATTTCTCTTCCACTTTCAATGCCAACTGAAAATATTTCTAAATTGTATCTGGATTATGTAGATTCAAATCTTCCTGAATGTTGAACCTCAATCTGTTAAGGTATCTGGCTACCTTTTCTTCCTCACTTTCTTTGACCTTTGTCTTGACACAAAGCTTCATGAATTCCTCTGTATAAGAGCTGACATCTAGCTCCTTCTGCTTCAGGTTTTGCTTCCTCTTGTGTAATTGGATACTGTAATCCAATGGAACATAGGCTTCCTTCACTAAAGCCATCATCTTCTTCCATGTAGCGACTCTACGCTTTCCCTCTTGTACTCTATCATCTTGGACAAAATTCCACCATGTCAATGTAGCTTCTTTCATCTATGATTGAGCTATCTTCACTCTTTATTGTTCTGGTATCTCCTCTGTCTCGAAGAAATTGTTTAGGGAGTCTATCCACTCCATCACTGAATTAGGTTCCATCTTTCCTATAAACACTGGCAAATCCAGTTTCACATCCATGGTCCTCCTCTCCATGGCTTTGAGGGCATTAATCAAGGGTCTCTAGTCTATAGGAACGACTTCCTCGTTCCACCTAGGGATCTCTTCTTCTTCCCTATCTTCTTCTTTACCAGAACCTACTCTGTCCCTCAACTTCTCCAATTCATCCTTCAATGCCTGATTTTGAGCTTTCATAGCTTTGCTCTCTGCAATTTGTTTCTTCACCAACACAGCCAACTCAGCATTGGTCATCCTTGCCAGGAACTCTGATGTTCCTTCTTCATTCGACATCTTACTGTCTTCAAATCTTTTCTGGAAGATCCTTCCTTCGCTCTAATACCACTATGACGTAGAGCCACAATCAAAAACATAAACAATTGGTGGATCTTTATTATTCCTTATACCATCACCAAGACTCGGCACATGTCACACCGATAGATCTTATCGGCCAGAGAATAACTATCGGCATCCCCCTAAACACCTTATCCTGACATCCATCTCACACCGATGGGTATCTCATTTTTGTGCCTATCGGTAAGGCTTCGCCTATTGGTATAGCCTAAACCTCTCCACTCGATGGTATCTCTCCTACCGATGAAGCTTGGACTTCTTTAGGCCATGGTTGCCTATCGGCAACATAAAATCTATCAACTTCTCCGAATTGTGATGCTCCGATGACTATTGTCTCCTCAAAGCATACAAGCCTCGACCTGCTGATCCGGTCCTTGTTACCTCCAACACCGATCGCCAAACTCCTTGTCGCTAAGACATATAACTATCGGCCTACCAAAATACCTTTCTGCCGATGTCCAATATCTCCCTGATGAACTATCCACACTTCGCTTTGTCGTTGTGACCTAAAACATCAGCCTAGCTTTTAGTCTTATCTTCTGATATGATATCTCATACCGATATGCTCTCCTTCCTTTGCTAAGACTCCAACCCACTCTTTCTGATTGACCTTCCGACTCCACGCATCGGTGTGACTAACACCGTCGGGAAAACACAATTCCCTTTCGCCGATGCCTTACTCCACACCGATGACTCTTCCTACTCGCTTGTCGGTGTGACTTCTTATCAGTGGAACCTTTCCCTCTGCTCACCGATATCCTTCATCACCCCAATGACCTTCTCATATCTCATATCCTTCGTCACCCCAATGACATCGGCCTAACATTCTTTCTACCTCCCGATCTCATATCTCCTGTCGATATACTCTTCCTCGGCGGTACTTTGCAACTGTCACCCCGATTGGTGTAAATGCTCCCCATCGGCTCAATGCAACTTCTTTAACCCAATGGTTCTTCTCATGCCGATGTCTTTGCACAGAAAACCCTGATCTTGACTTGGTCCATTCACTTTAGCAATTTCAACACGGATTTTCAATCTTCAAACCCTAGCACATGAGGATGCTAGGAACGATCACTGCATGCAACACTTCAATCCCGAAACATGAAATACAGAAAGAAAATGAACAAAAAGGAAACCTAAGCTAATATACAGATCCATTCCATCGATTCTATGAATCATCCGGTGGAATGGATAAATAAGTCCATCTCGCCTGCAAATGGGAAAAATGATTACATAGATGGAGTTCAAATCAGAGGATTTACACTAATGGGATCTTCTCTTATTCAAATATCAGAAAATGCATACAAACATTTAGTCTCACTGTATTACAGTGCTCTGTCTAATCTCCAAACACAATACAGCTATGAACTCTGAATTATCAGCTGTGTCTACTATGTGTAAAAACCAACTAATCTAGGACATAAATAGTAACTCTTCGCGAGTACTACCAACTTGATTCCCAGCGGCTGGGAGACTTCCAAGCAGCTGGGAGGAGACAGCTAACAAAATAACTATAACAGACTGCACATAACGCTAGATTGACCCAAAACATAAGAAATTGGTCCAACGGACCTTATTACATCATAATGCATGAAACATACTATATTTAGACCTAAACTATATTTAGAAAGGGTGCCCCTGCACCACAGTGGCTAACAGTATAGGAGATAGACTCTATAGATATCTCCTCTTCTTCTTTAGGCTCTACAGAACCAAGGGGGTATTCCCTATTCAACATCCATGAGATATGCTATGAAAGGACTGGGATGTTGACACAAAGCAAATAAATCCTTTATTAAGTAGACCAAAACTGTGAGATAAGTGCAAAGGGGCTAGCTTTGGGCCTATATTCAGTTGTAGACAGAAGATTTTGGTCCTAAAACTACTTCTAAAATCCTAAAGGTTGGTCTATGATGTTCGAGTTTGATTTATATTTGGATGTAAAACTAGGACTTTGGGTTACAACAGAGATACCAGACCTAATCGGTGCCTATCCAGGGCTCAGAGTCAATAGACATATATATGTGAATGTTTACCACAGATCTAAGATAGCAATCAGATTTCAAGGGGTTTCTAAAATGTCTACCTTACAGACAATACCCAAGACAGAGTATTTAGTTATTTCTGCTTACCAACATCCTTACTGCAATGTATTCTTCTTAACACTTAATCCAAAACATTCAATCTACTCCTTGAGCAGAAGTAAGAGACTAAGTATTCAATATAATAAACCTATATTCTAGAATCTATAACATCCCTTAGATGTTTAGAGTCAGAAGAAAAACACATTCAATTTAGAGACAAATAACAAAACACATGCAATGAAGCATTACTCATTTAAATCAACATGAAATTGATAATTTTGTGCATAATACATACAACATACAACTCATAAACTCACAAAGACACCTGAAATAGAGTCACTAGAAAGTTGTATTCCTATTGCAAAACCAAGATTTTTCCAGTTTTCAACCACACCACAAGTAACACAATTTGGCTTTTATACCAAGACTGTGTACCTGACAAAAATTTAATTACATGACAAGGTCAAAATTCTGCCAGATTCAAAGCATGAGGAATGACGCTCATAAATATTCAACACTGTGGGGAGACAAAGAGGAATGACGCATATGGAATTGGGATCCGCACCACCGTTCAAGGACATTCATCTTCAATCGGGTTGTTGACCTGTCCATCATCGACCCATACTGCTCCAATTTTTCCATTAACTCTTCAACTACCCACAGCCTCTCTAAAATGTAGCAACAACGTACCTCTAAAAGTTTCCTGCTCAAAAATGGCTGCACACACTCAGGAAAAATCTATCGCTGCAGGTTCAAAACAAGGCCGTTGATCCACTCCTTCGTCGTTGTGATCAACGGCACCTAAAAACATTGAAAAGTTGTCGGCCAGTGAAATTGTGCCATGTAGGCACCTCATGTTTCTGTTGCTGGCTCTTTCTCTCTTTATTTCACCTTTTATGTCCTGTATATGCATGTTCAAATGCACATACAATCGCCACTATTCGCCTTTCAAAATCCTTGTATATGCACAATGCATATACAACTGTCTGATGTACAAGGCATACCCCAAAGTTTATAGAACAATTTGAAAATCGGTTCAAATCTAGCTTGTATCCCTTTTACTACACATCGGCTTGTATATCGGCATATACAAGCACTTTATACAACACATGGATGCCAAATTTCATTCACTACACCTCATTCCTCCATCGCGTCTAGATTGCATGTCTCTCCTTTTCCATATTTTCGAATGTATAACTGCATATACATTCGCCTCATACATACAAGGCAGATTTCAAATTTTAATGAGGCACTTGAAGTTGTTTTGAAATTCAGCTTGTATCTAGCCCTTGTATCTTCACAATGTATATCGGCACATATACAAGCACCCAAATATACAAGCAATGGACCCCAAATTTTATATACTGCAACTGATTTATCCCTCGGGTCTGAAATGTATGTCTTCTTTTGTATATCAGCTTTTATGTGCAAACATACAAATCCCCTAACATACAAGCAAGGAATCTTCTAGGATATGTGATATAGATTCCCTCTTGTATGTTGCCAATGTATGTCAAACATACATTCAACATTGTATCTACTTCTCCTATATGCCGAATATACAAACCTGTTTGTATATGCCTGCAGGCCCTACCACATGTATCTCCTACTGCTTTGTATGTTGCCAAATATACCAGGCCCCTTTTATCTTTTCATTGTATGTGTTGGCAATGAACCTTTACATTGTAGTAGATGTATATCAGGCCTCTTTGTATATTTCATTATATAAACCTAATGTATGTTCAGATATACATTCATTTTTGCATCTTTTTCTTATATATAGCCATTGTATTTTAAAACATACAAGCCTGATATACAAGCAGACCTCATATACAAGTAGCAAATTTTCCTGGGAATCTGTGAAAGATTCCCCCTTGTATATGCAACCCAATATGCATTTAAAAATGCATACAACTCATTTTTCACCATTTTTTTGAAGACCGATGGAGATTTTGCACCCGTTAATACACATTTTGACCTGCAGGTATATACAAACACCTTTGTATATACAAAGACACTTGTACCTAAACTAATTTTTTGCATTTTTTCAACTGAAACCAGACTACTTATGTTGGTGGTAACACTTCTTGGCATCTACAAGGGAGTGGGGAGGGTTACCCCATGCATCCTTAGTTGAAGATATCAGAATTTATGATTATTACTGTCATTTATAAATGCAGAAGTGTTGTGACAATTATGGAAGGGTAATGATGTTTTCACTGGCAGGATGGTTTAGGAATTAACAGGCAATGTTAATAAAAGGATGTCTGATGAAGCCATGCAGTTAATCAGCATTTATGGCAGCTACTGTTGGCAATAGACACATTGGAGCTTCATGATTGTTTTCATTGATGGCAACATAGTTCATCCCACACATCCGCAGGACATGGTGTGCCTTTACCGGAAGTCAGATTGAAGAGTGTTGTGGTTCGGTAAGCAAGAATAGAGTATGTGGCAAGGTCCGACAGTCAGGTTCAAATCTCTTAGAGGAAGTATCCTTGGAAAGTATAGACTTGGGGAAGTCAAGAGGAGTACCTTGACTGAGAGATTCTAGGAATTGAGCCTCCGGTGATGAAAGAGTAAAGAGATATAAGCATTCAAGTATTGGGGTCTAGTTTGGTAGAACAGACAGAGGAAGAACTGACAGGTAGAGCATCAAAGATTATTTCGGATGAGATGTTGATGGTGATAAAGATTCCTAAGGTATCATTCATGATTGGCTGACTTGTTAGATAACTTCTATAAGTTTCTTTTTGATCCGCATCACTTGGGAAGCAAGGATTTAGCAGACAGACTAGAGTTTGGGAAATATTGACTATTCTGGATGCTAACTAGAAAGAAGATGAAATCCTTTGTGCAGATATATATACCAGAAGGATTTCGATGAGGTGAAGTTGTTGTTGTGGTGTGTGTGCGAAGAAAAGCAGGAGAATAGAGTTAAAGCAGTAAGGAAGGTCGGGTATGTGAAAGGACAGCAACACAAAAGAAGAGGAAGGATGAAGTGTAGCAAATCAATGTATTGAGCCTAACCGGAACTGAACCTCAGCATATGTGAATGCTTCTCATCAGTTCAAGGATCTTGTTATTCTTCTTGCATCTTGTAGACAGTGAGTCTCTTGTAGGCAGTCAGCCTCTTGTGAGCAGTGTGCTCGGGTAGTGAGCCCTAATTGGCAAGTGCCATCCTGTATTTCTATTCTTCTAATAGAGAATATAATCTTGGGTTAATCACCCCGTGGTTATCTCCCTTAACAGGGTTTCCATGTCAAAAATATTGTGTCATGTGTATTTCCATTTCATGGTTATGTTTGCTTATTTGAATTGATGCTGTATTACTTAATAAGAAAGTTCAGAAAGCTGAAATAATTAAGATAACTGATTCACCCCCCCGCTCTCAATTATCAACAATTGGTATCAGAGCCAAGTTCCTCCCAACAGAGCCTACCAGCTTGAGGAAGATCTGGGAATTCAAATGGATGTGTATGGTATGAGGGAGCAACTTAAGTCTGCCCTAGATGATCTTGAGTAGTCAAATTCTGAAGTCAATGAATTGAAGGAAAGACTCAAACAGGCTGATGATTTCATAAATAAACTAAAAGAGAAACTAAGTCTCTCTATGAAAAAGAGAAAGGAGCTACTTCAACAACTGGCACGTCAAGGTGAAACAAATGATACAAATGGAGATTTGAAGGAGAAAACCAAGTTATGTGAAAAGTTATCAAAAGAGGTCATTATGGTAAGACATGAAATGGAATCAAGAGTTATGAAGTTTACCCAAGAAATTGAAGAAAAAAGAAAAACTGAAGATGATCTAAGACAATCTCTCAAGGAGAAATCAAAAGACTGCCACAAGATGGATAGAATAATCAGACATCTTGAATCCGATCTTGAAGATGCTAAAGATAATGAAGAAAAGCTTGAGGATCAAATTGTCTCTCTTAAAAGGGATCTTCAAACATCAAATGAATACAAAGATAAATTCAAGATAAGTTCTGCTCAACTTGAAGTTCTTCTTGAAAGCCAAAAGAGGGTAGATGACAAGTGTGGCTTGGGATTTGAGAAAGGTGAAAGCTTCAGATCCAGTCAGAAGAATTTTGGATCAGAAAATCCAAGGAATAGGCCTAGAAGACCTCTGGTAAGGCAGCCTAATGCTCAAAAATATCCATCTTTCAATGGATACTGCCACAACTGCAATAACTTTGGTCATAAACCTAATCAGTACAGAAGAGAATGAATCAGACTAATATATCCTTCTCCAGACAATGTTTCAACTGCAAAAGGTATGGTCACAAATCTCATGAATGTAGAAATATGTAAATGGACAATTCATTCAATGGTAGATGCTTTGCATGCAATAGAATGGGTCATATGGCTAATCAATGTAGATCAAGAGGACATCAATCAAATATGCATAGAAATGTTGTTTGCCACAATTGCAATAGATCCAGTCATATTGCCAAATTCTGTAGAAGCAAGAATTAGGACAAAAGAGGTTCAGTACATCATAATCAGAATCAAGACAAGGGGAAAGGAAAAGTGAATGTGAATGAAGTTAAAATTGAGATGAACAAGATTTGGGTGAAGAGAAGTACAGAAAATGTAGGGGATGGATCCGCACCAGAATCTGGTGCTAATATTCCTTTCAGAAATTAAAAAGTGAGCTCTGGCTCAGGGGGAGACACAAGGAAAAACTTTTTCCCCCAGCCAGTTAATTGGTGCCAGAACTGGCACAAGGAGAGTTGCGGATCAAAGGGTTTGTAAGAGAAACATCTAAATAAACTATGGTTAAAATATGGAAGATCCGCAAGATGTTTAGAACAAGATTGATCTGGTTCATCAAGTCATTCGAATAAGGAAAACAAGGAAAATCGGAATGACTTAAGTTGAGCATTTATTGCAACCTGGTATTAGGGTTTGCAAAATAATATAAGGGTTTTCCTATCAAACACTTGTTCATTTTGCATTTGAGAAGAAGCAAAAAAAGGAGCTCTGCATCAAATCTCTTGAAGCCCATCAAAGGTCTTCTACAGAAGTTGATTCATCCAGCGAATCAATCCAGATCTTTTCATGAACCCTAGACACACAAAAGGTACTTTTTGTTATTGAATATTTCTCTGTAAGTCTTTTTGAAGATGGATACACTGAATATTGTAAAGACCACTGAGAGGCCATGCCCTAAGTTCAAGAAACATCCATATAAATCCCTAGAAGTTGATCCCCTAGGTGCCTTTTCAAGTATTCCGTATGGAGTTCTGCATGTAGAAGATGTTAGGGCATATATTCATGTGAATATTGAAGAATTTGGGGAATCTAAGCTGGCTGATATCTATCAAAAGCATTTGATAGATGACTCATTTGAACTCAAAACTTAGTATAGAGCTATCCAGGAATAACATTTTGCACAGTGCATTCATTTCTCCTATTTTTTGGAAGATGAATGGGTCCGGTATATCTTGAGCAGAATGCATGACAACTTCATGTGGTTAAACAGGACGTTTAAGATCACTAATGATGCCATTAGGGCTGTAACCAGATTACACTCAACCGGTGAAATGCCTATGCTCAAATCTATCAAAAACCAAATTGTCAGTGAGGCTATCGGATCAAAGTTTGATAAAAGAGCTATGACTATTGAGGATATCACAGATCTGAATATCAAGTTTGCATCAATGATAATTGGATATAAGATATATCACTCTAGCAGGGAGAATTTAGTTTCTAGAAATGCTATATATACTGCTTATGAAATGTTGAGGAAGAATGTAGACTATGATCTTTGTGAGCTAGCTCTGAACCAACTCTTGGAGAATCTACAGAAGATAAAGAAGGATAATAAGAACTCCTTCAAATACGGTGGTTTGATACTTTGTCTTTTCTTCTATTACATGAATGAGCTTCCCGGATCCAGTGGCTGGGTATGGTAGAATGATAGACTAGTAGCCATTTAGGTCAGAGATTATATACATGGGCTTGGTGATGCCAAGGCACAGAATACAGCTCTTTGGGGATATTTCAAGAATTTTCAAAACATGGTGCAAGCAAGAGAGAGAATCCCCCAATCTGTAGTTGAAAAATATAAAGATACAATATGCTTTATGGTAGAAACTGATCAGTGCCTAATGGAGGCAGTGGAATCAAGAACAGTATGGATCATGCCTATGGGTTATGAAGTGGATGAGAAAATTGTGGAACTGCATGTTCAGCACATGCTAAGTCAGCCCAAGGATCCCAAAGCAAAAAGGTTTGGAACCTTTGAAGAATTAAGTGTGAAGATCCATGTGGAGTTAAGACAATCGGAGATAAAGAGAAAAGTGAGAAAAGAAGTAGAGAATGTTGCCAAAAGATTTGGCATATCAAAAGAGGCACTTGATGCTAACAGGGAGAAGAGGGAAAGAGCAGTGAAAGAGAAGGCAGGTGCTGAAAAGGAAAGTGGTCCAGTAGAAGCCCCCACCTAGACAAGATCCTCTAAGAGGTCTGCTCCTACCACTGACAAGAGCTCAAAGACATCAAAACTGGAAGCGAAATCATCCAGTAAAGCAAAGAAAAGAACTAAGACAAAGGCCTCAAGGACTTACATCAGTTAGAAAGATGAAGAAGAGACAGAATCTGATGAAGAGATCAAGAAGATGAAGAAGAAGAAGAAAGTATCCGATAAAGATAAGGAGGTAGAGGCAAAAGAGTTTGTTGAAAGGCCCACTCTGTCCCTAGATGATGTAGTCAAAGATGTTACTATGGATGGGAACCTGCAACCAATAACAAAATTCTATGATGCATATAATGATGCAAATAGAAAAATCTTGGAGGAAGCCACAGTTAAGTACTTGAACATATACAATAAAGATTTGATTGAAATAATTTCTCGAATTCATAAAAGTTTAGAAAAGGAACTTGAAATGAGAGAAGAGAATGCTAAGGCTAAGGACTTAGAGATTAGAGAACAGATAGCTATTCAGCTCTACCCTTCAATTACTTCAAAACAAATGGATATGATCTTCAAAGATTGTAAGCATGAGTTCCGGAGTAAGACTAGAATGAATTAGCTCATGCTTGGAGAAACTGATAAAGTGGCAAAAGAAATAGAAGAAATCCTGCAGAATGCCTATAAAAGATTCAATATTCCTATTATAGAGGATTTAGGTAATGATCCCTTGGGAATAGATAATAAAGAAGAATCTACTAAGATGATAGCAGAAGAGGTAAAGGAAAAGGATTCCTCTGTTCTGGAAGAGGAAGGTCAAGGAGAAGTAAACCCAGATTTCCCAGCAGTCTCCAGATCTAAAGGAGAAGTAAGAATAGAGGAGAAAGTAGAAGAAGTGAAGGAAAAAGAAGGTCAAACAGAAAATACCACAAATGACAGTGCTAAGGCTGTAGAAGAGAAGAAAACCCTATCACTGGCAAGAGACACAGTAAATGCAGTCAGAGATTTCTTGACCAAGGAGTTGTTGGAATTTGATGAACCGAAGTTGCTTCAAGGTCCATTCAATTTTGATTCCCTCTCTCTGATGCAAACCATGAAGTTAGCATCCTTCACCCAAGCAAAGGCAAAAGAAAAAATTCTGAAGTCTCACTTGGTAGACTGTGAGTTCATAGAAGTTGCATCCGGTGTATTAGAGAAGATCATGCCATCTTTTCAAAAAGATCCCTCAGCCTCTTCATCTGGTAATCTCAAATCTCTAGTAAATAGTGTTAGTACACATTTTGAATCTCTAGAGAAATCAGCTGAGGAGAAGGTCTGGAAAGAGTTTTTGGATAAGAGATTCTTGGAGTTACAAGGCATAATAACAAATGATAGGAGAGTTTTGGCTATTGGAATAAAGAGTTTGGAAAATTCTCTCAAAGATGGCAGAGATATCTACAATTTTTTTTTATCCTGGCCTAAAGTGACCAAGGATATTGAGAAGAAAGTAAAAGAGCAAGAGGATAAACTGACAAGTCTATCTCAAAATTTTGATCCTCTCTCCTCTTCTATAGTAAATCAAGAATGTCAAACTATTGTAGTCATGAATGAGATTAAGAAACTTGAAAAGGAGAGGAAGAACATAATAAACAGGATGGGTGAGCTTAGAGGGATGATTATCCCCAAATTAGAGGCCATGCATGAGGCCCTAATAGATCTCAGACCTCATCCCAGACCAGTGATCCGACAGATCTCAAGAGGGCAGAAGCTTTTGTATTCTTGTTGAGTGGTCACATCTCAATTTTGGACAGGATGAAGCAAAGTTGGGCGACACAAGTTGTACAGTTGAAGACAACCTTTGTAGACATATTACAGTATATGTAAGTATAACCTATTTATATACTTATGTGGCTAAGTATAGTTGAACTTTTGGGCAATTTTGGTATGTGGACCCTACCCTTTGCCATTGATGTCAAAGGGGGAGTAAGGAATAGTGAAAAATGTGGAATCCAGCTAAGGGGGAGCTCCAGTAAAATGTACAGTAGAAGAGAGCATCAACCAAGGGGGAGTATAGTATAACACTTAGTCATTTTTCACTAAGTGTTGCCATTAATGCCAAAGGGGGAGATTGTTGGCAAGAGACACATTGGAGCTTCATGATTGTTGTCATTAATGGCAACAAAGTTCATCCCACACATCCTCAAGATATGGTGTGCCTTTACCGGAAATCAGATTGAAGAGTGTTGTGGTATGGTAAGCAAGGATAGAGTATGTGGCAAGGTCTAACAGTCAGGTTCGGATCTCTTAGAGGAAGTATCCTTGGAAAGTATAGACTTGGGGAAGTCAAGAGGTGTACCTTGACTGATAGATTCTAGGAGTTGAGCCTCTAGTGATGAAAGAGTAAAGAGATATAAGCATTCAAGTATTGGGGTCCGGTTTGGTAGAACAGACAGAGGAAGAACTGATAGGCAAAGCATCAAAAGTTATTCCGGATGAGATGTTGATGGTGATAAAGATTCCTAAGGTATCATTCATGATTGGTCAACTTGTTAGATAACTTCTATAAGTTTCTTTTTGATCCGCATCACTTGGGAAGTAAGGATTCAGCTGACAGACTAGAGTTTGGGAAATATTGACTGTTCCGGATGCCGACTAGAAACAGGATGAAATCCTTTGTGCGGATATATATACTAGAAGGATTTTGATGAGGTGAAGTTGTTGTTGTGGTGTGTGTGTGAAGAAAAGTAGCAGAACAGAGTTAAAGCACTAAGGAAGGTCCGGTATGTGAAAGGATAGCAGCACAAAAGTAGAGGAAGGATGAAGTGCAGCAGATCAGTGTATTGAGCCTAACTAGAACTGAACCTCAGCATATGTGGATGCTTCTCATCAGTTCAAGGATCTTGTTATTCTTCTTACATCTTGTAGACAGTGAGTCTCTTGTAGGCAGTCAGCCTTTTGTGAGTAGTGTGCTCAGCCAGTGAACCCTAATTGGCAAGTGCCATCCTGTATTTCTATTCTTCTAACAGAGAATATAATATTGGGTTAACCACCCAGTGGTTTTCTCCCTTAATAGGGTTTCCACATCAAAAATATTGTGTCATGTGTATTTCCATTTCATGGTTATGTTTGCTTATTTGAATTGATGCTGCATTACTTAATAAGAAAGTTCAGAAAGCTAAAATAATTAAGATAACTGATTCATCCCCCCTCCTCTCAGTTATCAACAACTACTTCATTCAATTTCCCAAATTCACTTACATGAGGGTTGGAGGTTTCGAAGGTGAAGCTGTGAAATTTCTCGGATATGTCTTTGATCACTTTGTGTTAATTGAAGTATGTACGTAGTTGGCACATATTGATAAGAAATTATCAACGAAAAGGGAGTCAGGTATCTCTTTTTCTATTGAACTTGGTCACTATTCATGTCAATTAGTTTCTCATGCTTTAAATCTAGAGGTGGGTCTAAAGAAGTTTAATTTTCAGTATTATAATGCCAAACTTAATTTTGATAGCAAGGGTTTTGCCAGAGACGATTTATATTTTGGAGAGGGATTTTCACACATTCTCCAAATAGAGGACACTGGAAAGATTGTCCAAACAAATTTGAAGTTAGAAAAAGGCTTTGGTGCAGATTTTCCCTAGGGCAAATAGTCACCCTTAACCTAAAAATGAATATTACTGGTATAACAGATGATGAGGAATAGGTGATTGATTCTCAGTTTAAACAAGTAAAGCAACTGCATATTCCACAAGTTGATTGGAATAGAGATGAAGAGGACCAGATTAAAGTTAAAACCCTCCCTGTGATAAGAAGAGCTGAAAAGTGGATAAGAGAACAGAGATTGGGAAAAGTTTAGAACAAAGATTCTCAATAGTGTGCACCCATTGATGAATCACAATCTCCTGTAAGCTCTTCTAATTGGCTTATTAATATTTGTGATGCAGGTACTCCAAAGTCAAAAATTAAAAAGGGTTCTACCACCAAAAAGTCTACGAAAACCCTTGTGACTAGTCTGCCTACTTGCACCACCAGGTCA
Organism: Cunninghamia lanceolata; assembly: GCA_027924645.1. NCBI lineage: Eukaryota > Viridiplantae > Streptophyta > Pinopsida > Cupressales > Cupressaceae > Cunninghamia > Cunninghamia lanceolata. The sequence goes on along the minus strand of BSBN01001164.1, from coordinate 6,058,584 downwards.
AGAACTTAGAGCAGGAAGAAGAAGGAAATTTTAGAAAGCATAGTTGTAGACCTAAATACTGAAGAAAATTTTGAAGAAATAATGAGTGATCAATGGATTGGTTCATCAATGGTAGAAGAAACCAATACGGACCAACAAGTAGTGATTGTTTTGCATTCTACCAATTTAAGGATATTGCCATATGCACCGTCTTAACATCTTACTCCTGATAAAGAGATTCTAGTCTCTACGGCTCGATGGTTGGAGAGTTCAATTAATGATAAAACAAAAATAGTTCCTTTTTCATTACCACTAGAAGAAATGGTTAGCAAATATCTAGGAAAGGCTCTAAAATCTAAAAAGTTGAAAACCACTTTCAGGGTAGACATTGAGCCCAATACAGGAAATTGGAGTGCAGAGATAGCTTGGCCAATAATTGATGAAGAAGTGCAAAACCCCACAGTTGAAGATTTTACAGTAGAAAGAATAGACCTTGGAATTGCATCGCGAGCTGCATACATACACCATCTCAAGGTGTCTACTAAAAAGATAGTAAATCGCACATGGAAAGATGAAAAGGATAAGAGGGAGTTGAAGCAAGCATTATGGTCAATGGCAGAATACATTGACACCATTTGCAATCTAGATCCTCATCTCATCTCTCAATTACCTCTGTCTTTTGATCCAAAGTCTTTAGTTAATAAAAAAATGCTTGATCAAATACATAGAAATAAGATGGTGACTAAAGTGTTCGATGAATGGCTAGATGGTATAATCCAAAAAGGTACTAAATATATTAATAATTTGAAAGATATATACGATGAAACCATAGCTTCTGTTGAAGATTTAAAAGTATAGAATGCCTAATGGGAAAATGATGAAGTGAAATGGATGAGTGTAATAAATCAGATGATTGAAATTTAGAAGTATGGAGTGACTAAGTTTCTATCAGAAAAGAATGTAACAAACCTAAATGACAATATTCTATATGTAAGCAGAAGAAACATTGAATGGAGAAACTCAGTGTGAAAACAAGGACAAATAGAGTTTACAAAGCTGATTAAGGAGACAACTGAGTTTACTCAATCTCCACATCAAGATTTAGAATGTATTAATGTAAAGTACTTAAAAATGATGGTGAGCTAGAGAAAGATGTTGATATTGTTATACAATTCTTCTAATAGAAAATCAACTTTGTCAAAGAAAATGATAATCTGATAATTGATGATTTCTCCTGAATAACAAAAGTGGAATTGCTACTTCACCTTTGCATCGATGCACTTCCAGAACATGCAGAAAAAGTATCTAGCATTCAAAAAGAAAGGATGTTTGGAAGGCACGAGTTAAGCATATTGGCATTCCTAACCTCCCAATGATTCAGGAGTTTGTTGCTACATACAAGGAATGGAAGACGAAATGTGTCTCTTAGGCAGAACAAAGCAAATCTGGAGATTCCAATGTGCTATCCCAGTCATGATCTTGCTCATATAATATTTTTATTCAATTATTCAGTCTAGAATTATGTTTGAAAACTCTTCTTTTTAATCAGTTTCAAAAACTAAATCCTGATAAGGGTGAGAGTTTGTTTAACTCTAGGTTCAAACAACAATTATAAGGGCAAGCTATATATATGTTTGGTTAGAAACTTAAAAGGGGGATAGATAGGGAATAGAAATATTTTTTTTTGCTAAACTTTACGTTTACAATGTATGTGATGTTTGTCTCAATATATTTCATCTATGAATGAAAGGAAGAAATGATTGTTACAGACTTAAATCTGTGTGTTTAAGTGCATAAAATTGAGTTTCTATGCAAGCTCTTCTTTTTATGTGGTAATTTTTCTGTTGCTAGAAGACTCATCACATATGTTTTATCATTTATTGGTTCACAAGAATTTAGTGATACATATACATATATATATTTGATTATTATTAAAGATAGAATCTGTGCATTCTATCACTGAATGATTTCATAGGAAATAAAAGATATTGCATTCATAACATGGTGATGTGTGAATGTTAGTCTGCCTTAAATTCTTTCTAGTTAAAAGTGTATTCAAAAGTTAGAATAGTTCAAATTCATTGAAGATTTAAAAGGGAGCTGTACTTTAGTTTAGAGGGGAATTATTTTTTATAGTTCACCCAATTGTTATTTAACTTATTTGCTCTGAAAAATAAAGGGTTATAGAGTCAGAATAAAATATTATTAGATCAAGACAAATATGTTAACCAACACACATGGAGGGAAATTTAGAAATTTGTACTTACATTGAATTATAATAATGGTTAGGGTTAGGGTTAGGGTGAGATTTAGGGTTACGATTAGAATTGAGGTTAGGGTTAGGAATAGATTTGCAAATAGAATTAGGCTTAGGATTAGGGTTAGAATTATAATTAGAATTCAGGTTATAGCTTAAAGAAGGGTGACAATTAGAATGAGAATTAGTGTCAAAACTAGGGTTAAGGTTATAATAAGGGTTAAGGTTAGGATGAGATTTAGGGTTACGATTAGAATTAGGGTTAGGGTCAGGGTTATGGTTATGACTAGGGTCATAATTAGGGTTAGGGTTGGAATTGTAGTTAGGATTAGGGTTAGAATTATAATTAGATTTAGGGTTACAATTTGAAAAAGGGTTAGGGTGAGATTTAGGGTTACAATTAGAATTAGGGTTAGGCTTAGGGTTCAAATCCGTGTTAGAATTAAAATTATAGTTACAATCAATTTTATGAACTAGGGTTGTTTATAAGCTTATGATTAGGGCTAGAATTAGGGTCAAGCTTTATGTTAGGGGTACAATTACAAATAGGGTTAGAATTAGAATTAGGGTTAGTATTAGGGTTTGGGTTATTATTAGAATTAGGGTTAGAGTTCAACATTGAGATTACAATATTCCTTAAAAATAAGTACCCTAATTCTAACCACAACCATAAGATTACACTTAGCATTGTTTTATAAGCTCAAAACCCTCAATCTAACCATATTTATAAATGTAACCCTATTTAACATAATTCTAACCATAATTTTGGTCGTTACTCTAATAATAACACTAACCCTAATGGTAACCATAATCCCAACTCTAATTTGAACCCTAATTATATTTATAATCCTAACCCTAACCCTAACCTTAATCGTAACTCTAATTCTAACCATAATTCTACCCCTAATCCTAATTCTATTCCTAACCCTAACCTAATTGTAACCTTAATTCTAACCTAGATAGTAACCCTAACCTTAATTTTAATCCCTAACTCTAATCCTAAATATAATATATAATATAATTAGAATTAGAATTTTTATATAATATAATATATAATTTTAATGATTATATATAATATAATATTATATTATATTTAATAATTATTATAATATATTGTAATAATAATCAAATCTATATTATAATATAATATTATATGATTATAATAATTCATATAATTATATAATATAGTTAGAATTAGGTATGCTCCTATTTTTTAATCACTAATCCTAATATTAGGCCCCTTACTTTAGATATATTTTTAGTTTCTCCCAAGGAAACTATAGGCGGGCTCTATTCTTAACTAGTTATTAATAATTCTTTTTGCCATTGTATAGATGGAAATATTATAACAAAACACATTTGAAAAATAATTTTTCTTTAATCTAATTGGTAGAAAACTTTTACCTCATAAGGGCGATTAATGTGCATCCATTACAATAATGGCAGTAATATTGACTTATGGAAAGGAAGTAGCAGACTCAATCAACCTGTTCAAAAAAAATTGAACCATTATCTCATGTTGCTATCATTATTCTTTTTAACACCACTTCATGCAAGTCTTTTTGCAATGACAATTATTTTCAAATATTCAGTGCATAAATGGATATGAAGATATTGCCAATATTCACTTTGGCAAGTTTTGTGGAGAAAATGAAGGAAAGAAGGTGAAGTGACATTTGGCTTTGAAACAGTGATCTTATTTTGTGCAATACTCCGATACAAATATGGAGTGAATAAATTTTAATTCATCTCTGTTACTCAATTTCAGACTCCACTAAACAAAATTAAATTTTATTATTTAACCAAAATCAATGCATATGGTGTATGATGAAGTTGCCATGCGAATTAAAGGCATCTGTCCTCATTTCAGCTGGTTTTCTGGGTCCGTTACTCTTCTCTCAACTTTTGGAAGCAGGGGGGCGGGAGGCAACGTCTTTATATTTGGAATTATTTGACAGGGCTATTATATAATTCCTTGTGGATGTCAAAGGTTTTGTTTCCCTAAATGCCTTCTATATGGAAGGCCGAGCTACACAAAGCTCAGTACAACTTATTTGATCTGGTGCAAAAATAAGGCATGGAAATTAGGGATCTTCTCAACAAACTTTTCTTGTTTCAAAAAAGTAGCTTAGTCTAACAAGTTCTTTGAAATAATAGTTAGGTCCTTGACTCTATGGATCTTCTTACATCTGTTGCTCTTTTTCATTTGGTTCTTAGATTTCTCCACCTCATTAGCAAGCACAGAGCTCCTCACTTTCAATAGCTTAGAACTCCTCACTTTCGATAGCTTCAGGGACTTACATGATTTGTTTTATTGTCATTTCTCTTTAGGTAAAAAGGTAGCAAAAATATCCATATTGTAACGCCCTGCATGAACACCTTAGAGAACAACACATCTACGCTATGGAAAACGGAATAATTTTTTTTTAAATGAATAAAGTAACACATCACTACACACCATTAAACTATCAACTTGATACTCTATGATTTTCATGGTTGCATTACTTAACAAAACAATTAACATAATCTAACACACATCATAAATTAACATCAGAAGATCATTCTAAACCTATTGCATTAAATCAATAAACATTTACATCTCTATAACATCAGACAAATGATCATCAGGATCTAGTACATAGTTACAATTTCTCCTGACATATGAATACCACATTACATTGTTACATTATCATCTTCTGAATACATATGAATATGTAATGAATCATCTGATACACAGATAAGTAGATGAATACAATATCACTTACTTCATACCTGGTACAAGATCTGACGGCTGATACACAAGATACAACATCCTCGCACACGAACAATAGCAAGGAGTAAAACCAATGGATAAAAGCTCTTCCACCCGACCATGTGGAACCCTAAGGTCCACCCCCCGAGCTAGGAGTTAACATAAGGTTCCCACTACAACATACAGTCAAGTAGACCATAGACTATAAGGCAAGACAACACATAATTCCAACAACACAAGTCAATATTACAAACAACATAACAACACTTCCAGAGGCAAGCACATAATGAATGGGGAGAGTACAACATAGGGAATGCTAGACTGTAGTAGGGAGGAGTGTCATCACAAGGCTTGTCATGGGTTGTCCTAGTAAGCCTTCCTAGGCCCTGGCCCCCATCTTGGGTTGTCCTAGTAGCCTCTCCCGACTCCCGACCCCCATACAATGCTCATGCGAAATCAACATACCTTTCATGAGGACAAGGTAGTTGATCTTGCCATTCCAGGCCTTCTCATCTCATCTCAAGCCTAAATGAGCACTTGAGCCATGAGTGAGGCATCCACTTATCTTTATTTAGTGTGATTATCTACCCAACCCCCTAATTCATTATTTAGGTTATCACTGAGTTATCAAACTCCCACATGGGTTGTCCTGGATGCCACTTTGGGCTCTGGCCCCCATTGAGAGCCACTCCCCTACCTGCAACTAGAAAACCCCACTCAACAAGCATAGAAAACATAATCAGGACAATGAGGATACAAGAACCATGCAAGGAATCAACCATCTTGCACACAATTATCCTCATATCAACATGTGTATATAACAATGCAAGGAATTAACCATCTTGCATGTCATCTTAATCACAAGGACAACTAACAAAACATTGTCCATAGTAATACATAAACATTACTCCATTACTTTACTCGATGTCTCCCATTGTCTAACCCAACACAATATCTCAAACAATTAACTAAATCATAACATCCATGAAGAACCTTTCTACACATCATGATACATTCAGAATCTTTACATGCTTTCACAACACCAGAACCAATTTCCTTATACACAACAAAAGGTGACATAGCTTCATTGACTCAAGACTCTTATCGTCATGTTACATGACGTCAAACCACCTTGGCCTCTGGAATAAACCCTTGACAAGTAACACTTGGCCATTCATATACATTCCACTTACATTAAACAAATTCCAATTCACACTAAACTAATTGTATAATACCTTCAAATCAAAATTCTAATACGTTTTTTTGTATACCTAATCCTTAACCCATTATTCTATTTTATCTTATCAAAATGAAGAAAACATATTAAGAACTATGACAATTTAAATTAAATTTCATTAACCATTTATGTATAGTCACAATGTTTATCTTTTAATCAATTTAACAATGACAACATTATTATTATAAATTTCCAATTTTATTTGGCTAATAAACAATCAACTATACTTTTGAAATAATAAAATAATAATAATAATAATAATAATAATAATAATAATAATAATAATAATATATCAACTAATTATCTAATTTAATTACTCTTCGAAATATAAATATCTCAACGATCTGAACAATTACCATTCCTATTTTTTTTAAACCCTAATTCAACACAAAATACATATTAACTTCCTAAAGAATTTATTGGTAACATTTATTTACTCAACCATATGGTAAATAGAATCATAATCATATTATTAATAATATTATTATTACTTATAATAGTAATATTTACCATAGATCATTTGAATGGCAAATAATTTTCATCCAATGATAAGTAAGTATGTTATTTTATTGGCATTAGGGCTTAGATTTGACAAACAACCTAGACTGTCAAATAATTTCTAATTACAGTAGTTATCTATTTAATAAGGCCTTTACAATGCTATGGCCTAGTTAGTGTAAGTAAATTATAAAAAAAAACTAAATTTACATATCATCATAACCCTATGTAAATTCTGACAGCTATTTTAAAATCTCATCTTTCATATGATACAGTCCTCTATTTCAGTCCAGGTGAGAAAGCACTGCAGATCACATATGAATTTCAGCTTAGGGTATTTACAGCAACACTACTTGTTGACTGCCCAACTTATGTTCCCTTCTCAAACATCTATGTAGAAGTGGGCTAATGTGGCGAGTTTCAATGGTAAGGAAAATCGATGAAAGATAGAGGAATTGCCTGTGTCTGTTGCATTTGGAGTGCAGATAAAGCGAATGGAGCAGCCATATAGCCAACAAAGCAGGCAGAGCAATGAGAAAGGATAAGACAAAAGAGAGATTCAACAACGATGAAAGTGACCAAAGCCACGAGAGCTGCTAGACACAAATTACAGCATCAAATGTTTTTCCCAATATAAATCCTAAGAGATGGAATGCGTTAATTAGGTGATAGGCTTTTATATGCGAGCATAAACTACCTCACGCCGTGCTTTTTCTGGCCAGTATGGTAATTAACGCCAAAATATTGATGCCAAAAAAATGGTTTCTACCGGGAGGCTTTTCTTTACTTTTCTACGAAATTATTTTCCACTGCAAGAGCTTAGGTTTACGGCAAGACAAACTTCAGCAAATCGGATTTATCCTTAAAATCGATTGCTCAAGTATTTTCCCTAATTACACCTATTTATTTTGGATTGTTTTGCAGTTGATTTTTCTCAACACATTAAGAGCTTAGGAATGTTGTTTCAATCATATGGGAGAAGGTAGGTGATAAGTCTGTCTGATAACGCAATGTTAACTATTGTTCATTCACTTGGATTGGCATGTGTCTCCAAAATAATCTGGAAATGCTGTTGAATTTAATTTATTAGTAAAACCAGTTGGACATGCCACGATGTGAAGCTGCAATCTAAAGCCTGGTCCAATAGCATTTGATAGAAGTATAGATTCAGAAGACATCCGCAACAAGCCTTAAATTATCGAGCCTTCCCTGCCTTGCAAATCAGCGCTACCTATTCGTGAGCCAATCTGAATTTTGGCAAAATTATTAGTCCCTTCATTTTCATCATCCTTGTTGGCAGTGAGGCCACATTCTTACCTGGAATAATTGCACGCGGTGGTGGCACTGCAAAGCCCCTCGGAGGCCTTCCTTACAATGGGATCAGTAGAAATAATAATATATTTTGACAGAAACATTAAGTAATGATTGCAGGATCTGCGGAAAATGGATTCAAAGAAAAGGCTTCGGAAACATTTTTTTTTAGCAATGAAATCGATATGTATAACTCTAGATGGAAACTACCTTTGCCAGCATCCCTTAAATCGCCTTGAAATGGGAGCTTTAGAATAGAAATAAACATCCATCAACATAATCAGAGAATGAAATAATCTGTTATACTGGCCTTTCAACTTTAAAGCAAATGCACTCGGCAGGGCGAATTCGATTTGACAGAATTCAGAATATCCTGACTACATAATATACTAACAAAAATGATTTTTAATGAGTAGACATTTGAAAGGGATCAAGAACAAAAACAAAGCTCTGGTAGAGAAATGCGCAGATTAAGAATTTCATTAAAGAAACCCTAGATATTAAGCAAGATGAGAAAATGACATTCACACAATAAAAGAACCTGTTTACGCTGCAAGACCTCTCTCTGTTCTTCGCAGCTCCGTTCTCCTTCCTAGATCTCCAACTCTGCTTTTTCCTACCCCTTCTCTACTTCTCTCTGCTTATTTTATAGAATTCCCTACCCCCCGATTGTTTGTACTCCACCATTAGGGGATAAACACACGACCCAATGCCAACCGTCCAAGAAAAAAATAGCTTACTTTCATTTAATTTTTAATAACCTTACAATATACCCCTATTCTTTTATTTACTCAAGGGTAACTTTCATTTAATATAATACAACTTATAATTTTTACTTTATTTAATCATGTATTTACTTGGCCACATATATATACTTTCATGTTTATTTTATTAATAATAGAATAATTCCACAACTTATAATGCCACTTTATAACTAATTAATCTCCTTTATTATTTATTTTTATTTATTAATTATTTAATATATATTTGTTATATAACAACCAATAATTATTTATAAATCTATTTAATAATCATTAATCAAATTTGTCTATTTATATACCACAATTAACCAATCATAAACCATGCAATTATTCGACCATCAAGCATGCAGAGAAAGCAAGACGACAACCCACAGAGCCAAACGAAACTGAGAACAATGACTAGACGCAAAACTGAAGACTTATCCTCTACAAGGATGACGGATAACTAGGGAACCTTAAGCTAACTCCCATCAACAATTCCATTGGCTAGGGCATGCTCAGACCTGCTAGTTCAGGTGGAGTCGATGCCCGGTACCTGCATCCTGCAGCAAACCTCAAGGTTAAACATATATATATACAAACATGAAGTCATACACACAGTAAATAGAAATTGCAGCGTGGTAGGGTACTCGAACATGAGTAATGCGACACCATTTTGTTCACATAAATACATCAACAATTAAGTACTCAGTTGTCTACAAGAAAATTGAGCAATCAATAACAATAGGATCTAGTATAACAATTACTGTAAAGGCATCATAACCCTGATTAAATATCACATTAACTCAGAAATAACATTAATCCATTATATCAAATATGTCCATCAACTACGAAACATAAAATATCAATAATCCAATATCATCAATCGTCATCCTAGAAATAGGTCCATAAACAACTCAACGTAATAACAAAGAATCCATGTCCTGATATGTAATCCTACTAGGAAAACTATCAGTTTGACGGAAGCAAGGTGAGGGGCACTACACATATTCCAGCCATATTGAGAGCTTTTTCAGAACTAATGGTATTTAGGCAATTAAGCTATAAGGATTTTGGTTTGTAGAATATAAGTTAGCTAATCACATTCCAGTGTTTCAATAGCTTTAAGAAAAACTTTTAGGTACATGTATTCTCAGAAATAAAAATTCTAAAATGTTGCCCAGTGTAGTACTCTATTTGCCCTTGTTTTTCTCCATCTCTAGAAGCAAGCTGCATCTATTTTCCTTCGTTTTTATCATGGTTTGTTTGCTTCAAAATTAACAATTTGTATTTGACAAAGTTAACATGTAAACAAGAAACAATAATTATATTACAGATATGGGTCAGAGATTTCATTTTTACTTATTATTCTAGAAATCACCAAGTTATTTCTGCAGAACATATTCATTTACAATTATACTCTGATTTTTTTTTCAAACTTTACTAGCATTTTCTACAAGGGCATCATATTGAGCACATTATCCTGTAATAATTTGAAAAACAAATTACTTAAAGTACAAACATAATCTTTCTCAAGAAGTTTCTACATTCTTATTTATAAAAAATGTTTAAGAGAAAAATCAAAATCTACACTTACCCAAATGCTATGTTAGCATATATATATCAACTCAAAATAATTTAAAATAAAAAAAATCTAAAATAGATAAATATATATCAACTTAAAAAAAATACTTTAAAATGAAAAAAAATCTATAATAAAAGTTAAAAATAAAACCAAATCTACATCTTTACAAAGACCGTTTTATTTTCTAGGGAAAATATTAAAAGGATAGGCTTTGCTGTAGTCCGCTCAGATTTTTTCTAGGGAAAATATTAAAAGGATAGGCTTTGCTCCAGTCCGCTAAGATTTTCAAGGAAAAAACTAAAAAGAATTCTTTGGGGCAGTTTTTCCGTCACAGTTGCCTCAGAAACAACGATTGAAATGGAAACAATTGTTTCAGCTATTAAAACAATATGGGAAAAGGATAATATAGAATCTTTTCCTTACGAATTGAAAATAAGTTGTGGAAGAAAAGGAGGGCTCAAAATAAGTAGCCACTGCATAATGAAAAATATGCCATGTGGTTGCATATAATTCCTTCACTCTTTTTTTTTCTAAATTAAGATAGTTAAGATAATTTATTTTTATTAAAAAAGGCTACAAATTAAGATATAGAAAAATAAAATATTCATGGGGTCACTAGCTCTACAAATATCTCCTAAAAACAAAAACATTGAACAATGGCTGCTAGCCAAAATAAGCTAAACAACTGCATGGGAACATGCCCTAAGGAAAGATGACCACTAATTTGAGTCCCAAAACTCAAATTCCATCGCAAACTTCCTTCATGTGCATTAAAAATGAATGTTTATGTAAAATGTATAACCTAAAATCATCATAGTTGGGATCAGTAGTAAATCTCAACAAAAGCATGTACATCATACATAATACATACTTATTAAGGATTTGACATCTAAAGTGGCATTGTAGTGCCCCTCATTTTGGATTTTTGATAGACTGTTAGTTGGTCATTTACATTTAGACATTTCTGATAGACTATTAGTTGGTCATTTACATTTAGACATTATGACATATGTGGATGATGGATTACTCATTTATGCTCATTATGTTGTGGATTATGCATTTACTATTTCATGATTGATGATGATATTCATTTATGTTGATGACATTGTTGATGATATGATTAGTACATGATGCTTTTGATATGATCAGTTATGAGATAATTGATTATGTTGATCAGTTTTATCATGTTTCATGTGAATATCTCACGATATGATGTCTGGTTGTTTAGTTAATTTGATGTATTTATTTATCGTGGATATCTATGATGTGCCATGTGAAGGGACAGTGTAGTATTACTCATGATGAGCACTCTACTGCACTACGATTCCCTGTCATAGTTTGTTTGATTATATATATATATAGATATATGTTTGTATACAACACTTTGGTTTGATGTAGGGTTGCAGATACTAGGCATCGACTCCACCTAAATTGGCAGGTCTGAGCATGCCTTTATACCAATGGATATTATGGAAGGGAGATAACAAGAGGTTCCCTTTGTTAGTTAATATCCCCTATGGGGATGAGTTTCAGTTTCGGATTCCTTTTGTCAACATCTCAAAACATAATCTTAGCTTCTTGATGTTGAAGGAAAACTATGGTCTTCCTGAGCTGTCTATTGTGTTTGTTTAGCGTAAATCACATTAATTTTGCAGTTAAGAATTCCTAAATGAGCTGAAAATCTCTCATGAATCTTTGAAACAATTCAAATCCTTTTCTCTCTGTCAGGAACATTTATTTCTGTAGATTACAAACTTCATTAGTAAACTTTGAGATAGGCTATCATACAGCCCCTTAGGGGCATTCCCCAACCAGCTACAATGTTTAATGAAATTATCTTCAAACTTCCATTTTTAATTATCATAAAGTTGCTGGATATTGGTATTTAGAAGGTTTTTATCTATAGCAACTTGTTATTTTGTTACTCATAGGGTTTAGAAATACAAATATATTTAGTTTTTATTCTATAAATCTAAGATAGGAATACAATTAGATCATTTCCTGAAATTAAGTAAACCATAGAGTTTTAGAAAACAATAATATTTAGCAACGAATTTAGTTATTAGAAACTGATGTTCTATAGATTTCAAACACATTATTAATATTGGAACTAGAAATCTAATAATATAAATATAATCTTTCTAGTATACCTAAGCTAAGGACAAAGTGTAAAGAATATATTTTCTTTAATCACAATCGGTATCTACGAATTGAGTTTGTTAATATGTGGATATTGGATTATGTATCTTCTTAGGTTTTGTAGGAATAGACTTGAGATTTATAATTTAGAACTTGGTTTAAAATTTTTAGGTAGACTATTTAATTAGAGGGCAAATGTCCTGTTAGTTGTAGTGTAAACTTTGTCACTATTGTTTTTAACAAATAATTTTAGATGGTTTTAACTTATGTTACTAAATTTATTAATCTAAACAAAATTTATCTATTCTAGACGCTTCTCAATAGCTATCAAATTTCTTTTCAACCAAGATCAAAACAATAGTTAATATTTGTATGAAGATTTGTAGTAATAGGGTACTATAGTTCTTCTCTTTAAACTTGGGTTATGGGCAAATTTACTAAGTTGTTTTATGTTATATTGTTGTGTTTTTTTTCTCTAAGTTTATTATAGATAAAGTCTTAAATCTAGATTATTCGCAAACTATGAACTAGAGTTGTTAGTAGTTATTTTCTTTTATTTCAAGAAATTCAGGTTTAGGGATATGTGTAGGGCATCTATGAGATGGATGGTGATAGGTGTACTTGATCTTTTAGCTCCAGAGGCTTTTTGGTATTGTCTTGAGGTTATGGAGTGCCTTGATGCCTTATGTATGTATGTAGAAGATTCTCGAAATTAAGATTTGGTTATTGAAATTGAATTTTGTGATGATTCGATATGCAAGAGGATAGATGCCTTGCAGTGTTAATATATGCATGTCAAATTGGTTGTTTTTGTCTTATTAGCTAGGGGTACTAGTTGCATGTAGAAGAGTGGCTTTCATAGTGGAGCCGGTGCCCAAAGTGGCTACTTGGATAACCCTATGGAAGTTATAATTAAGTGATAACCTAATAATTAACCTAGGGGGAATTGGGTAGTTACTTCATTTAATAAGATAATTTGGATGCCTCACCTATACCTGTAGCGCTCTTTCAGGCTAAGGATGGGATGAGAAGGTCTGGTTGGCATAATCAACTTCATTGTCTTCATGAAAGGACCGTTGATACCACATGTGTCACCCTTTGGGGTCGGTGCCTAAAGAGAGGCTGCTAGGATAACCATAGAGTGGCACCGACATCTAGTGACAGATAGCCAGGATAACCCATGCTAGGACCATGCGATGACACTCTTCCTACTGCAACCTAGTTATCCCTCTTATGTTCATACTTGATTGTTTAGGTTGCCTCTGGAAGCATTGTCGAGCCATTCGTTGTTATTCCTGAGTCAGCGTTGTTGGGATTTTTGTTGGTCATTTATTTGTTCTCTTTGCCATCTTGACTGTTGTCTTTGTGGGACCTCATTGTTATCTCCTAGATCGGGGGTGGACCTCAAGATTCCACATGGTCAGGTGGTTGAGCTATATTCTATTGGTTTTTTGGCATCATGGATCGTGTGGCATATCTTTCCTATTTCATGTTTGCACCTGTTTCAGAAGACATATATTGTACTTTATGTATCCAGATTTGTGTATCAATGATATTCATTATGTAATCTTGATGTATCCAGAAAAGAAGAGCTTTGGTATCTATGTAATTATGTAACATGAACTTCTCTGTACTTGTAAACTTTATTGCAAAAGATGATGTATCTATCTGTGATGTAATAAAAGTTGTTAGCTGACTCTTTGACTAATGAGCTATGTGTGTTGATGAATATTGGTTAATTTCATTAATGCAGTTATGTTTCCCTAGAGATGTTAGTTTGGCTAGATAGTTAACTTGTTGTTATCAGTCTATGTTATATCTTATTATCATCACTTTTACTTTAAAAAAAAAAGAAAAAAATAGATTTTTGCCTTTTATTGCATAGTTGAACTTAATTCTCTAGGGTTACATGACAGGGCATTACATTTGGTATCAGAGCCAGGTTTAAACACTTGGTACTCTAGTTATGATTGAGCCCATTATGTTGACCTAGTGCTTAAACTCTGTAGATTAAATTCTTTCCCTTTTTAAGTATTCCTTGTCTTATGAATTGAAGTTGTCCTTGGTTATGTGCATGTGTGTAGGTAGATGCCTAGGGGTCAAGGTTGAGGTCGGGGTAGAGGTAGGGGACATGGAAGATGTGGTGGTGGTATACCTCCTCCTAGTTTCCCTTATGTGAGTGCTTGGGAAAATGGGGGTCAGAATGAAGTAAATCAGGGTCAGTCAGAGGGAGCTCAGTTGTGTCAATTTCTTGAGAAGGCCCTTGCCCATCTAGGTCCTCGGCAAGAGGTAGATCAGCCAGGAGGGAGGCAAGAAGTTGAACAACCAGAGGTAAGGGAAAGAGAAAGGTCACCTAGAAGGAGAGAGATGACAACAGAGCAAGAGGCTACCTTGGCTAGTCACATGAGAGATTATTTGAGGACACGTCCTCCCACTTTTGATGGTTCTAGTAGTAGTTTGGAGGTGGAGACCTGGTTGTTGGATTTGGGTAGGTGTTTTTCCATGCATCTGTATGGTAGTAACACCAAGGTGAGATGTGCTATCTTACATCTTAGAGGTTTTGCTTCTACTTGGTGGTGTTTGGAGGAACAAAACTTGCATTTGGACATTGGTACAGTTTCTTAGGAGTTGTTCTTGGAGAGGTTTAGATCTCATTTCCTGTTAGATCACTGGAAGTAGTGCCACGCAGATGAGTTCCATGAGTTGAGATAGATGGCCATATCAGTAGAGCAGTATGAGCATAGATTCTACGAGCTAAAGTAGTATGCAGGCATCGGCGATGATGAGGCTATGTTAGTGCAGCACTTCGCTAGGGGCTTAAAACCCTAAATTAGTGGAGGAGTTCATGTTTTTGAGCCTAAGACTATGTAGGTAATAGTCGAGAAGGTCCGTCTAGTAGAGGAGAATTTGACTATGGCTCTTGGAGGTCATACAGGTGTGCATATTGGTAGTGCACCTTTTGTAGGTTTCAAGTCTCATGGTGGTCATTCCTAGGTAGCAGGTTCTTCTAGAGGTCATCATGCACCCACGAAGAGTGGACAATAGCAGTAATAGTAGTATTCTCAGGCTAAACAAAAGAATTCTCAGCCTCAGTAGGGTAACAGATTCTAGAATAGAAAGAATTAGAGTTGGCAATGAGCTAGATGTGATCGTTTTGATCAACCAGCTCAGAGCACATAGTCTGCAGTGAGCAAAGGGAGTTATTAGCAGTCTATTGCTTTCCAAAGTGGCAAAGGATTTGGTAGAGGCACATGGTGTTTCTCTTGTGGCCAACAGGGCCATATAGCTAGGCAGTGTCCTCAAAAGAGTGCTTCAGGTTTTGGTCAGAGACTAGTAGCTTCAGAGCTGACTGTAGGTGATGTAGGCAGGTCTCATAGAGTATTTGCAATGGTTGATAACCGCTAGGCAGAGCATCAGGGCACCATTGTGGAGTCTTCTGGAGTGGTTCGAGGTATTGATTTTTCCATTCTTTTTTATTCTAGTGCTTCTGATTCGTTCATTTCTCCTTCTCTTGTTGAGCATTGTGGACTAGTGGCAGCAAAGTAGGATGTTAGGTGGTAGGTTGAATTAGCATCCAGGGCTAAGCTCACGGTAGAGTCTCTAGTGCATGGTTGTGAGTTGAGGATTGGTTCTCTATCTACCACAGCAGATCTCTGCATCCTACCCCTTGGTTCATATGATATAGTATTGGGTATGGATTGGTTAGATGCTCACTAGGAAGTGATAGATTGTCGGCATAAGTCAGTGAAGTGTGTCGATGATTCTACTAGACAGGTAGAGGTAGTTAGTATTCAGAGACCTATATCCTTACATATGATCTCTGCTATGCAGATGAAGAGATGTATGCATTAGGGTTGTCAGCTGTTTGTTCTGTTAGTTAATGACTTGGAGATGGAGGGGAGTCGAGAGACATCTCTTGATGATCACCCACTTCTTAGAGAGTATGCGGATGTTATTCCTAGTGACATTCTGGGGATGCCACCTAAGCGTGACAATGACTTCAGGATTGATCTTGTTCCTAGCGCAGAGCCCATTTCACGAGCTCTATATCAGATGACCACTTAGGAGCTCAAGGAGATTTGATTGTAGTTGGAGGAGTTGTTAGCCAAGGGATTCATTTGACCTAGTGTTTCTCCATGGGGAGCACCTGTGATCTTTGTGAAGAAGGATGGATCTCTTCGGCTATGTATAGACTATCGACAACTCAATAAGGTGACTGTGAAGAATAGGTACCCCTTGCCACGAATTGATGGTCTTTTTGACAAGATTAAGGGGGCTAGGTGTATTTGAAAATTGATCTTAAGTCAAGATATCATCGGTTGCATATCGTTGAGGCAGAGATACATAAGACAACATTTCATACCTGTTATGGAAATTATGAGTTTACTGTTGTACCATTCGAGTTGACGAATGCACCTTCTATGTTTATGAGCCTGATGAATGGTTTGTTTTGCACCTATCTTGATAGGTTTGTCCTTGTGTTTCTAGATGATATATTGATTTATTCAAGGACTATGGAGGAGCATTTGCGATAGGTTTTGCAGTGTCTGAGAGAAAATCAGCTTTATGCTAATTTGGCAAAATGTGAATTCTTTCAGAAAGAGGTGTGGTATTTGGGTCATGTCATTTATGGAGAAGGTATTAAAGTGGATTTGTCAAAGGTTCAAGCCATTATAGATTGTCTTGCACCTACTAATGTTTCTGAGGTTCACAGTTTTATGGGTTTGGCAGGCTATTACCGTCGGTTTGTTTAGGGTTTTTCGAGGATAACTCATCCCATTACTTCTGTTCAGAGGAAAGGGAAGAAGTTTGTTTGGTCAGAGCAGTGTCAAGTAGCCTTTCAGACTCTTAAGGAGTGGTTGACTAGTGCACCTATTTTAGAAGTTCCTCATCCTACCGCGGACTTTGCTATGTGTACAGATGCATATTTAGAGGGTTCAGGAGCAGTTTTGATGTCAGATGGTTGCGTGATTGCCTATGAGTCTCGCAAACTCAAGGATCACGAGTCGAGGGCATCAATTTGAGCTGTATAATGATCATCATAGTTTACAGTATATTTTTACGCAGCCAGACTTGAATGCAAGGTAGAGGTGATGGATGGAGTTCTTGTGCAAGTATGATTTTGAGTTGAAGTATAGCCAGGGTAAGGAGAATGTAGTGGTAGATGCTCTTAGTCGATAGAGACATGAGATTTCTTTAGTCACTCTTGTAGTAGATTTGAGAGGTCAGATTCTTGTAGCACTTCCTTCTGATAGCTAGTATCAGGAAGTGAAGGCAGAGGTTGAGTCAGGTAGACCCTTGGAGGGTAGATTTACAAGTTACTCTCTGGAGTCAAATGGTATTTTGTGACATTTGGGTCGTATTTATGTTCCTAGTTTAGGGGGCCTTTGTACCCTAATCATGTCAGAGGCACATCGAGCACCCTATTCATCTCATCCTGGTGTCAAGAAGATGCATGCAGATCTTTGTTAGCTATATTTTTGGAGTGGTATGAAGAGAGATATTGCTGATTTTGTGTTGAGGTGTCTTGAGTGTTAGAGAGTGAAGGTGGAGAACCAGCATCTTGTAGGTCTTTTGCAGCTGCATCTTGTCCCAGAATGGAAATGGGACATCATTTCTTTAGACTTCATAGTTAGATTACCTATATCCTCCCATCATCATGATGCTAGTATGGTCACTGTGAACTGGTTGACAAAAGTAGCTCACTTTTCTTCTGTTTGATCATCATATAATGCTTCTTCTATGGCCAGAGTATTCATGGAGTACATAGTCAAATTGCATGGGATTCCTCGCAGGATCATTTCCAATAGGGATCCAGTGTTCACTTAAGCTCTTTGGAATCCTTACAGCATGCTTTGGGGACTTAGTTGAACTTTCGTTTAGCTTACCATCTGGAGACTAATGGGCAGACCAAGAGGGTTAATCAAGTCCTTGAGGATATGCTTGGGATGCATGTTATGGATTAGCAGAGCCTTTGGGAGGACTATTTATATCTAGTGGAGTTTGTATATAATAATGGTTATCACAGCTCTATCGGTATGTCTCCATTTCAGGCTTTGTATGGTCATCCTTGTCAGACCCCACTGAGTTGGGATCGCCTTGAGGATAGAGTTCTCCTAGGGCCAGATATGCTTAGGGAGATGGAGAAGTAGGTTGAGTGGATTAGCGAGCATTTGGTGGCAGTGCATGATAGACAAAAGAGGTATGTAGATGCTCATAGAGTTGACTGATAGTTTTTGGTTGGTGATCGAGTGTTCTTGTGGGTACATCCACGAAAGAGTCTGATCCATTATGGAAAATGCTCTAAGCTCACACCACGCTTTGTTGGTCCATTTGAGGTGTTAGAGAGGATCGATCCTGTCACTTATTGTCTTGCTTTGCCGCCTAGTTTATCATGCATCCATGATGTGTTTCATGTTTCTGTACTCAGACCTTATTATCCATATATTGCTTATGTTCTAGATTGGAATGCTCTACAGGTAGAGGACGAGCAACTAGCTTTGGAGCCCATAGGCATTTTGCAGCACCGAAGACTCGTCCTCAAGGGCAGAGACATGGAGCAGGCTAGGATCCAGTGGGATCCTAATGATGAGACTTCTTCTACATGGGAGGATGCACCCAGGATGCGGGAGTTATATCCATACTTGTTTGTAGGCTTACAAGAGTAAGCCTGATTCTGGGGGGAGGATGTGGTGCCCCTCATTTTTGCTTTTTGACAAACTATTAGTTGTTCCTTTACATTTAGGCATTATGACATATCTGGATGATGGATTACTCATTTCTGCTCATTTATGCTCATTATGTTGTGGATTATGGATTTACTGTTTGATGATTGATGATGATATTCATTTATGTTGATGACATTGTTGATGATATGATTAGAACATGATGCTTTTGATATGATCAGTTATGGGATAGTTGATTATTTAGATTAGTTTCATCATGTTTCAGGTGATTCTCTGATGACATGATGTCTAGTTGTTTATTTAATGATGTATTTGTTTATCGTGGATATCTGTGATGTGCCATGTGAAGGGATAGTGTACTATTACTCATGCTAAGCACTCTACTATGCTACGATTCCCTGTCACAGTTTGTTTGATTATATATATATATATATATATATATATATATATATATATATGTTTGTATACAACACTTTAGTTTGCTGTAGGATTGCAGGTACCAGGCATCGACTCCACCTGAATTGGCAGGTCTGAGCATGCCTTTATACCAATGGATATTGTGGAAGGGAGCTAATAGGAGGTTCCCTCTGTCAGTCAATATCCCCTTTGGGGATGAGTTTCAGTTTTGGATTTCTTCTCTCGGCATCTCAAAACATAATCTTAGCAACTTCCAAAAAGGCCGTTCATCTTCCATCTGGCATCGTGTATCAGAACATTGTCTGGTAAAATCGACTGAGGCATTTTTTTAGATATCATAAGAAAATTCATTTTGTGGATTCCTAGAATCATTGAGCTTCATTGGCGAATGACCTCATCTGAGGCATTTTGTCCAACAATTTAAATCCTTTTTGGTAACTCTAATAATAATGTTTAAACTTTTAAATGCTATCTATAAAATTATACCTAGATATTTGAATCTCCTGTTGCAAGATATCTCTATGCAATAGCTTTATTTTCTTCAACCAGTGAATTCACTTGGAACATCCTTGGCAAACTCCCACCATCGACGATGGGTTAAAACAAACTATTAACTAGTAATCATCATTGTTTCTTGATGTTGAAGGAAAACTATGGTCTTCTTGAGCCGTCGATTTTATTTGTTTAGCCTAAATCATATTAATTCTCCAGTTAAGAATTCCTAAATGAGCTAAAAATATCTCATGAATCTTTGAAACAATTTGAATCATTTTCTCTCTGTCAAGAACATTTATTTCTATAGATTACAAACTTCATTAGCAAACTTTGAGAGAGGCTGGCATACAACCCCTTAGGGGCGTTCTCTAACCAGCTGCAATGCATAATGAAATTATCTTCAAACTTCTATTTATACTCATCATAAAGTTGCTGGATATTGGTATTTAGATGGTTTTTATCTATAGCAACTTGTTATTTTGTTACTCATAGGGTTTAGAAATACAAATATATTTATTTGTTATTCTATAAATCTAAGATAGGAATACAATTAGATCATTTCCTGAAATTAAGTAAACCATAGACTTTTAGAAAACAATAATATTTAGCAATGAATTTAGTTATTAGAAACTGATGTTGTATAGATTTCAAATGCATTGTTAATATCAGAACTAATAATATAAATATAATCTTTCTAGTATACCTAAGCTAATGCTGAAGTGTAGTGAATATCTTTTCTTT
The DNA here is from genome assembly GCA_027924645.1 of Cunninghamia lanceolata. Classification (NCBI taxonomy): domain Eukaryota; kingdom Viridiplantae; phylum Streptophyta; class Pinopsida; order Cupressales; family Cupressaceae; genus Cunninghamia; species Cunninghamia lanceolata. The sequence continues at coordinate 6,037,747 of BSBN01001164.1, read as the reverse complement.
TATCCCCATCGATATCTACAAATTGAGTTTGTTAATATGTGTATATTGGATCATGTATCTTCTTAGGTTTAGTAGGAATAGACTTGTAATTTTATAATTTAGAACTTGGTTTTAAATCATTAGGTAGACTATTTAATTAGAGGGCAGACGTCCTGTTAGTTATAGTGGAAACTTTATCACTATTGTTTTTAACAAATAATTTTAGATGGTTTTAACTTATGTTATGAAATTTATTAATCTAAATAAAATTTATCTATTCTGGATGCTTCTCAATAGCTATCAAATTTCTTTTCAACCAAGATCAAAACAATAGTTAAGATTTATATGAAGATTTGTAGTAATAGGGTACTATAGTTCTTCTCTTTAAACTTGGGTTATGGGCAAATTTATGTAAGTTGTTTTATGTTATATTGTTGTGTTGTTTTTCTTTGAGTTTATTATACATAAAGTTTTAAATCTAGATTATTGGCAAACTATGAACTAGAGTTCTTAGTATTTATTCTATTTTATTTCAAGAAATTCAGGTTTAGGGATATGTGTAGGCCATCTATGAGATGGATGGTGATAGGTGTACTTGATCTTTTAGCTCCAGAGGCTTTTTGGTATTATCTTGAGGTTATGGAGTACCTTGATGCCTTATGTATGTATGTGGAAGATTGTTGAAATTAAGCTTTGGTTATTGAAATTGAATTTTGTGATGATTCAGTATGCAAGAGGATAGATGCCTTGCAGTGTCAATGTATGCATGTCAAATTGGTAGTTTATGTTTGATTGGCTAGGGGTACTAGTTGCATGTAGATGAGTGGCTTTCATAGTAGGTCCAATGACCAAAGTGGCTACCTGGATAACCTTATGGAAGTTATAATTAAGTGATAACCTAATAATTAACCTAGGGGGAATTAGGTAGTTAATTCATTTAATAAGATAATTTGCATGCCTCACCTATACCTATAGTGCTCTTTTAGGCTAAGGATGGGATGAGAAGGCCTGGTTGGCATAATCAACTTCCTTGTCTTCATGAAAGGACAGTTGATACCGCATGTGTCACCATATGGGTCCGGTGCCTAGAGAGAGGCTGCCAGGATAGCCATAGATGGGGGCCAGCGTCTAGTGAGAGACAACAGGATATCCCATGCTAGGACCATGCAATGACACTCTTCCTACTGCAACCTAGTTATCCCTCTTATGTTCATACTTGATTGTTCAGGTTGCCTCTGGAAGCATTGTTGAGCTATCGTTGTTATTCCTGAGTCGGTGTTATTTGGATTTATTGTTGGTCATTCATCTATTATCTTTGTCATCTTAACTGCTATCTTTGTGGGACCTCATTGTTATGTCCTATATTAGGGGGTGGACCTCAGGATTCCACATGGTCAGGTGGTTGAGCTATATTCTATTGGTTTTCTGGCATCATGGATCATGTCGCATATCTTTCCTATTTCATGTTTGCACCTGTTCCAGAAGACATATATTGTACTTTATGTATTCAAATTTGTGTATTAATGATATTCATTATGTAATCTTGATGTATCCAGAAAAGAAGAGAATTGGTATCTATGTAATTATGTAACATGAACTGCTTTGTACTTGTAAACTTTATTGTAAAAGATGATGTATCTATCTATGATGTAATAAAAGTTGTTAGCCGACTCTTTGACTAATGAGCTCTATGTGTTGATGAATATTGGTTAATTTTATTAATGCAGTTATGTTTCCCTAGAGATGTTAGTTTGGCTATATAGTTAACTTCTTGTTATCAGTCTATGTTATATCTTGTTATCATCACTTTTAATTTTTTAAAAAAGAAAAAAAATCCATCTTTTATTGCATAGTTGAACTGAACTCTCTAGGGTTGCATGACGGGGCATTACAGGCATGGAATGACAAAGAACTTCAACACTGGAAAATCCACCAAGAAATTTTTAGAAAAATTAAAGACAAAATCCACTCTTAAATTGTGTTTTAGATTCTCCAAGTGAAACAATATGTACACGTCATTCTTAAACTATCTTTTAGAATTTAGAATTTCCATTTAACTCATAGTATTTGCTCAAACATATAGATCAAGAAAACATTATTCATTACACTAATATAGATTGTGGAAATATTGCATCTCTTCTATTTTAAATTATCAATAACAAAGACATCAAACACAAAACTACACTTTTCATTTTGTGGAGTGTAGACTTGGGCATTAAAGAACACACCTTAGTTAATCCCAAACAAGAAATTACATATAAGAGAACTTTTTACATGGCTTGAGATCATATGGAAAGAATTTCCCCAAATTTGAGTTGCTCTATATCTCACTTTTTTTAACCTTACACTTTTCAAATTTTAATTTTGGTGAACATAAAAGTAGACTTAAACATCAAAGAACACACCTTAGTTAATCCCAAACAAGAAATTCCATATAAGAGAACTTTTCACATGGCTTGAGATCATATGGAAAGAATTTCCCCAAATCCAAGTTGCTCTATCATCTTTCACAATTTTTTAATGTGACACTTTTTAGTCTTTACTTTTGGAGAGGTTTATTTTATTTGGGTTCACTCTTTAAATATTATAAGATTTTTATTACAATATTTTATTGAATAAGGCTTTTGGCTTGTTTACTCTATTTTTATTTCTGTGAATTAAGAATAGCTAAATAGTTAAAATAGTCTTCCAAGCATCACCTACAAGCATGTATTACATATACATTGATACTCTGTACAATTATAATCATAATCATTATTATTTCAAGATGTGTTGTTATTTGTATTGTAAAAAATCACCTACTTTGCAATTTCCATTTTACCCCATGACATTAAATGTGATAAAATGTACTAGGTAGAAATCTAACATTAAATTTTTAGCATTCGGTGCAAATATTACAATACTGTCAACTCTAACTTAAACCAAAAAAATGACAAATTTCAAGATTATTATAAAGCTATTATATTATCAACATTGTTTCTAAAACTAAGCAAACACAAAAAATTAAAATACGACTATTCACAAACATCTCAGCAAAAACTGCGCTGCTCTGTAGCTCTTGTTTTAGTTTGGTTGCTGAAAATGAATTAAAAGTTTTCCTTAGCTTTGTCTTAATAAATTTAAGAATATTTGTTGTTGTTGTACCATTGATTTTTGAGGATTTTTGTGAAACACATATGTTAGACATGTTTTTTTTTAAGATTTGCTTGAAAGGGGCTTCTCTTTGAAAAAAATGGCAAGGTGATTTGTTTGTTCTTTGAAATAGATAATATATATGAAAGAAGTATGTAGAGGTAATAGACTTTACTTTTTATATATTTTTTTGAATCTTTGGTATTTCTACAGATAAATCTTTCATATTGTGAATATTTTAATTCATGTTCCTTTGCGTATCTTACATTGGAATTGGTGGTATTTCTGCAAATACATATTTCATATTGTGTAATATTTTGAATCATGTTCATTATCAAATCTTACATTGGAATATATGGTGTTTCTATAGGTAAATCTTTCATATTGTCCACTCTCAAATGTTGGATTATCAGTAATGGCAAACCTTCCTTGCTTATAGAACATGAAGTTGGTTCATTTGAGGAATGTAACTGTCAATGGCTTTGTTTCTATTCTATAGGCTTGCAAGAGTTTAAAGAAACTAAATCTTCTTGAATTCTTCTTGAATCTTTTTTTAAATTTGCATGTTGATCACATAATATTGCATGTCTATTAAAACTAAAAAATAATGGTTAATGCTGGGTAGGAATTGTCCTTTTATTATTGCATGTCATTTTCAAAAAATGGTGGTTTTTGCAAGTTAAATTTATATGCCAGATCTAAAGGAAAAATCCATGACTATGTTGTTTCATATTTCTCTAGCTAGCTAAACACCTCCTTTTCTTGTAGCCAAAAGTTTTGGTTCGGTATGAGGTAGACATGAATCACTATGTGGGAAAGAAATGTGATGCAGAGGCATCCACACTAACACCTTAACATATAGCATGGATGTCCGCAACCCTTCATCATCATCATCATATTTCCCTTAACACTGTCAGCATCATCATATTTACTCTGCCGACCGATATCCTCCTGCAGACAAGCCTTCGCCCTTTCGCATGTCAGCAGCATCATCATATCCGACTATCGGCAGCATCATCACATTCGGCAAGCGCAAACATCCTCCTGATGTTCACTGTTCACCTTACCGCCAAACACTATCTTCATCATCATGATGTTCAACATCATGTTCATCAGCAGGATATAGAACATCCGGTTCCCCCCATATATCCTGATGATGATACTCAACTTCACACACCTTTCCTTCGATGCTTACATCACCCCGATATCCTGATGATAATTATCCTGATGACGATGACGTCATATGCAGCTCCTTCAATATCCCGCTGCCCCGATATCCTGATGACGATTATCCTGATGACGATGACGTCATATGCAGTTCCTTCAATATCTTGCTGTCGGCCAAACTTAACCTTATCGGCCCGCGAAGGAATTGATCTTCTACCCTATGCCGATACGCTCCTCCTCGGCAACACCTGATGATGATCACCCCAACACACATTCACTTCATGCAATCGACTGCATCATGCTCGTCTCCCCCTATTCGGATGACGCCCGAACTAACTGCAGGATATACACAGAAATATCCTGATGATGCCGTTGTGATGGCTTTTTCCAACCTTAGCGAATTTTGATCTGCCGAACCTCCTGGGATGACCCGATCTACTTTCAGGGTGATCTTCCAAACTCTAACTATCAGCTCGACGTAGCACATACCCATGCTAGGGTTCTTCAACACCTCTCGACGATGATCCTACACACCTGCATGCAAACAGAAAGCAAACTAAAACCTAACCTACTGTACACAGCCATTCCACCGATTCGACGAATCAACCGGTGGAATGGATCAGCGAATCCATGTACCCACCAAAACAGCAAATCAATTTCACAATGGAGATCAAACAGAAAATGAACACAAACAGGATCTTTATTGATTTCAAAAGATGCAAATACAATGTTTAGTCTCTCCCTGCAATCTAACTTCTTTGCTCAATGCAATACTCTCGATCATCTAAAACCAACCGATCCTCATGCATAAATAGGATCTCCTGCGAGTACTACCGACCCGACTCCAAGCGGCTGGGAACTCTCCAGGCGGCTAGGAGGATCCAACCGAGCATACAGCATAACAGCTGTCCTAACAAACTAGCTAAAAATAGTAAAGTATGGTCAACATGACCTTATTACATGCATTGGTCTTATAAGACCTTCTTGAAAACATTAACCAGACTCAAAACAAACTAACTGCCTCATGGAGGCCAGCTGTCAGGTAGGTGCTCCTGCACCATACTCCCCAACAGAAAAGAACTCATGTCCCATGAGTTTAGTTGTGGAAGTGCTCCACCTTTACACTTTGCCTTGGCAGTGTTATGCCCTGTTCCAGCTTTATCCTCTGCTGGCTCTTGGCTGCTCCAAGACTTCTGAACTGTAACTTGCTTTCCTGCAAGTAAATCCTCATGCCTTTCAATGTAGGCCCTTCTCTCACATACCTTGTGTTTGTCAGGTTGTCTGACCAGAACCTCTGTCTGAACTGCCTCTTTAACTTCTGCAATGTCCAACTCAGTCTTTCTTTCAACCTTTATAGGACAAACAATAGTCCCAACTATGACAACATCCTTGTTATTCCTCTCAACTGGTTGCTGTTTGCACACCTGTTTCTGAACTTGCTGCTGACCTCTGTCAGTCACAACTAAAACTTTCTTCAACCTGTTGTCTTTAACAACTCCTTTCCCTGCAGTGTCCTCAACTGCCTTTATACCTGCTCCTATAGGCTTCTGCACAAATTCCTTCTTTCCCACTAAAATAATTTTGGCTGCCCCCTGTGCTGCAGCTGCTTCCTGTAATGGCATCAACATAATAGTCTTCCCATCTTTCTTGATGGTGTAGGTATTAGCATACCCATCATACAGTACCCTCCTATCAAATTGCCATGGTCTACCCAATAATAGGTGACAACATTCCATGGGCAAAATGTCACACAAAACTCTATCATGATATGCTCCAATATGAAAATCAACATATGCCTGTTTATAGACAAAAAGTGATTGACTATCACTCACCCAAGAAGCCTTGTAAGGGTGATGGTGTGGAATCCTTTCCAAATTCAGTTTATCCACCATTTCCTGAGATACCATGTTATCTGTTGAACCAGTATCAATGACAACCTTACATACTTTACCTTTGCTCTTGCATGTGGTCTTGAAAAGAGCTCTTCTTTGCATCATATCCCTTGATGCCTGCAAACTAATTCTCCTTAGCATCAATGCTTCTCCCTCCTCAGGATATGCATAATTGTTAGGATCTCTATCTTTTTTATAAGTGTTTGAACTTTGCACACTTTGCTCTACTTTCTCTTCTTGCACAAGTTGCACTCTCTTGTCATTCATTCTATCATCTCTGGATGATGAACCTTTATTTTCTGGACATTTGAAAATGGATGACCAAACTCACCACAGGTGTAACACTTTGCTGAAAATGTAGTAGAACCTCTACCACTTCCAAATCTGCCTCTATTACCTTTCCATCCACCTCTGAAATCAGACTGTCCCTATCCTTTACCAGTGTCTTCTTGATCCTCATTGGTTTGCCTTGTTGTAGGGGCTAATCCTCTTCCCCTCATATTGCTGCCTCTTCCTCTCATGGACTTATCTTGTCTCCTATTCATCTTTTCTTCAATCCTGATTGCCATTTGGTAACAATCCTCCACATTCTTAGGGTTAGCTAAAACTAACTCATCCTGTATGTTCAATCTCAAACCAGCCAAGTACCTAGCCACCTTTTCTACCTCATTCTCATGATGACCAGATCTCATACTCAACTTATAAAACTCCTCAGTATATGCCTTCACATCCATTTCCTTCTGCCTTAAAAATTGCAGCTTCTTAAACATCAGAATCTCATAATCCCTAGGCAAGAATTTACCTTTGATCCTTGCTACCATCTTATCCCATGAAGTGATCTTTGACTTCCCTTGTTTCCTTCTCTCGGATTGTACATAATCCCACCATACCAAAGCATGACCTCCTTACTTGGTCTTTGCAATCTTTACCTTCTGATCCTCAGCAACATCTTCACATTCAAAGTGATTATCAAGTGCAGCAATCCAATCCAGTAACTCATCTTCATTCAAACTTCCATTATACTTGGAAACATCAACCTTTACCTTAGGTTTATCACTCTGCACTGCCTTTAAAAGTTTTGCAAATTTCTGCTCTTCAGCATCCAGATCTTCAGCTACCTCTTCATACTCTTCAATAGCATCTTCATCTTCTTCAGACTCACTGTCTTCCACTTCCCTCTTTTTGTTCTTTTCCAGGGCTACAAGCCTGGCTTGAAGTGCTTCAGCAAGCTCCTTCATCTTCCTCATCTCTCTGGCATGTTTTTCCTTCATCTCCTGCAATTCCCTTGCAGTACCACTACCTTTCGGAGGCATTTTGTCAACCTCTCACAACTCTACCTCTGTCCTTTCAGTGACAGACTCAACTCTACCTCTACCCTTTCGGTGACAGAATCAACACACAACAGCCTAGACCTTTTGCTGAGCTCTGATACCACTATGATGCAGAGGCATCCACACTAACACCTTAACATATAGCATGGATGTCCGCAACCCTTCATCATCATCATCATATTTCCCTTAACACTGTCAGCATCATCATATTTACTCTGCCGACCGATATCCTCCTGCAGACAAGCCTTCGCCCTTTCGCATGTCAGCAGCATCATCATATCTGACTATCAGCAGCATCATCACATTCGGCAAGCGCAAACATCCTCCTGATGTTCACTGTTCACCTTACCGCCAAACACTATCTTCATCATCATGATGTTCAACATCATGTTCATCAGCAGGATATAGAACATCCGGTTCCCCCCATATATCCTGATGATGATACTCAACTTCACGCACCTTTCCTTCGATGCTTACGTCACCCCGATATCCTGATGACGATTATCCTGATGACGATGACATCATATGCAGCTCCTTCAATATCCCGCTGCCCCGATATCCTGATGACGATTATCCTGATGATGATGATGTCATATGCAGTTCCTTCAATATCCTGCTGTCGGCCAAACTTAACCTTATCGGCCCGCGAAGGAATTGATCTTCTACCCTATGCCGATATGCTCCTCCTCGGCAACACCTGATGATGATCACCCCAACACACATTCACTTCATGCAATCGACTGCATCATGCTCATCTCCCCCTATTCGGATGACGCCCGAACTAACTACAGGATATACACAGAAATATCCTGATGATGCCGTTGTGATGGCTTTTTCCAACCTTAGCGAATTTCGATCCGCCGAACCTCCTAGGATGACCCGATCTACTTTCAGGGTGATCTTCCAAACTCTAACTATCAGCTCGACCTAGCACATACCCATGCTAGGGTTCTTCAACACCTCTCGACGACGATCCTGCACACCTGCATGCAAATAGAAAGCAAACTAAAACCTAACCTACTGTACACAGCCATTCCACCGATTCGACGAATCAACTGGTGGAATGGATCAGCGAATCCATGTACCCACCAAAACAGCAAATCGATTTCACAATGGAGATCAAACAGAAAATGAACACAAACAGGATCTTTATTGATTTCAAAAGATGCAAATACAATGTTCAGTCTCTCCCTGCAATCTAACTTCTCTGCTCAATGCAATACTCTCGATCATCTAAAACCAACTGATCCTCATGCATAAATAGGATCTCCTGCGAGCACTACCGACCCGACTCCAAGCGGCTGGGAACTCTCCAGGCGGCTGGGAGGATCCAACCGAGCATACAGCATAATAGCTGTCCTAACAAACTAGCTAAAAATAGTAAAGTATGGTCAACATGACCTTATTACATGCATTGGTCTTATAAGACCTTCTTGAAAACATTAACCAGACTCAAAACAAACTAACTGCCTCATGGAGGCCAGCTGTCAGGTAGGTGCTCCTGCACCAAAATGCATGCAAGTAAAAAGGTAGGTCTGCATGTCAATGACTTAAGGATCTTTTTCTCTTTCAATTCTTCAATCTATATAGTGATAATTCTTCAATCTAGATAATTAGTTTTTTTTACAAGAGAAAATAAAAATGCATAAACACAGAGCTTGCAATGCCATGCAAAAATTTGCATCATGAGTGAGTAAATATAGATCAATGAGAAGGCACATATCATAAATATGAAATGAAACTTCTAAATACCTAGAAAAGGAGGGAGTTACTCCTTTGGAAGATGCTCACAACTTATATCATGACTCACTCATAATAAACTAAGTTAGATAAACACAAGTGTAGGAAAAAACATAACACCTAAGTGAAATGAAACTAAAGAAAACTACATTAACACCACCATAAGTCCATATTAGGTGGGGAAAGATGGGTTCTAGTAGATCAACCTATATTAGGTACCCATGTATATATAAATCAACCCCATAGGGAAGAAGCCTCTAGGAAAAGAGAGACAAGGCCCCAAAAGTAGAGTGAAAAAGACAATAGGTATTGTGAAGGGTGAAATGTGGATTAATCAAATAACAATAATAAACCCAATACATCAGGGAAATATGAAGATAAAAGGCTTTAAAATAAGAACAAGATGATACTTACAACCTTTACCTTATGCCTTCCATTATTCACCTATTTGTTGTTGATCTTGATAATAATGAAGCCCTCAGAAGCTTATGCTCCCTTGCTTGTTGAAGATGACAAGAATAGAATGGCTATGATACTTTGTGTGATTGAAGATGAGCTTCAACACACTAATGAAATGGATGATAGTGAAGTGTTGTGGAGATAGGGGTGCCAAAGGCACACTAGTGTTTCTGTGACATAAGTTTACTCAAGTGATGGATTATTATTAAATGAAGAAGAAGAGGGTTGTATTTATAGAGTTGTGTAGAAGAAGATCAATGGTTGAGAAGAAATAAGAAGATCAACGGAGGAGAATGGTTGAGGAATGTGCAACGAATAGAAGAAGGGCATGTGTCATTCAAAAAGAAGTTATGTTGAGTTAACTGCTTTGTTGATGAGGATGAGTTTTGTTTTTCTTAAATTAGAATTTATTTTTCTAATTTAAGAGCAAAATTGCTTTAACTCAGCTTTTTCTTTTTGTATGACAAGAAGAATATATTTTTAGAAGATAAGAAAGATTTTTGAAAATAAGAAAGCATAATTAAATAAATAGATTTATTTAATTATTTATAGACAATTTGGAGGAAAATAAAATATTAAATATATTTTATTTTGTGGAGATTTAAGATTTTATTTAAATAAAATTGCATTTTATTTAAATTTGGAAGAATAAAATATTTTAAGTAAATAATTAAAATTATTTAATTATTTAGAAGAATGAAGTTGATGTAGATGAATTTAATTAATTAAATAAATGTAATTTATTTAATAATATGAGAGGAGATGAATCAAATAAATAAATAAATTTACTTATTTATTGATAGAGGAATGTGAAGATGAAATAAATATTTAAAATATTTTTTTAAGTAGGGTCATGTCATTTTTAGGTGTACATATTTTGCCCCTCTTTGATGCGATGTGTTTTATCACGTTGTTTCAAAGAATAAGAATTTTTGACAATGATACATGCCCCAGTTTGCCCCTGGCACAAGTTTAACGATAGGATGCCCCCTCAAGAGATTAGACGGGAAGAAGGTAGAAGGCGTGAGACGGACAATCTCACGATGAGATAGGTTGACAGGAGAAGAAATGGTTGGATGCAGAAGAAAGAGGTGAATGATATGCGATGCAAGATAAAATGATAACACACACAAGCAAGTAAGAAAGTATGTACAAATGATACAAGAATAGGCAAGGTATTGCCTCGGTCAAGTGGTAAACCAATGATATAGATTGATGATGTCTGGTGTCAGGAATGAAACATGTTTTATAAGACTCTGGGTCTGGTTTTGACAATGCAACAACCTATCTAAGACATTTGATGTGATAACAATATACGACAGTGTTGTCATGGCAGGGAATGATATATCCCTAGAGCAACACGAAGGATAGTTATGACTGATTGTGATGGTTTATGACAAGATTAGGATCAAGACCACTGATTGTGATTGGATCATTTGACAAGATTGTCTTGACTCAATTGGTATGGATTAAGGATAGACTTGCATTTTGATCACTGCTCAGTTTGACAGCTAGAACTATTGACGAGAGATATCAAGACAGATAGAAATTTGATTGAAGGACTGATAAGCTGCTACAGGATTTTCTTATTGCATGGAATATGGATATGGATATAGATATGGACACGGATATGAGATGTAATAGGATAAGTTATGGATATGGATATTTGTCATCTTGATATAGCAAGTATTTTGAAGTGCTTATTTCATCATTGGGCTTTTTTATGTTGTAAGAAAATACAAGCATCTAGGTATAATTAAACAGAGATGACCTAAGTATTACTTACATGGATTTTGATATAGCAAGTTAATACAAGCATCTAGTCAAACTTGAATCTAGATGACCTGAGTACTTCTTGCATTTCAATAGACAAGGATTGCCCCTTTTCATGGTCAGACCTCCGAAGTCCTCGATGATCTTTTGTTGATCATGTCGTTAGACAGAAGTCATCACATTACTAAAGTTTGATCCACAAACAGTAGAAAAAGAAAAAGATTATGCCCCCATCATAGCATCTCTAGCTTTTGGCATCCTTGAATAGCATTGGAAGACATAATGACCAAAATCCAAGACTTTGTAAGTTACCGTGTTCATAAAACATTCTTGCATTAGATGTGTCTTTTTGCCATAATTGATATAGAGTCAGTTTGAGTGTTTCGGTATGGTGCTCTGTTTTTGACAGGTTGATGTTTTTGTGTCAAGATTTTTGTTTTTGGGAAGCTTGGTTTGCTGCACGTGCTTGTCTAGTGAAAGGTGCAGACGCGGACGGATAGAGGGACAGACGACAAGACATGGGATGGAAGGGAAGCGGAGCCTCGGGGGTGCATTGATAATGGCCTTGCCTACATGACGACGCAGAGGCAACGTAGTTCGAGGTGAACTTTGATGGACCTAAGATATGGATCGGATGAGACACGATATGGAACAAATACGGATCAGACATGGAATAGACATGGATCAGACAACCCTGGTGACAAAGGCTATGCTAGTCTGACACCGTGGATAGGATACTGGATAAGAATTTTGGATAGCCTTAATGCTAGGTACTGATGACAAGGGAAACACCATGGATAGGTAGATGTATGGGTGATAAAGAATGGAACAGGTACATATGGGGATGGGCAATAGTGGATAGAAGGAATCCAGGATGTGATCTCCAAGGACTCTGTCACATAGGAATAACTTAAAGCTTATGACGAAGGACAATGAGAGGATAATGAAGGATTTGTGTGGTTTTTGAGGGATAAGGTATGTTAAGAGACATCTAAAACATTTGTCAACATTGTGCCCCCAAAATTTATCACGATCAAGAAAAAAAGAGGAATGGAAGATTAGGATGGATAGACTGGATAGTATAGGTATGTAATGGATAGAGGAATAGGATAGGAAATGGTACAGAATGAAACTTATAGGAGAAGGGTGATATGCCGATGAGACAAGGTGTCCCCAAGTGTAGGTGACGTAGAAGATCAACTTACACATGACACTTGTTTGCCAGGTTTTAATCACGGTACTTATACAAGGCGCCTGTTTTCCAGGTTTTCATTATTGGACGAAAGAATTTTTCTTTACGGTTTTTTGTTTTTTTTTTGGATATTTGGGTAGAAGAAGGTAGATATGGATAAGGAGAGACTCAAGTATCTAGTTCCTTGAAAGGTGATAGTCCCGCTAGATGGATGCTATCGCACAGACCATGTCTAGTGTGCTCATAGATGTTGGTAGGGTGATTGCATGAAATGAAGACGAAGTAGGTAGATAGTGGATTATGGAAGGTGCGATAGTGGATGATGACATAGAATACAAAGGGAAGGCTTATGCAAAAGAATGGACCATAGGAATAGGATGAGAAAGATATGTAGGATAATAGTGGAAGGAAGGAGAGGTACATGAAAATGTTGTGGGATGGAATGGAATCATGACCAATGGTTGCACATACCATGATAAATAGTGAAGCTGGTGATGGGAAAGTAGTGTAGGAAGCAACAGAGACTTTTACTTGTGGATGAATGACTTAGGCATGTAGGGATCCACATAGACTGAGTATTTTTCTAATTTTTGCTTGCCATATGGGATGGAAGAATTTGAGACTTTTGGATGGAATGGGAGTGTTGTTATATGGAGCCTAATTAGACTCAGAGGTTACTTTTTCCCCACTTTTATCGGCGTGGTTTCCCCCCAAATTCCTACGGGGTCAAGGGGCAGCGCCCCTTGTAGGGGTTTGGGGGCAGCGCCCCTTGCGAGGTCTAGGGGTAGCGCCCCTAGTGGTTTTTTATTATTTTATAAAGGCACCAGGAGTTATTTTTCATTGACCGACATAAGAAAACCCTATTTTTGTAACCGACAAAAAGCTTGATAAAAGCAGCTAAGGGTTAGGGTTTTGACATATTGTATTGTAGCATTTTGCAGCGGTATTGAGTTGCAGGGATTGCTGATTGTAATCGGTTTGATTTACTGGATAATAATATTGGACTCTCTATTTGGTGGATGTAGCCTGAGTTTGGGTGAACCACATTAAAACTTGTCTCTCGCTATTATTAATTCTGTGTATTTTGATTTCTCTATTTAATCTTTATTTGCATTTAATTGATATCTTCTGCCGGCTAACCCTAACAGGGAGAAAGTGGATGGTGGAGATTCTTGAGAGGTAGATGCCTCATGTAACTTGAGGGTTTTTTTCTTGGGTACCCAAACCATTTTGCTTTTAGATTTTACCTATGAAGGTATGGGCTTGGGTATATGCGGTGTTTGTGTAGCTTTTGGAGTAATCATTTGTTGGATGCGAACCCACACTTTTTTTAGTTTGGCATATATGTGTGTGGGTGTATGCAGCTTTTGAGAAGGATCTTTCTTTGATTCTGGGCTTTTACATCCTAGGTCGTGAGGATTCTTCAAATTTTTGACTTTATAGGTAGAGGCATCTAGATTTTTGCTGTGAAATTCCCATGAGATGGTGGAAGTGGAGTTTGTGGAAATTCTTTGTTTAGACAACACGTGCATTGGTTGGTCATGATTGGGATTGTTAGAAGATTCATAGATGGGTGAATAAGGTGTTGGAAGAAGTGGTGGTAAAATGTATGGAGGGATATTAGGAGTTGGAAGTAGTGGAGGTAGATTGGATGGTGGAAGGTGTATAGTCACAAGCTTTTGACAATTGTAAAAAGGTGGAGGAGGAATGGCGACATATGTTTTGGGGATATGATAGGGTTTGCGATGAAAAGTGGAGGATTTAGGAGGAGTGGAGGAAGTACCAACATCTCGAGATTATTCACCTTGGGGTGTGTATCCAAGGCCATATGAAGGAGGAGGAACATTGACATGGACGGGCTCCAAAATACCTTGTTCGTGAAGGCCTAAGCCTTTACCTTGATAGTTCATATGTTGGAGTATGTGGTGGACACCGGGATTATGTGTAGGTGGAACACTAGACACAAGTTCCTTATTGGATGAAGAAGGTGGGATAGAGGATAATGGTGACTGGTGTTCTAAGGAGGAACACTCATGAATGAAGGTGGTAAGACCAAGGATATATGGTGGGGGATTTGCAGCATGGTCAGTAATGGATGATGGAGGAGTATTTTTGGTTTGATCTTCTATGCTTGCTTGGGAGGCAAGTGTCTCATCAAAGGAAGAGGAAGTTGTTGAATCTTGGATAGGACTAGATGGGGTTATAAGCTCAGGACCATGGAATGCATAAAGTTGGCTAAGAGGATCATCATGGTCTGCTTGATCATAGATAGGCTCTTCATCATAGATGGGATCTTGATCATAGATAGGATTTAGCATGATGGTATTAATGTTCTCTTGTATAGGTTCTTCATCAACGATAATATCTTGATCATAGAAAAGACATAGGTTATGGAGGGGCCAAAATTGGATCTCTAGCTCATGCATAGGATCAAGTTGCTCATGGATAGCTTCTTCATCAAAGGTAGTATCTTGATCATAGAAAAGATATAAGTTATGCATGATTGGAAATTTGATCTCTTTCTCATGTATAAGTATAGGATCATCAAAAAGATAGAGGTTATGTAGGGGTCAGATGGGAGTGCTTTGATCTTGATTTATACAAGGGATTGATGTTTCCACATGCTCTAAAGTGTGCTCTTGACATAACTCTTGATGTGCTTGAATTGAAGTTGAGGTAGGAAGACTCTTGGATAGGCTCTTGGTTAACAACATGAAGGTGTGATGGACCTTGACTTCAGTTCATGGTAGGAGGCTCTTTGATATGCTCATGGGGTTGCAGGTTACATGACGAGGTTTTAGGATTTGACATGCTTGAAGGTTCTTTGATAAGGTCAAGGACCAAAATTTGGGGACATGGTTGACTCTTTGCTAGTAGCCCTTGGATCACATCATTGGTAGTTGTATGGATAGGTGAATGAGGGGATTTAGCTTTCTCCCTAGCTTTTCTCTGGTTGTATAAATTTGGAAAAACTCTTTTCCACAAATCATCTAAGGATTCCTTGGTTGTTGGTTTAGAGCTTCGGGAACTCGATGGCGGTGTTTGCATAGGACTAGTATGTTTTGGAATATGTGTCTCAAAATATGGTGAAGAAGGACTAGTAGACAGAGTGGTATATGATTTCCAACTTGGTGTGGTGCTTGCCTAGTCATGAGTATGGGAAAAGGATATACGATTTTGGGGCGAGGTGTAGCTGGTACTGGCACGTTCAGCTTGCAAGATTGCCATTTCTTGTTGTAAGACTTGGATTTGTTGAGAAATTGCTGCACAATCTTGGGGTGAGGGACCTAAGTTTATTTGCAATTGCAGATATTGGAGTTTTTGAGAAATATATTCTAATTGGTTTGTCATCTCCATAGAAAGTAACACAAGACTAGAATGGGTATCCAAGAAGGTTAAAAAGCGTTATCTCCACAGACTGGGAAAAGCTCACTGTCTTGGATGCGCAACAATAAATGTGCCAAAATAGAGTGTAAAAGCGCCGTAGGTCAAAGAAAATGCGCTAATTTGGTAATTTTCAAATGTGCCGCAATAGAGTTTGAAAGCACTGTAAGTCTGAGCAAATGCGCTGCAAGTCAGGGCAAATGCATAATTCTAATTTGTCTTGGTTTTGTAGAATTTTGGAACGTTTTTCAAGATTTTTCCATTTTTTTATTTGAAAACTTGGTCTTTTTAAAATTTGATGTTCAATTATGGCAAAAGACACAGCAAACACATAGAAGTTTTCATTTTTATCTTTTGTTATTTTTTTGGTATTTTTGGACTATTTTGACTCAAAAACAAGTACACCCTAGGCTGGATAGGACAATATTTGTTAAATCTTCTAGCTGTGCATACTCAAAGCATGTAGCTCCAGGATCTAGTAGCACCAGCTCCCCTCCACGGTACTCACTTCTCATGCATACCAAATATGGGTTTCCTTAGGCTCATACCCCCACCAAACCTTAGGATTATCCCTGCTACCTCTACTAAGAGTCACATGAATCGAGGCCACTTCAAAGGCTCCACCCTTTGCATCAACAAATAGGGGTTTTTAGCTTACTAAACAATTGGTTCATAGTCAAGGCAATTGTTCGAGTGGTTACACGTGCGGCGACACTACTCTCCATTATGGAGTCTCCCAGCCTCTAAGGGTTACGCCTTAGAGGGTTTTGGGGGAGGTTGGCCATCGGTGTAACAAGGAAGCACTCATTGTAGGAGGTTTTCACCTTAAGCACAATTTATTATAAGTGGCTTGGTAGGGCTTGTCTTTAGCCTATTACCACTCAGGGTCGTTCCCACTTGGACAGGCATGCATCCAAGGGCAGGCCCCTCTAAAGGTTAAACAAATGGAATGACAAGTCTGGCATTCTAGTCACCCAATTAAGGGGAGAGCATAAGCCTATTGTCATTCACAGTCACAGAATACACTGATTAATCCAAACCTAGTTAAAAGTAGAAAAACTAAATGGGCTATTCTACTTGTGCACTCACATGGTTGTTAATTTTGAAGTGTTTAAGACATAGCAATGTTCATTCCCATTTGTTGAGATAGCAATGATCTAATCTAGGAAAGAAATCAACAATGCAAAGATAGCAGTGGTTCAATTACTTTCCATCCTAGTTAGAGACTATGTGGAATTTGTATGCATACATTTTTTTGTTACTTTTTACTTAATTAGTCTAAATGAACTAATCAATGCAGCTAAAATGATCTAATCCAGCCTCTAATCCTATAAAACAAATTTTAGCTCAAACACAAAAATTAGATGAAACCCTAAAACAATAGTGTAGAACAGAAGCGCCGCTATGCAGTTTGAATGCGCAGAAATAGAACTTGCATGCACCATTGTATAGAAGCACTAAGATAGGTGTCAAAAGTGTTCTAATGAGGGGCAAATGCATTAAACTGCCAAATGCATCATTACACAGTACAAAAGTGCCGTAATATAAAGTATATGCGCTGTAAAAACAAAAGTGTCGGAACAGGGGGTATAAGCACTGAAACAGAGTGTGTATGCGCCATATCTATAGAAGCACCAGAATAGAAGGTGAAAGCACCGGTTATGAGATTGAATGCGAAAGAATTCCGTATGCATCAGAGCAAGAGATAGATGTGCTAGTTTGGAGGATAAATGTGTTGAATGCCTCTGTCAAAACCCTGTATGGCACCTGTACGGACATGTCACTTAGAAAAACTCAATTTTTGATTAGATAGAGGGGCAAGGGCCCCACAGTGGGCGCCAAAATGTGAAGGGTGAAATGTGGATTAATCAAATAACAATAATAAACCCAATACATCAATGAAATATGAAGATAAAAGGATTTAAAATAAGAACAAGATGATACTTACAACCTTTACCTTACACCTTCCATTGTTCGCCTATCTGTTCTTGATCTTGATAATAATGAAGCGCTCAGAAGCTTATGCTCCCTTGCTTGTTGAAGATGACAAGAATAGAATGGCTATGATACTTTGTGTGATTGAAGATAAGCTTCAACACACTAATGAAATGGATGATAGTGAAGTGCTATGGAGATAGGGGTGCCAAAGGTGCACTAGTGTTTCTGCAGCATAAGTTTACTCAAGCGATGGATTATTATTAAATGAAGAAGAAGAGGGTTGTATTTATAGAGTTGTGTAGAAGAAGATCAATGGTTGAGAAGAAATAAGAAGATCAACGGAGGAGAATGGTTGAGGAACGTACAACGAATAGAAGGAGGACATGTGTCATTCAAAAAGAAGTTATGTTGAGTTAACTGCTTTGTTGATGAGGATGAGTTTTGTTTTTCTTAAATTAGAATTTATTTATCTAATTTCAGAGCAAAGTTGCTTTAAAATTGCTTTAACTCAACTTTTTCTTTTTGTATGACAAGAAGAGTATATTTTTAGAAGATAAGAAGGATTTTTGAAGAAAAGAAAGCATAATTAAATAAATAGACTTATTTAATTATTTGTAGATAATTTGAAGGAAAATAAAATATTAAATATATTTTATAAGATTTTATTTAAATAAAATTGCATTTTATTTAAATTTGGAAGAATAAAAGATTTTAATTAAATAATTAAAATTATTTAACTATTTAAAAGAATGAAGTTGATGTAGATGAATTTAATTAATTAAATAAATGTAATTTATTTAATAATATGAGAGGAGATGAATCAAATAAATAAATAAATTTATTTATTTATTGATAGAGGAATGTGAAGATGAAATAAATATTTAAAATATTTATTTAAGTAGAGTCATGTCATTTTTAGGTGTATACATTTTGCCCCTCTTTGATACAATGTGTTTTATCATGTTGTTTCAAAGAATAAGAATTTTCGACAGTGATACATGCCCTAGTTTGCCCCTGGTACAAGTTTAACGACAGGATGCCCCCTCGGGAGATTGGACGGGAAGAAGGTAGAAGGCGTGAGACGGACAATCTCACGATGAGTTAGGTTGACGGGAGAAGAAATGGTTGGATGCAGAAGAAAGAGGTGAATGATATGCGATGCAAGATAAAATGATAACACACACAAGCAAGTAAGCAAGTATGTACAAATGATACAAGAATAGGCAAGGTATTGCCCCGGTCAAGCGGTAAACCAACGATATAGATCAATGATGTCTAGTGTCAGGAATGAAACATGTCATATAAGACTCTGAGTCTGGTTTCGACAATGCAACAACCTATCTAAGACATTTAATGTGATAACAATCTATGGCAGTGTTGTCATGGGGAGGAACAATATATCCCTAGAGTAACACGAACGATAGTTATGACTAATTGAGATGGTTTACGACAAGATTAGGATCAAGACCATTGATTGTGATTGGATCATTTGACAAGATTGTCTTGACTCGATTGGTATGGATTAAGGATAGACTTGTATTTTGATCACTGCTTGGTTTGACAGCTAGAACTGTTGACGAGAGATATCAAGACAGATAGAAATTTGATTGAAGGACTGACAAGCTGTTGTAGGATCTTCTTATTGCATGGAATATGGATATGGATATAGATATGGACACAGATATGTGATATAATTAGATACGTTATGGATATGGATATTTGTCATCTTGATATATCAAATATTTTGAAGTGCTTATTTCATCATTGGGCTTTATTATGTTGTAAGGAAATACAAGCATCTAGGTATAATTAAACTGAGATGACCTAAGTATTACTTACATGGATTTTGATATAGCAAGTTAATACAAGCATCTAGTCAAACTTGAATCTAGATGACCTGAGTACTTCTTGCATTTCAACAGACAAGGATTGCCCCTTTTCATGTTCAGACCTCTGAAGTGCTCAATGATCTTTTGTTGATCATGTCATTAGACAGAAGTTGTCACATTACTAAAGTTTGATCCACAAACAGTAGAAAAAGAAAAAGATTATGCCCCCATCATAGCATCTCTAGCTTTTGGCATCCTTGAGTAGCATAGGAAGACATAATGACAAAAATCCAAGACTTTGTAAGTTACCCTGGTCACAAAACATTCTTGCATTAGATGTGTCTTTTTGCCATAATTGATATAGAGTTAGTTTGAGTGTTTCGGTATGGTGCTCTGCTTTTGATAGGTTGATGTTTTTGTGTCAAATTTTTGTTTTTAGGAAGCTTTCTTTGTTGTGCATGCTTGTCTAGTGAAATGTGCGGACGCGGACGGATAGAGGGACAGAAGACAAGACATGGGATGGACGGGAAATGGAGCCTCGGGGGCACATTGATAATGGCCTTGCCTACGTGACGACGTAGAGGCAACATAGTTCGGGGTGAAATTCCCTTGAGATGGTGGAAGTGGAGTTTGTGGAAGTTCTTTTTTTAGACAACACGTGCATTGGTTGGTCATGATTGGGATTGTTAGAAGATTCATAGATGGGCGAATAAAGTGTTGGAAGAAGTGGTGGTAAAATGTATGGAGGGATATTAGGAGTTGGAAGTAGCGGAGCTAGATTGGATGGTGGAAGGTGTATAGTCACATGCTTTTGACAATTGTAGGAAGGTGGAGGAGGAATGGCGACATATGTTTTGGGGATATGATAGGGTTTGCGATGAAAAGTGGAGGATTTAGGAGGAGTGGAGGAAGTACCAACATCTTGAGATTGTTCACCTTGGGGTGTGTATCCAAGGCCATATGAAGGAGGAGGAACATTGACATGGACAGACTCCAAAATACCTTGTTCGTGAAGGCCTAAGCCTTTACCTTGATAGTTGATATGTTGGAGTATGCGGTGGACAGTAGGATTATTTAGAAATCTAGCCCTAAAACTTAATATTTTGAAGCATCAAAACAAAATATCCACCTACTATTCAACCTGTTGAAAATCCTCCGAAAACTTAATTAGAAGTTTGTTAGATTGAATGTCGATGATATATTTATTAATTAATTATAGATTTAAAATTATATGTAATGCATATTGAAAAATGTTGACCCATTTTCCTTTGTCCTGAGCCAAATGGTTCTCTAGGATATCCCCTAGAATATGCCCCTGAAATCCTTATCCTTCATATTCCTCATGCTCTACCTTGCAAAAATCCCTAAAATCTCATCTAGAGAATCCTTGCAAATAACCTAGAAAAACCTAGAAATCCTTAATGTTCAAATGTCTTCCTTCATATGGATTTCCTATCTTCATACTTAGTCATTTTGGTATGGATATCTTGATGATGTCGTCTAGATCTTAGTTAACATATGGGATATTAAGTTAATATCCAAACCTTAGCTAAGGTCCTGATAGCCCCTTCATATTCAAACCTTAGTTAATATCTGGATGTTTTCTAAACATCCGGATCTTAACTAATATCTGGGTCCTTTGTGAATGTGCAGACCCTTGTGAATATGATGATGACATCATTTGGATATCTCCTAATATTTGAATGCTTCTTAATATCTATGACCCTTATGAATATCCTAATGATGTCATCTAGATTCCCTCTTCAACGTAACTCTTCATGCTAATGACATCATCAAGATATTCAAAAGGCATCTGGATGTTAACTTAGCACCCAAATATTAAAACTTAATATCCATGCAAATGACGATTCCTCCATGTTGCGAAGGAAAATTTGATGGGTGCATCTGGATATCGCAAAGCCCGTAGACTGCCGAAGCTGATGTCACATTCCTTCAGTGTGACTGCGAGATGATGACATGTGGACATCCATATGCTTGTTGACCGCAACTTTGACTATAGATATCTCTCTCATCCTGAGGAATTTCTACATGATCCAAAATGCAAAAGTGCTTAGAATTTCCTCCTCTTTCATTTGGCGGGCTTTTGGGGGGGATATTTTCACTTTGAAAACATGATCCAAATTTCATAATCTAGATATTCACATTCAAATATCAGGATAGCTACCAACTGAGGAAGGATATGCAAGCTCGGTTGACAAGACATCTCAATGACTAACTTGAAGCATTGTAGAGGCAGATATTTTGCATTGATTTGAGTTGGTGAGCTCTACATACAAATTTAGGAATGATGACACAATTTTTCAATGTGATGAGACTTCGGTGGCTCAGTAGTGGATCTTTCTGTGGTTGGCGATGCCTTTTGGGCTCTCTTCTTCAATGCTCTATCCTCTCTTGCATGTGAGTAGCCATTCCTAGTGTTGTAGATCTGTCAGCAGGATGGGTTATGTCCCCATCACTGTTTGTTCCTAGCTCTGCATTGATGATGACATTAGTGTTCTTGGATCTTGTGAACCTACCTCAACACCCTTTGTAGAAGAATATGATCTATATAATGCATTGTAATCTTCAGTAGAAAGGAGTTAGTAATTTCAAGGCTGTTATACTGTTGAATTTCATGTAGTCAGACATCTTAGTGCAATTATAGGATTATCAGAATCTGAGTCATTGTGCATGTAGCTTGGCCTTTGTTGTCTTCTTATTAATCCACCCATGAATGTAATTGGCTATACTATGTCTTTTCCTGCTATAAGTTATTTTGTATTGTAATAGTTTTTGGCCTTCAAGATCAATATATGTACAATATCTTGCCTCTTTAATGCTTTGATTTCTATGTTTTGCTTGAAGTTATATCTATTTTGTGAGTAAAATGGGCTCCTCGATAGGTTGGATCTCCATTCTGAAGCCTCAATCAGTTATAAAAGTCTATGTGAACCTTCTATTATGATTGATTTCATCATTGTGTCTATTCTAGGCTTACTACTACTCATTAAATCTAGTGCATCACCTTTATTTCCATTCAGTTCTTCCTAACCCTTTTCCCCTATAGTATTAGTACTAGGTTTAGTTATTTTTCTCTAAGAATTAGGCTTAGAATGAGAAACCACCCTTCTCTGGAGGTTTGATCTCAACTTGCAAGGTCTCGCACCTTGAGATCATTCCCATTATGTCATTAGAATGCTTGGACACTCTCCAAGCTGGGTGCAATTCTATGTGACAACAATTTTTGGCACACCCGGTGGGACACTCTACTATGAGTGAGTTGGACTAAGGATTTTTGTGTTGTTCTTAGTTCATTTGCCATTGTGAAAGCATTCATAAGGCACTCGGTGACTTTGCTAATCCATTTCCTACACAATCATTCAATGTTTCATGCCTGGAGTGTAGATAAGGTCATCTTCTAGAGGTAATTTCCAATTCAGAGAAGTTTTATTTACTAAATCTAGAAGTAGACTGTATAGATCCCTTGTGAGAGCAAGAAGTAATAATTCATACCATTCAAGAGCTCAGTCTACTTCTTGAGTCAATTTTCAGGTTAGGTCTCAGCATTCGGTTAGAACCCTACGTATACAAGTGATTAATTTGGATATCCATAATATGGCTAGAAACCTTCCATTTGTTGCATTCAACAGGGGTATCCCTCTAGACATAGCTCAATATGATAGCATACCTACTTCAGCCTTAAATTCCATCCCATTCTTTATTGGTGAAGACTCTACTACTCTTACTGAGGACATTCAAGATGTTGCTAGTGTCTTCTTTGTCCACAATGTCACTGTTGATAATGTGGATATGAGATTGCTAGCTTATTCATTCAAGGGTAAGGCCTTACATTGGTATAGGGGTCTAAAAGCTAACTCTATACATAACTAGGATGATTTGGGTACTAAACTGTGCCAACACTTTGAAGACAAGAGTGACCACTTGTCAATCATGGAGCAATTAGCTACTATCAAGAGAGCTCCACATGAATACATGGTGGATTTCAATTACAAATTCTAGAAGAAATGGGATGAATCCCCTTGTTAGTAAAACACTCTCCAAACACAATATTTATCTACTACGTAAGGTCTTTGAATCCAGATATTGTTGTCATGATTCAATCCATGGGTGGGACTATATTACCTGACGCCTATGATACATCCATAAGGATAGAAAATTTCTTAATTTAGGAAGGAAAGATTTCTCCAAGGCCACTCGTGCCTCTCTTCCTAGAGGCCACTATTATTCAACTACCACAACACCAATTTCTACTATCTCTTCTGTTGCTCCTCTAATCACACCTTTAGTTGAATCACCAAAAGATAAGGATGCCAAGATAAGGATGTTGACTAACCAATTGGTATTGGAGAGGAGATAGAATGCACAATCAAATAGGCCTTATCAACCCTCCAACCAAACATACCAACCCTTTAATTAGGGTTATCAACAAAATAGACCACCATATCAGGGCATTATGCAAAGGCAAGGGCAACCTAGTTATGTTAAACCATTGAATGCTATTAATCCTAATGTAGCAAGCACCTCAAGGCCCCTTGTGCCAATATAGAACAACCTAGCCCAAGATAGTGACTGGTGTTATCCTTGCAATCAACCACATGACCAAAATTTGTGTCAAAGTGGACAGTTCAGTCATGCTCTGACAGTGCAAGATCAACCAACAATTTCAAAGCAACAACTTAGCACTGATCAAGGAATGATGGTAGGTCAAGAACAAATGCAATATAATTCTACCTTAATAAACTAGACACCTAATGAATATTGTGGTGTCAATCAAGGAATTGGCCCTATAGTATTCAATACAAGGGCAAAGAGGAGAGCTACTAAAGATACTTTAGTACTTGCAATTGGTCATACACCTATACCCAAAGTGTCTCCAACAGTTATAGATAAAAGAGAAAATGCTTGAGGTTCCTTCAAGGAAAACAGGCTAGACAATTGGAAAGGCAAATACAGTTTCAACAACATAGCCCCAAACCAGTCAGCAGCCAAAAAGTGATCCAACTGTCACTAAAATGTCACAAAAGGGCAGTCAAGTACCCTTTAGTATAGTGGATCAAATGAAGAAGACAAATCTAAATGTTAGCATGTGGGATGCATTGTTAATTCCAGCCTAGAGGAATCTTCTTCAAGAGGCCCTAATAGAATTCATTCAGCCCTATGCAAAAACAACAAAAGAAAGGACAACTACCCCAACAAACCTATGTTAGCCCAAGGAGGAAGTAAGTACAATAAAAACTAGTGAGCCCCCTCCATTTTATGTTTCCCTAATCATAGCTGATAAATTATTACATAAATGTATGATAGATTCTGGGGTAAGTACCTCTGTCATGCCTAAAAATATTGTTGATAGGTTAGGTATAGAGTATGAGCCTATGAACAAGGGTGTAGTTCAATTAGATGGTATTCCTATTAACACAATAGGTATTATTAAAGGTTTGGAGCTTACTTACATGCATGTCTTGGCTATTCTATTTCACAAGATATCTCGGTCATATATCTCCCTACTTACTTTGGTATAGCTTATCTAGGGATTTCGTTGCTAAAATAGGTGGGTATTTATCTTCTGATTGGTCCCACATGTTGTTTAGAACTAGATATGGCACCTAAATGACCATTAGGGCTGAGCCTATTGCAAATTATCATATAGAATCCTACTCTCCTAACCCAAAAAACATGAATTGCACAATACATGAGTTGGAAGAGGAAGATAGCAATAGGCATGAAGCTACCATGCTTGTAGAGGAAATACCTGATATACTTCTAGATGAGTGAGCTAATTATTTTTAGTTTGACACTCTTGATCACATAGAGGATACAGGGATGGGTACTTATTGTATCCATGAGGAGGATGCCACCATCCCTAATCTTCAAAAAGAAAAAAAGTTAGACCCAACTGGGATATGGCAGATGTACTTTGATGGCTCTAGAAGCAAAAATGGAGTAGGTGCTGGGGTTGTACTCATTTCACCACAAAAGGAAAGTCATTTCTCTTCATTTAGATTGCAGTTTAGTTGTACTAACAATGTAGCTGAGTATGAATCCTTGATTCAAGGCATACAGTTGGCTCAAAAAAGAGGAATAAAAATTCACAAGTATTTGGTGATAGTGAGTTGGTTGTCCACCAAATCAGAAAACTATGTGTTTCAAAGAATGACTTGCAAAATTCATACAAAGACACGGTCTGGGACCTAATTGAAGACTTTGATGCCTTCAATATTTAGGTAGTTCCTAGATAGAGAAACAAGGATGCTGATAGGTTAGCTATGGTTGGTGCCCAGTTTGATATTCTTCATAATGTCAAACAAGGTTTAGATCAGCATGTAAGAATTGTTGTCAGACTTGCTATGCCTAAGAATATGATAAGCTAACAAGTGTTTGAAAGTGACCAACATATTGTGAATTTCTTGCAAGATGAGGGAAATTTTGCTGCCAAAAATCAATCAGTATTGCAAGAGCAATATGGTGACCAGGTGATCTAGCTAAAGACCAACAAGTTGCCCAGAGGTTTGATCACCTTGGAAAGTATATTTGGTGCTAATGATCAGAAAAAGAGAGAAAAACTTAATATGATAGTAAAAAGGGACTATGAAGAAGTAGAGATTACATAGGGAAGATTCCTAAAACATGGCAAGGTATGTGATCAATCCAAGAGGCAAGGTTTCATTGAGCTTTGTAATGAATTTAATGATTTGATAGCTTAGGAATATAGGGATCTGGAATGCTTTGATCCTACTTTAATCCAACATACTATTGATCTAGACCCTATTGCCAAATCAGTCTGCCAAAAGCAAAGACCTATCAATCAAAAAGTTGAACCATTAATGAGAAAAGAGATATCCAAGATTATAGAGGCTAAATTCATTTATCCTATCAAACATTCCTCTTAGGTAGCCAACTTAGTTCCAGTTAGGAAAAAGAATGGGGAAATCAAATTATGTGTAGACTTTAGAGACTTGATCAAGGCCTCACTTAAGGATCACTATCCACTCCCTTCCATGGAACATATTTTACAAACATTAGCAGGTGCTGAAAGATTTTCACTCCTAGATTGCTACTTAGGCTACAATCAGATTCTTGTGAAAGAATCAGATCAGTACAAAACAACATTTACCATCAAATGGGGTACTTTGGCTTATCAAAATATTCCTTTTGAATTGAGAAATGTTGGAGCCACTTTTCAAAGAGAAATGGATTTGGCCTTCAAAGGTCTAATCAATGATATTTGTTTAGTGTATCTTGATGATCTAACTATGTATTCCAAGCATGCAGATGACCATTTGGGTCATTTAAGAAAGGTCTTTGAAAGATGTAGAGAGTTTGAGTATCATTGAATCCAAAGAAATGTATATTTATTGTCCTAGAGGGCAAGCTATTAGGACATGTGGTTTCCAAAGAAGGATTGTCTATTGACCCTGAAAGAACAAATGCCATTCTTTTTCTTCCTCTTCCAAATAGAAGGCATTTAGGGAAACAAAACCTTCAACATGCACAAGGAATTATATAACCGCCCTATCAAATAATTCCAAATATAAAGACCATGCCTCCAGCCCCCTGCTTCCAAAACTTGAGAGTGTTGGAAAGAGACACTATATGGATTCATGATTGTTGTCATTGATGGCAACAAAGTTCATCCCACACATCTGCAGGACATGGTATGTCTCTACCGAAAGTCAGAGTGAAGAATGTTGTGGTCCGGTAAACAGGAACAGAGCATGTGGCGAGGTCTAACAGACAGGTCTGGATCTCTCAAAGGAAGTATCTTGGTGAAGTGCAGATTTGGGGAAGTCAAGAGGACTACCTTGAATGATAGATTCGAAGGTTTTAGCCTCTGGTGATAGATGAAGTAAAAGATATGAATACTTGAGTACCAAGTTCCTGAGTGACAGTGTGAATAGAGGAAGAACTGATTGACAGAACATCAGACTATTTTTTGGATGTGTTTCTGATGGTGGTAAAGGTTATGAAGACATGAATTATGTTTGGCCGACCTGATTAATGATTTCTACAAGTATATGCTTGATCCGCATTACTTGATGTGCAAGGATTCAGCTGACAGAACAGAGTTTGTGAAAAGATTGATTGTTCCGGGTGCCGACTAGAAAGATAATGAAATCACTTGTACGGATATATATATAGGATGATTTAGTTGTGAGAAGTGTTTTTTGGTATGATATTGATGTGTGAATAAAAGCAGAGCAGAGCAGAAGCAGTAAGGAAGGTCCGGTATGTGAAAGGAAAGCATCATAAGGAAAGAGGAAAGATGAAGTGCAGTAGATTAGTGTACTGAGCCTAACCAGAACTGAACTCCAGCATATGTGGATGCTTCCAAGCAGTTCAAGTATTGTATAACATTCTTTTGTAGATAGTGTGTCTCTTTGTAGGCAGTGTGCCTCCTTTGTGAGCAGTGTGCTTGGGTAGTGAGCCCTAATTGGCAAGTGCCATTTTGTATTACCATTCTTCTAACAGAGAATACAAACTTGGGTTAATCACCCCATGGTTTTCTCCCTTAACAGAGTTTCCACATCAAAAATACTGTGTCATGTGTATTTACATTTCATGATTATGTTTGTTCATTTGGATTAATATTACATTGATTGCTAATAAAGTTTAGAAAGTAGAAATAAGTAGATAATTGATTCACCCCCCCTCTCAGTTATCAACAATTGGTATCAGAGCTAAGTTCCTCCCAACAGAGCCTAACAGCTTGAGGAAGGTTTGGGACTTCAAATGGATACATATGGTTAAGGGAGCAACTCAAGACTACCCTTGATGATCTTGAACAATCAAACTCTGAAGTCAATGAATTAAAGGAAAGACTCAAACAAGCTGATGATTTCATGAGAGAACTAAAAGACAAATTAAGTCTCTCTATGAAAAAGAGAAAGGAGCTACTTCAGCAATTGATAAGACAAGGTGAAGCAATTAATGTAAATGAAGAGCTGAAGGAAAAAACTGAGTTGTGTGAAAAGTTATCAAAAGAAATCATTATGGTAAGACATGAAATGGTATCAGGAGTCATGAAGTTTACCCAAGAAGTTGAAGAGAAAAGAAAAACTGAAGATAATCTAAGACAATCTCTCAAGGAGAAAACAGAAGATTGCCACCAGATGGATAGAATTATCAGACATCTTGAATCTGATCTTGAAGATGCTAAAGATAATGAAGAAAAACTTGAGGATCAAATTGTCTCTCTCAAAAAGGATCTTCAAATAGCAAATGAGTATAAAGAGAAATTCAAGATAAGTTCTGCTCAACTTGAAGTTCTTCTTGGAAGTCAAAAGAGGGCAGATGACAAGTATGGTTTGGGATATGAGAAAGGAGAAAGCTCTGGATCCAGTCAAAAGACTTTTGGATCAGAAAAACCAAGGAACAGATTTAGAAAACCTCCGGTAAGACAGCCTAATGCTCAAAGATATCCTTCCTTCAATGGATACTACCACAACTACAATACTTTTGGTCATAAAGCTAATCAGTGCAGAAAGAGAATGAATTAGACAAATTCATTCTTCTCGGGTCAATGTTTTAACTACAAAAGGTATGGTCACAAATCTCATGAATGCAGAAATATGCAAATGAACAAATCATTCAATGGTAGATGCTTTACATGCAATAGAATAGGTCATATGGATAATCAATACAGATCAAGAGGATATCAATCAAATATGCAAAGAAATGCTATTTGCCAAATCTAAAATAGATCCGGTCATATTGCAAAATTCTGTAGAAGCAAGAATCAGGACAAAAGAGGTCTGGTATATCATAATCAGAATCAAGATAAGGGTGAACAAAAAGTGAATGCGGATGAAGTTAGGAATGAGATGAACAAGATTTGGGTGAAGAAAAGTTTAGAGAATGTAGAGGTTGGATCCACACCAGACTCTGGTGCTGATATTCCTTCCAAAAATTAAAAGGTGAGCTCTGGCTCAGGGGGAGACACAAAGAAAACCTTGTTCCCCCAGCCAGTTAAGTAGTGCCTGAAATTGGCACATGAGAAGCTACGGATCAAAGGGTTTCTAGAGAAACATATAAAGAAGGTTAGGTAAAGATCTGAGAGATCTGCAAGAAAATTTAAAAAGTTTAATTCCTTCAGAATTGGTCCAGTTAAACAAGTCTTCCAGGAAAATAGGTTTCTCACAAGGTTGGTTCGGTATGGATCCAAATTGAAATAGCCTGATTTGCGGATATATGAGATGATCAGGAGAAGAAGTGGACATTGTGAATCATCACTAACATCGATCACAAAGGCGTCATAATGATCCAAATGAGTTTCTTCCTCCTTGAACAAGGAAAACCAGGCAAACCATAATGAATTAGGTTGCGCATTTATTGCAGGGTGAAAATTAGGGTTTCTTGGAATAAAAGAGTTCATTTGTCTGTCATTTACACATTTGTACACTCACATGTGAAGAAGAAAGAAAAGAAGCTCTGCAAATAACTTCTCCCAAAAGATCAAGGCAACTCTTCATATAGCTCTATTCAGATTTCTTCGTGTGCCCTAACCTGCGTAAAAGGTATTTATTGTTCTTGATATCCTTCAATAAGTTTGTTTGATGATGGCTACTCCAAATATAGTAAAGATCTCTGATAGACCTCGGCCCACATTTAAGAAACATCCATATAAATCCTTGGAGGTAGATCCCCTAGGAGCATTTTCCAGTGTTCCACATGGCATTTTGCATATAGAAGACATTAGGGTTTACATACATGCAAATATTGAAGAGTTTGGGGAATTCAAACTAAGAGATATCTATCACAAACAATTGTTAGATGATTCATTTGAGCTCAAATGCCGATACAAGGGCCTCCGGATTAAGCACTTTGCACAATTCATACATTTCCCCTATTTTACTGAGGATGAATGGGGCAGGTATGTTTTGAGCAGAATACACGACAACTTCATGTGGTTAAATGGACCATTTAAAATCACAAAAGATGCCATTAGGGCAGTTATCAGATTACACTCATCCGGTGTGATTCTTGTTCTTAAATCTGTGAAGAATCAAACTATGAGTGAGGCTACTGGATCCAAGTTTGACAAAAGAGCAATGACAGTAGATGACATCTCTGATCCAGATGTCAAGTTTGCCTCCATGATCATTGGGTATAAAATATATCATTCTAGCAGGGAAAATTATGTACCTGGAACTACCATCTACACCGCATATGAAATGCTAAGAAAGGATGTAGACTATGATCTTTGCCAGCTTCTCTTGAACCAACTCATGGAGAATTTGTAGAAAATAAAGATAGAAAGAATTCATTCAAGTATGGTGGATTGATATTGTGCTTGTTCTTCTACTTTATGAATGAGCTTTCCGGATCTAGTGGCTAGGTATGGGAGAATGATAGACTAGTAGCTATCCAAACCAGAGATTATTTACATGGACTTGGTGACAACAAAGCACAAAATACAGCTCTGTGGGGATATTTCAAGAACTTTTAGAACATGATGCAAGCAAGAGAAAGGATTCCCCAGTCTCTTGTTGAGAAATACAAGGACACAGTGTGCTTCATGGTAGACACTAATCAATGCCTAATGGAGGCAGTAGAGCCAAGGATAGTCTGGATCATGCCTATGGGGTATGAATTTGATAAACAAATTATGGAGCTGCATGTTCAACACATGCTCAATCAGCCAAAGGACTCAAAAGTAGAAAGGTTTGGAACCTTTGAGGAGCTAAGTATAAAAATTCATGTTGAACTCAGAGAACCAGAAATCAAGAGGAAGGTGAGAAAAGAAGTAGAAAATATTGCCCAAGGCCTTGGCATCTCAAAGGAGGCACTTGATGCCCACAAGAAAAGGATGGAAATGGCTGAGGAAGAGAAGAAAGAGGCAGAATAGAAAAGCAAGGAAAGTGCTCCGGTAGAAACCTCAACCCAGACCAGATCATCAAAGAGATCTGCACCTGTCATAGCCAAAAGCTCAAGAACATCAAAACCGGAAGTCCAGGCATCTGGTAAAAGAGAGAAAAGATCAAAGACAAAAGCCACAAGGGCTTATGCAAGTCAAAGAGATGAAGAGGAAACTGAATCAGATGAGGGGGTAAAGGAAATAAAGAAGCAGAAGAAGAAAGGATCCGGTAAACCCTCCACAGGCCAAGACAAGGAAGAAATGGCAGAGGAATTTGTTGAAAAGCCCACCCTATCTCTAGAAAGTGTAATCAAATCAATCACTATGGATGGAAACCTTCAACCAATGGCCGAATTCTATGATGATTACAATGAGGCTGACCAAAAGATCCTGTAGGAAGCTACAATCAGGTATCTAAACATATACAATAAGGCTTTCATTGAAATTATATCTCTAATTCCTAAGAGCCTAGAAAAGGAGTTAGAAATGAGAAAGAACAATGCCATGGCAAAAGACATTGAGATTCGAGAACAGATAGCTATTCAAATATATCCTTCAATCGATCCCAAAATAATGAATATGATATTCAAAGATTGCAAGGATGAATTCAAGAGCAAAGCCAGGATGAATCAGCTCATGCTTGGTGAAACTGACAAAGTAGTAAAAGAAACTAAAGAGATTCTCTGGAATACTCTTAAAAAGTTCAACATTCCCATCACAAAGGACTCTGGTAAAGACAAGGGCTTAGAATCCCCTATTCTAGAAGAGATGGCTCATGGACAAACAAATATCTCTCCTCCGGTTTCCCCTACAGCTTTTGGATCTAAAGGAGAAGACACAATACAAGAGAAAGAAGCAGGAGTGAAAGAAAAAGAAGTTGGCAGTACCGAGGTAGCAGAGGAAGAGAAGACCCCAACAGAGAAAACCACAACTAATAGTGGTAAGAACGTAGAAGGAGAGAAAGCTCCAAGGGATAGTCCTAAGAATACAGAAGAGAAGAAACATCTGTCTCCAGCAAGAGACACTGCACAAATTGTCCAAGATTTCCTGAGCAAAGAAACAATGGAGATTGATGAACCGAAGCTTCTACAAGGTCCATTCAATTTTGATTCTCTCTCTTTGGTACAGACAATGAAGATTGCTTCATTTGCTAATGCCAAGGTTAAAGAAAAACTCCTAAAGTCTCACATGGAAGACTGTGAGTTGATAGAAGCTACCTTTGGAGTGCTTGAAAAGATTATGCCATCATTTCAGAAAGATCCGATAGCCTCCTCTTCCGGTAATCTCAAAACTCTAGTCAGTACTGTTAGCACACAGTTTGATTCACTAGAGAAGTTAGCAGAAGATAAGGTCTAGAAGGAATTTCTTACAAAAAGATTATCAAAGGTACAAGGGTTGATAAGTAATGATAGGAGAAATATGAGTATAGGGATAAAGAGCTTAGAAAATGCTCTTATAGATGGCGGAAAAATATACAAATTTTGTATTTCATGGTCCAAAGCAACAGTAGAGATTGAGAAGAAAATAAAAGAGCAAGAGGATAAACTACTAAGTTTGTCTCAAAGTTTTGATCCTCTCTCTTCTTCCATAGTCAATCAAGAGTGTCAGACTATTGCAATCACAAATGCAATAAAGAATTTTGAGAAGGAAAAGAAGAACATAATTAGCCGGATGGGTGAACTCAGAAGAATCATTATCCCCAAGTTAGAGGCCATGCATGAGGCCATAAGTGATGCTCAGACTACCACCCAAACCAATGATCCGACAGATCTTAAGAGGGTAGAAGCTTTTGCATTTTTGTTGAGTGGTCACATTTCAATTTTGGATAGAATGAAGCAAAGTTGAGCTACAGAACTCATCCAATTGAAGACATCCTTTGCAGACATTCTTCAGCTTATGTGAGTATGTAATATGTGGCTAAGTATAGTAAAATTTTTAAAAATTTTGGAGTGCGGACCCTACCCTTTGACATTGATGTCAAAGGGGGAGTGAGGAGCAGTGAAAAATGAGGAATCCAACTAAGGGGGAGCTGTTGGCAAGAGACACTATATGGATTCATGGTTGTTGTCATTGATGGCAACAAAGGTCATCCCACATATCCGCAAGTCATGATGTGTCTCTACCGGAAGTCAGAATAAAGATTGTTGTGGTCCGGTGAACAAGAACAGAGCATGTGGCGAGGTCCAACAGATTGATCCGGATCTCTCGGAGGAAGTGTCTTGGTGCAGTGCAGATTTGGGGAAGTCAAGAGGACTACCTTGAGTGGTATATTCCAATGATTTAGCCTCCGGTGATGGACAAGGAAAAAGATATGAATAGTTGAGTACCAGATTCCTGAGAGACAGTGAAAACAGAGGAAGAACTGACTGACAGAGTATCAGACTACTTTCCGGATGTGTTACTGTTGATGATAAA
Source organism: Cunninghamia lanceolata (assembly GCA_027924645.1). NCBI lineage: Eukaryota > Viridiplantae > Streptophyta > Pinopsida > Cupressales > Cupressaceae > Cunninghamia > Cunninghamia lanceolata. Next base: position 6,003,644 of record BSBN01001164.1, on the reverse strand, counting down.
GGTTGTGAAGGCATGAATCATGTTTGGCTGACATGATTAATGATATCTAAAAGTATATGCTTGATCTGCATTGCTTGGTGAGCAAGGATTCAGCCGACAGAACAAAGTTTGTAAGAAACTAGACTGTTCCGGATGCCGACTAGAAAGGTGATGAAATTACTTGTGCGGATATATATAGAGGATGGATTTAGTTGTAAAGTGTGTGAATGAATTAATATATATGCGAATAAGTCCAGAACAGAGCAGAAGTAGCAAGACAGATCCGGTATGTGAAAGGATAGCAGAATAAAGAACAGAGGAAAGATGAAGTGCAGCAGATCAGTGTACTGAGCCTAACCGGAACTGAACTCCAGCATATGCAGATGCTTCCAATCAGTTCAAGACTGTGATTCTTATCACTTTGTAGATAGTGTGTCTTCTTGTAGGCAGTGGGCCTCTTGTGAGCAGTGTGCTCGGGCAGTGAGCCCTAATTGGCAAGTGCCATTTGTAATTTCCTATTCTTCTAACAGAGAATAATTTTTGGGTTAATCACCCCGTGGTTTTCTCCCTTAACAGGGTTTCCACGTCAAAAATACTATGTCATGTGTTTCTTATTTCATGGTAATGTTTTTGTGTTTGATTCAATGCTGCATTAATTAATAAGAAAGTTCAGAAAGAGAAATAATTAGGATAACTGATTCACCCCCCCCCCTCTCAGTTATCAACAATTGGTATCAGAGCCAAGTTCCTCCTAATAGAGCCTAACAGCTTGAGGAAGATCTGGGAGTTCAAATGGATGCATATGGTTTAAGGGAGCAACTCAAGACTGCCCTTGAGGATCTTGAACAGTCAAATTCTGAAGTCAATGAATTAAAAGAAAGACTCAAACAGGCTGATGAATTCATGAGAGAATTAAAAGACAAATTAAGTCTCTCTATGAAAAAGAGAAAGGAGCTGCTCCAACAGTTGGCAAGACAAAGTGAAGAAAGCAATACAAATGAAGAATTGACTGAGCAAACCAAGTTATGTGAAAAGTTATCAAAAGAAGTCATTATGCTAAGACATGAAATGGAATCAGGAACTATAAAATTTACTCAAGAGATTGAAGAAAAAAGAAAGGCTGAAGACAATCTAAGACAATCTCTTAAAGAAAAATTAGAAGAATGCCACCAGATGGACAGGATTATCAGACATCTTGAATCTGATGCCAAAGATAATGAAGAAAAACTTGAGGATCAAATTGCCTCTCTCAAAAGAGACCTTCAAACAGCAAATGAATACAAAGAGAAATTCAAGATAAGTTCTGCTCAACTTGAAGTTCTTCTTGGAAGTCAAAAGAGGACAGATGACAAGTATGGTTTGGGATATGAGAAAGGAGAAAGCTCCGGATCCGGTCAAAAGAATCTTGGATCAGAAAATCCAAGGAGCAGGCCTAGAAGACCTCCGGTAAGACAGCCAAATGCTCAAAGATATCCATCTTTCAATGGATACTGCCACAGCTGCAACCACTTTGGTCACAAAGCTAATCAGTGCAGAAAGAGAATGAATCAGATTAATTCATCCTTCTCCGGACAGTGCTTCAACTGCAAAAGGTATGGACACAAATCCCATGAATGCAGAAATATGCAAGTAAACAAATCATTCAAAGGTAGATGCTTTACATGCAATAGAGTAGGTCATATGGCTAATCAATGCAGATCAAGAGGATATCAGTCAAATATGCAAAGAAATGTTATTTGCCAAATCTGCAATAGGTCCGGTCATAATGCTAAAGTCTGCAGAAGCAAGAATCAGGACAAAAGAGGTCCGATGTATAATCAGAATCAAGACAAGGGTAAACAAAAGATGAATGCGGATGAAGTTAGGAATCAGATGAGCAAGATTTGGGTGAAGAAAAGTTTAGAGAATGTAGAGGTTGGATCCGCACCAGACTCTGGTGCTGATATTTCTTCCGGAAATTAAAAAGTGAGCTCTGGCTCAGGGGGAGACTCAAAGAAAATCCTGTTCCCCCAACCAATCAAGTGGTGCCAGATGTGGCACAAGATGCGGAGTAAAGGGTTTAAATATATAAGTCTTGAGATGATCCAGATAAGATTTCAGAGGTCCGCATGGAGTTATGAAGAAGCTGTGATCGATCAAGTAAGACCTGTTCCGGGAAATGCTCCGGAATGACAGAGGACTACAAAAGGGTCCGGAGAGATCTGGAAGTGCACTATCTTATTCTGCGGATTGGACAGAGTGTTTGGGATGTTCTTATAATATGTTACCTCGATTTACTCATGATTGAAAGATCCGCATGATGCTCATAGATCAGGACTGATCCGGGATACTCCAAGCTATCCGGACAAGGCAAACCAGAATAATATAGGTGAAGCATTTATTGCAAACAGATATTAGGGTTTGCGGAGCAATATAAGGGATTTCTCAAAAGTCATTTGCTCATTCTGCACTCAAGAAGAAGTGAAAAGTGGAGCTCTGCAACAAGATTCATCAAGCACACCAAAGATCTCCTGCCGAAGTCATTGCATAAAGAAATCAATCCAACCACTCCGTGCAAACCAAAGGTGCATAAGGTATTCTCCGTTTTTCATTATCTCACTGCAAATCTTTGAAGAATGGCTACTCCAAATATAGTTAAGATCTCTGATAGACCTCGCCCCACATTCAAGAAACATCCTTACAAATCATTGGAGGTAGATCCACTAGGAGCCTTCTCTAGTGTTCCTCATGGTGTATTGCATACGGAAGATATTAGGGTTTACATCCATGCGAATCTTGAAGACTTTGGAGAATCAAAACTGATGGATATCTATCACAAACAATTGATAGATGACTCCTTTGAGATCAAACCTCAGTACAAAGCCATCCGGGACAAACACTTTGCACAGTGCATTCATTTCCCCTGGTTTGAAGAAGATGAATGGGTCTGGTATGTACTAAGTAGAGTACATGACAACTTCCTATGGTTGAACCAGCCCTTCAAGATCACCAAAGATGCAATTAGGGCTGTAACCGGTCTGCACTCATCCGGTGGATTACCTGTTCTCAAATCTGTCAAAAATCAGACAGTCAGTGATGCAACCGGATCCAAGTTTGACAAGAGAGCTATGACAATTGATGACATCACTGAACCGGATGTCAAATTTGCAGCTATGATAATTGGTTACAAAATCTATCACTCCAGCAGGGAAAATTCAGTACCGGGAACTGCAATCTACACAGCTTATCAAATGTTAAAGGAGAATGCAGACTATGACTTGTGTGAGCTTCTAGTGAACCAACTCTTTGAAAATCTGCAGAAGATCAAGAAGGACAAGAAAAACTCCTTCAAGTATGGCAATCTGATCCTTTGTCTCTTCTTTTACTACATGAATGAGCTTCCCGGATCCAGTGGATGGATATGGCAGAATGACAGACCGGTTGCCATCCAAATCAGAGACTATTTGCATGGACTTGGGGATGCAAAAGCAAGAAATACAGCTCTATGGGGATACTTCAAGAACTTCCAAAGCATGATGCATGCAAGAGAAAGAATACCCCAATCCCTTGTTGAAAAGTACAAAGACACAGTATGCTTCATGGTAGAAACAGATCAGTGTCTGATGGAGGCAGTGGAGCCAAGGACTGTCTGGATCATGCCCATGGGGTATGAAGTGGATGAACAG